>JAWNGG020000167.1:0-565148 GCA_036937485.2 Tetragonisca angustula
AAAAAAAAAAAAAAAAAAAAAAAAAAGAATACGTCAATAGATGCCGTGTATATTCGACGCTCGTAACGAAAGGGTTAAATTCTCCAAACTGTACGAATTTTCCTTCAATAATACTTCTCTCTGCTGCCATTAGAAATCCTCTCGATCAACGCGATCAATTAGACAAGTAGAATTCATCAATGTGAATTCTATTATTTTTCAAATAATAACTTTAAATCCCGCAAACTATATAAATAACAAACTATTAACGAATTTTCCTTCAATAACGTTTCCATCTGCAGTCACTGGAAATTCCCTCGATCAAGAATAATATTCGGCGAATGTGAATTCCGATACTTCTTAAATAATAATTTATTACTTCTACTTATATATGACGTATAATTCTACTTTATATCATTTACATATAATAATAATTCCACTTTAAACCCCCTAAACAAACCATACGAACTTTCCTTCAATAACTTCTCTCTGAAATCATTAGAAATTTTCCCAATTAACTGGAGAAACGATCAAGGGAGAAATTCAGCGGTGTCGACTGGTCGAAAACGAAACGTCGAGTCGATGGATCAAACGACACTGATTGCGAAGATACGGCCAGATTTTGACGCTTTCGTCACGAAACGTCTCAACTGGTTTCAAACGCTTCGCGACTCCCATTGCATAAGACGAATCATCGAAGCGTAATCTTCCGAAGGAACCGCGGCAGCTTAACATTCCAGCAGCTTGCATAACGAAGGCAGCGTTCACCGGCGAGGAGCGTGTGCATTTGCACGCGAACTCCGTTGCAGGCACGATCGTCCCGTTCGCCAGTGTGTCCCGCGTCAAGTATAGCAATCACCGGCGAGATAACGCCTGTGTCCTTGACTCTAGCCGCGCGCGGTACCGACCAGCGTGCGCCACGCTGTGTCTGAATGCCACTAGAGGCTCTCGCTCGCGCCGGAATGGAATCGTTTCGCCAGAAGAAACGACTGATGGAACTCTTAAAAGAGGCTCTTTAACCCTTTGCACTTGGCGATCTTTTTACGGGTGGATGAAAGTTAGTAGCAACGTCGAGACGATTTGTATCGCGCGCATCTGGCATGTATGCTCGTTGGAACTAAAATCGACTTTTAGGTTAGATTCACCGATGCTGAGCTATATAAAATAACTTTACCTAGAAAAAAAATGGCTAACACAGCATGATTTTACGCACAAACTAACGTGCAAAAACGTCAATTGAATATTTTAATATATTTACAACCTTTTAAATATTTTATTTGTCTTTATTTCATTATTTTGTATTAAATATTGTATTTATTGTATTTATTTTTTCATTCTTTTTTAATTTATATTTATATTTACAACGTTTAACGATTTAACTTTGTAATATTAAGTAGTAACTTTGTAACATTAATATTAAATTCGTAATATTCTGCGATTTTCTCTTTTTTGTATGATGACTTATACGATAAGAATTCACCAAGATTGGGCGTTCTCGGTTTATCAGGACAAGCGTCTCGTTTGTCTTCGCAAGAACGAACATTACAATTTTCTTTTCGTGCTTGTCAGAACCATATGCCACGATCGTCGAATCTAAACTGAGGTCGGTGACGTCGTCAGAATCATAGTCGCGGAGTAATTTGAGATAAAATGTCTCAACTCTGTTTTAAACTGTGTCGTTTCATACTTCCTACGAAGACATTAAAATCGTCGAAATGACCAATTTATAATATATGTGAGATATTTTGTTCGACGCGAAACAATGTATATTTTTAAAGATTTCTTTCATTTCATAAGAAAATGACACTAAAGTGAAATGACCAATTTATCATTTCTCGTCAGATATTTCGTTAGACGTGTTTTCAAAGATATTTAAAGATAATTTTTCGTCAAACATACAAATAAAACTTCGTATACTCCGTCGTATCGTAAAGTTTCTGTATTTTCTCACGAAAACGTTTAACGCTTCAACCGTAGTTCTAGTCTGTTGACGACTCTGCGTCGCTCGACAACGGAAGCGAAAGAGAGAAAAATCGTAGCACGCGGCGTTGTTCGAACGTTGTTCAAACAGGACGCGGCAACTCGGTTGATGAAACCAAGCGGTGAAACGTGATTTAACACGCGGTTTACGTGCGAGGAGGAGGCGCGTTCTTGGGAGCGCGACTGTCCACGCTCGAGCCGCGTGAAGGTTAATGTTAACGGGTTCGTGATAATGACTTTTTGAGTGGTCGCCGAGCGATCGAGTCGGATCGGTTTCGAGCCGCTGGATCGAGTGGCTAAGTGTGTCGTCGTGGGGTAGGTTGCGTTCCGCAACTTTTTTTTTCTTCTTTTAAAGAGGCGATTGGATCGAGGAACTTGGCGAAAAAGCGGTACGAATATTCTCTTATTGTTAGTATTTCCTTGACGAATTAAATGAAATCCGACACGATCAGAGAGTGATATTTATTTTTCATGGAAGTGGGTAACTTGGCATACGGGATACTCTAGTACAGCGACGGCGAACGTTTTTGAGAGGTGGGTCAAATTTTGTTCATTATTTTTTTTAGCACTAGCTCCTGGGTCACTAAGTCAGTGGCGTCACTTGGAAAGGGGGAGGGGAGGATGGTTAAGAACTACTCTTTTTCTTGATTCTCACATTTATAATCCCCTAAAAAGTTTACGTTTCCTTTTCGTTTTGCAACTTTTACTTTTGCAAGTGAAGAGCAAAAAATAAATGTCGACGTCGAAAAATTGATACAAAAGGGGTGACATTATGCCCAGTCACCCCTGCACTATACATTAGATATGTATATCTTAATATTTTTTATTGTCTGTTCTCTCTTTCATTATATAAAAAACTAGCAAAAGCTACCCTAGCAAAAGCTATTCTGAGAATCAGGTGTTTTTTCTAGTGTTTATTATATCTGTTTAATCGTAAGCGCTATATAAAATTGTTTGGACACAATTGACTCATATAACACTTAAGGCTTAAAATACCTATATGTATACATAACCAAGTCGTAAATTCTCCATAAAACACAATTATGCATTTATTTCTCACTTTTAAGCTCCAACCGAACACTTGTAATTTTCTTAACATTTTTTGAAAAATAATTAAAATTCTTTTATATATACGATGATAAGTTTATAAAAATCAACGCGCGGGTCATAGGCTCGCCATCACCGCTCTAGTAGAAAAATATCTTTACATTCTGTAATCGGGAAATATGTTTTCATATCCTTATATACGCATTAATCTGCGAACGTCTCAAAGACTTTAGCTCGAATACCTTCCAGACATCAAACGTCCAATTTAGTTTGGTATCAATTTGTGAATACAGTTCTACGAGTAAGAATTTTTCTATTTTTTTTTTTTCTTACACGGATGTCCAAACGTTCGTATTTGGAAGTTCAGATTAAGATTAATTGTTCGGATAATTATTCCAACTCGCGCCAATGCTCTCCACCATTGTAAATGTTGTTACCATTCAAATCGAGCAACAGAATGATTTACGATCGCAGGATTACAACAATAGACGTTGCCGTCCCTGGTGAAAGTCTATTGTAACTTGGGGATGATTGTAAATATCAGGATCAACGGATTCAGCAGGTGCGATTTGCACGTGATTAACGCGAGAACGTATGTTAGTTTGTGTAACGATCAAAGCATTGCGAAATGTAATATTTTCATTAATTGTAGGAACAGAATATATATACCTGGCTGAATTATCATACAGAAGCTCCTTGTGTGTGTGTGTGTGTCTGTACATTTATTTTAACCCCTTGCGCTAGCAACTGATTCGCGGACCATAACGAGTGACCGTGCCGTGTACAATGATTCGTCGCTTTCTTTTTCTTTTCAACTCGCGGTACGACATCACTGGATAGGAAATGATTAAGAAGTAGTAAACTTATCATTTGTTTCGAGTTATATTTAAATATACTTAAAACTGAGAAAACGTTGCAATTTGGGACAAAAAATTCTCGTCGCGCGTGGCACGTAAAGTACGTTCGATTTTGTGAAATTAGGTGAAACGTTGACGAAATCGCCGGGCGAAATGTCACGGTTTGTGATGTAAAGGGTGGCGTTTCAGAAAGCGTATGACGGATCGCGTCGAGGACGTAACAAAGGCTGAACGCTGGCGAATTCGTGACATTTTACGCCCGTCACGTAATTTAGAGCCATTTAACGCGAATGTGGTTTGTGAAACGGACAAAATATTCTTTGATATAAGCTGCCGTTGGTTTTTATATAACTTGTATTGCAATGTACTTAAGCGAGCCGCGTGCTAAATATTTCGTGAATTATTGAAATATTGAAACGAGTTTCTGGAAACGTCAGGAAATCGTAAATGCCAACTTCTCGTAAACTCGATAATACAGGAAGAGATATTAAACATAATTTCCCTTAATGTATCTGGCTCCAATTAATGTTCGTTTTCTTAAGTATCCCCCGAGTTAATTGATAATCGAAGAAACTCAGTTTCACGAAGAAATGAACGTTTGGTCCATTTTTACCAAATAATCAAGAAATATTGAATAATAAATAAATATATATAATTGCACGTTCATCTAATGTGCAATTAATTACAACGAAATTAGAGAGTAGATACTACCCAATAGACCACCGTGAATACAAAAAATTTGTTGATCAATATCTTTATTAAAATATATATAAACCATAGAGAAATAAATTGAAATACCGATAGAGCATTTAATAGACACTACTCAGTACCAACTAAACAACCAGTAGATCACTAAACAAATTAAGAAAATGTGTTAAATGCTTTCAAAATTGAGATCATTGCGGATACAAAATTTATAGATCAATATCTTTATTAAAATATACATAAACCATAGAGAAATAAATTGAAATACCGATAGAGCATTTAATAGATACTACTCAGTACCAACTAAACAACCAGTAGATCACTAAACAAATTAAGAAAATGTGTTAAATGCTTTCAAAATTGAGATCATTGCGGATACAAAATTTATAGATCAATATCTTTATTAAAATATACATAAACCATAGAGAAATAAATTGAAATACCGATAGAGCATTTAATAGATACTACTCAGTACCAACTAAACAACCAGTAGATCACTAAATAAATTAAGAAAATGTGTTAAATGCTTTTAAAATTGAGATCATTGCGGATACAAAATTTATAGATCAACATCTTTATTAAAATATACGTAAGCCGTAGAGAAATAAAATGAAATACTCGTGCAACATTTAAGAGATACTGCTCAGTACCAATTAAACAAGTAGATTCAGTGGATCGTTAAAAAAATTGAGAGAATGTATTAAATGCTTTCAAGATTACGATTACGACGAAATTTGTAGATCAATATCTTTATTAAAATATATACGTAGAGAAAATAAGTTGAAATACTCGTACAGTATTCAACAGACACTACTCACAATCGGTACCAACTAAACAACCAGTAGATTCGCCAATAAAACAAACTGTGAAAATGTATCGAATGCTTTCGAGATCGTTACGAATAAAAAATTTATAGATCAACACAAGCAAAAAGATTTCGGGCGTGAAATCTCGCTGGACGAGATAGCACGAGAAATGATCGCGTGCGTCTGAGGCAAAGAGTACGATCAAGTTTGAATTCCAGCGGGTTCACCGGTGAATGTTACTGTTACCAAACAATGGATCTGGAAAGTACGTGGCGATATTCACGTCTGCTACGAAGTGACCACGGGCGAGCGAGCGAAAGAGCCGCTCGTAAAAATAATTCACGTCGCGATCTCGCTACCACGAGCAACCACGTAAACAAAAGCATCGCGAACGCGAATGATTTAAAGCCGATAAACTCGCCTCTTCGATTTCGCCTCGAGTCCCTGGCGCTGGCCCCGGAGCGAGCGCGCTTCTTCCTCGCGAGCGTTACGAAGCTCGTTTCCCCATAAACAACGAAAAATGCCACGTACATGCAGGCCCCGGCGTGAAAAGTGAAAGTGGCAGGTTCGAGGGCGCGGCGAGCCCTGTTTCAGGTATCAACAAATGGCGAACGAAAATGCGTGGAGAATAGTACTCACCAGGAGGAATAGTACCGTGCTGGTGGCAGTCGCTTCGAACGATATTCCGCGCGCCATTTCACCGCCTGATCAGGACCACCTCTGCCTCAGAACATCCTGAGACTTGTCAGCGAAGCATGCGGCCGTGCTTCTCTCTGATCAACCTCGGGGGGGTCACTTCTCCACCACAAAAAAACCACCACGATCGCCAGCAGCTCCCTTGATCTCCTCTCGTCACGATCGAAGTGCAATCTTTCGGGTCCACGAACCGAAATCACGGTGGCACGATTTCAACAGCGGGATTGCGCGTTCGATTCACGTTGCGCGAGATCGATCTTCAGCGAGGTGGATCGGTGGATCGACCAACCAAGTTCCGGTTGATCCTGTTCGCGGCGTCGCGAATTTTTTTTCTCAACGTGACGGGGGTGGGTGGGGTGGATGGGGGGAGGAGGGGGGAGGAGGGGCGACGCGATGGGCAAACGTGGACCGTGAGAAGAGCCGAACGTCGTTCTCGATAGGAGATAGGTTGTCTCGTGCTCGTTAAAAGGTGACGATTGCACGGTCCTAACCGTAGCACAGGGCTCGGGCAACTGACAGCGGGTCAGAGCCGCGGCACACGGCGCCACGCCGCTCTCACAGCTGATCCGAGAGAGCCGATCGCCTCTACTCGCCTCTCTACCCTCTCTCTAACACGCGATTCTCAACCTCCAAGCCACCGTGCGCTTCCCCGTGTGTGCGATTTACCTCGGCTAACCGGAACGTCATCGCTGACGAATCGCACGTCCCCACACACACACACCCCCTCCCCCCCTATCTCTCTACAGCATCCGCTGATCTACGTGTCACTTTCGTATCGACCAAGCAACATGGAACTGGAGAAATTTCGGAAATGTTTCGTCTCTCTTTCTCTCGACAGTTGTAAGATAGTTTGCAATCGACAGGTCGGTGCGCAAGTCGATCGTGCGCAAACGTAATCGCGAAATTTGGCAAATCGTCGAAAGCGAGCACGCGTCGTCCCCTGAATTTATTAGCGTTAAACGGTCGAGTCGTGTTCCGCGTACGTAAATTTCTCAGCGAGCACCGTTTTCTTTCTTCGATCGGAGTTTACCAGGTATTTGCCGAGGAAAGATCGTGAAACGATTCGTCGACAACTGTTTCTTCTAGGTTCACGCTCCAAGAGTGCCTTCCGCGTCACTTCCTCGTCAACGAATCGAGTATATACTAGTTCACGCTTTCTACGAAGCTGAGGCTGTGACCGTGATATTCATCCATCTGGCTAAATTTGTTGTTGCCGCTACGACGTTTTAATTTATCTCGTTCTAATCTGCGAGAAAAACGCGACGTTGGTGAATACACCTCAAAAACGCACACCTCAGCCACCTTCAACCCTTAACTGAGCGCCAGAGTTATCAATTAATACTCGCGACCGAGCAACGTCCGGTTACCAAAGTTCAACGCTCGTCATTTGCGCAGTTAAAGAATGCACATTCGCGCAATTTATAACGCTATATTTTACTGTGTCCTGGCAATGTCAGCCGTAAACGCGCGGAATATATCCTTCGAATTAATTTTAATCACCTCTGGGGAGTGTCTCTTCTCTTTGTGGAGAAGAAAGAAATTACGATATTGTTCTTTTTCTCTTTTTCCTTTTTTTTTTCTTAGATTCAATTCTTCTGAAACGCCAGCTAATTCAGCTACCCGACACCGAACTGTTGCAATAAAACAGAATCGAAGGTTGGGAGTTGTTCGGCGAGGCCGTGAACGCGACTGACAGTAATTAATTGGAAATATTCAAAAATATTAGACCAAGTAGTAGACCAAAGTGGTCAATTCATAATTTTCGTTGGAAATTTTGTAGATACGAAACAGCGCATTTTTAGAAACTTACATACGATTTTTGTTTTTTTTTTTTTTTTTTTTGTAAAATATAGATAAATTTGTGTAGGTTATTGTTATCGTGAAACTTTTCTATCTTTTTCATTTTAATTTTTCTGAATTTTATGCTTTAGTCGTCGGTAATTATTAACATTACGAGCGGTTAAAATGACCAATTTATAATTTTCGTTTGAAATTGTTGTAAATACGAAGCAGTGCACTTTTGGAGATTTAAATAATGCTTTTGTAAAACATATAGATTATTAGTTGCTGTTACCACAAAGCTTCACCATTTTTCCCAATTTTGTGTCTCTGACGGAAATTTTCAGTAGTCGGTAATTAACGCAAGAATTATTCAATTGTTAGCGCTAGAAAGTGCTGAAAACGACCAATTTGTAATTTTCTAGATACAAATTAGAAATTTTCTAAATACAAAACAGTGTATTTTTAGAGGTTCACACGATTTCTTTTCCGTAAAATATATAGACGAAAGTTTGTCCAAGTTGTTGTTGTTGTCATCACGAAGCTTCTCTACTTGTTTCGCTATCAATCTCTATCGTCTCTGGAAGAATGGAAATTTTACGTTTCAGTGGTCCAGTGGTACTAGTGTTGATCAAAGGCGAGCATCGCTGGCTAGATCCTCACGCACGAGGCTCCGACCTCCGAGATGTATTGGGTTTTTCTCCACGAAAACACCTTAATTAGATGGACGGTGATCGTTGCCAAGAGCTCAAGGCGATCGACGATCTGTCGCAGACGACGATGCTCTATAAAAGTACAGACTCGCTTCGCTTCGCTCCGCCTTCTCGATACATCGCCCACGTGCCCTTAATGTGCCCCGATTTTTCTGCGATCTTTCACGGTCTTTCGTCGTCCGGCGAGTAAATTGCCCGCGAAACGCTCGGCCAAGTTTTTCCGCGGCTCTTTCTTCTCGTTTTTTGCTGTCCGTGTGTCTTTACTGCGGTTAAGTTAACCGATTAACCCATTTGCATCGTTATATATATACACGCATAATTTTCCTGGTCCAGAGCATATGTATATATTTTTCACGATCGTCATCAGTGGAACATTTACATACGCGCTCAGTGAGGGTAAATAGAAAATAGAATGCCGAAAGCTCTACAAAGGAACAGAATTGAAATCGGGAGAAGCTGCAAACATTTCAGCCATAAAGTGGGATGTTATGTTATCTTGAGTTTGCTGACACGGGGAAACAAAATTAGAAGATCAACGAAAGTTACTGTTGCTTTGAGTTACGATGGAAACACGAGAAAGGTGGTCAAATTCGAAGCAAATTCCATACTGTGCGATGACATTAGTAAAAATATTTCTTTTTCTTGCTCTGACACGAGTTATGTTATTTTCAAAACTACTCACAAAGAACGTTCCACATCTTCAAACAAATTATTGAAAACAGTATTGAAAAAAGAAACTCAGGAAAACAGGAAATGTTACAGAATTATTGCCAAGGTTTACTGGACATTTTCCAATAGCGATGAAAACAATTTTATCAAGAGAAGCTCGAAAGAGTTATGTTCATCGTTTGTCCATCTCAGAAGAGAAGAAGAGAAACAATTTGTCAGTGTGGCAAACTGCGAAGTCTACATTCTTATCGTTACTCGAATAATATACGAGTAACATATATGTATGTAATAATACTATTGAGATTCCTTCGTTCTCATAATTTTTGTGTCTATGTTTCTTATTAACGCTGAACTTTTATGCATCGACACACGACATGTACAAGTCATTGAAGTACATTCTTCTCTCTACTTTCTGAAAATTTCCTACTTGACCTCTTGCGCTGGCAACCGATTGCGGACCATAACGAGTGACCAAACAGTATACAGTAATTCCTCCTTCTGAATTCATCGCCGGATATTTATATGGATAATTACATATCACTAAATCGAAATTACTAATGAATTTATTATTTGTTTATTTCATTTGGGTTATATTTCAATATACTTGAAACTGAGAAAATATTGCAATTTTGGGCCAAATGTTCTCGACGTACGTTCCAGCGCAAGAGGTTAAGTACGACGAAAGAAAAATGGTCGATAAGAGCGTTCTTATTATTCATTCTTCCTTATGATGAAAATGGGCGAATTGCCCACGGATTTATCGTGCGCGTGGTTCGAAATTGAACGAGTCAATTTGGCGGACGATCCGTCGAACGTTTGATCGGGAGAACGCGCAACCTCGTGGAATTTTGTCGTCGGTACGGCAACGTTAAAAATGAAATGTAATTGCCTAAGGAACACCGCAGAGAGGTTGTACGTCATTACCAGCGTGTATTATTATGTGCACGGGCGTTTTGCTCGATTTTCGCGTGGCAGCGTGCATTTGAGTATCCACGTAACGTGTTTACGCGCAGGGGGACACACGGCTCGCCCTTCTTTTTCTCGTCTCTTTGCGAGAAACTTGCAACGCGCGGCATTCTCCGTCCTGCGACTCACGTTTCGGTTGCTCTCATCTCTTTGCTCGACTTTCATCAAGTCTTCGCGAGTTCTTTTCGTAAATTCGAAGAAAGAAAAAAAAAAAAAGAAAGAAATGCAAATGTTGTAATAACAGACTGTCGGATCGATCTTTAGAAACGAGGATTCAATCAGGCGAGCGTTCCTCCGACGTATTCGCTGCCTTTTCGCTGGGAAATTCACGGAAAGACCACTTGATCCTGCAAACATTTTCTTTTTCCTTTTTTTTCCTTTTTTCTTTTTTTTTTGACAGAGAAAAAGGCAGTTTCGTCAGAACGAATGTAAGAAGGATGACTCACCAGATTATTTTGGAAAACCATAAACGGTAAGGACGATTTTCAAATCTTAGTATGCAAAGTGGCTAACCGAAGGTGTATCTCTCATCGCGAAAGCGCTTATCGCCGGCGTTAAATTCGACCCGGCGAGTTTTAAAAGTCATCGGACGAGACGAAGTTGAACGAGATGTTGCGCGGCTCGTTTCGAACTGTACCACAACTCTGACGGTCCTTTGAAATCGATAAAGTCGAGCATGTGCCGCGCGATTCGACGAACAAAAAAAAAAAAAAAAGAAACGGAAGAAATCTCGCGACGAGGAAAACCAGAGAGATACTCGCGAGATTTCGTCGAAACTGGTTTCGCCTCGGTCGTAAAACCACCTGAGGCTAATTTCACGAGGAAACGACAATAAAAGAAACGGCGAGAGGAAGAGCTGGTCTGGCAGATTTGAAAATCGCGAGGGAATACAAAGGAAGATACAGAGCTATCCAATTCGTACAATCGAGGAATCGAACAACACTCTCCCTTATTCTTATTTTCCTTTTCTCCTGGAAAAAGCGCGAGTGACTTCGAACTTTGTCGCGTTTGCAGGACGATTTTCAGTGATTCAACGTTCGACGAGGGAAGAGAGAAAGCGACGAGATCGTTCCATTCACCGGGAACGTTACGATAGAGCCAACGTCGACGACTATTGGGCGAATACAAAGCGATTTAATGGAATCCTTGTGCAATAAACACGGATGAATAACCGACCTTGCGCACGAGGCGGCACGACCTTCGTCAAGTTAAGAGCGCAAGGCTCCTGCCAGTTTTTCACGTCACCGGCCGCGAGTCACTCTCTCGAATTCGTTCGCAGCCACGCATCGAAATCTCCGGGAATGCTAGGCGGCGTGAGCGCGCGCGCGCGCACGCCTCACCGAGAGATTTCAACGACCGCACGGAATTACGTTCGCGCGGCACTACCACGCTCGCTACCGTTCGCCGGAACAAAATTTCTCCCGTAGATTTATCCTCACGTTCCACTCTGTTAATAACAGTATAATCGTTCGGGGGATTATTCTATCGTACGTGTGGCAACGCAGATCGTAACGGTATCGGCCGACAAATCGTCGAATTCTGAGGCTGACTGGTGGCTGGCGTTTTCAGGATTATTATTAATGTCGTGACATCCATACGAAGACGATACTTTGGATTAATCGAGTAATTTGACGAGCAATTTGAATGAAAAGTGCCGACTGTGGGCAAAACCTGGCTTCCTTTATTAGGTTGTTTACGTTAGGAAATTAAAATCGCCGTCTAAAATTGAAATGCTGACTATTCAGATAGTATACTCTCTTATTTTCGTAGCAATTTCTTTGCTTTTGATTTCGTTGATTTTACAGAGATTGCAACTTCATCTCGGTTGATACAAACAAGCGAGACTATTCGGTCCAACGTGTATTCTCTTATTTGGATGTAATTCTTTGCTTTTGATTTTCGTTAATGCGATACTGATTTGTTCAAATAATGTTTTGATCGTTGTTGTTTGCTTACGAGTTCAATTTTACGAGGATTGTATCGGTTAATACAAACCTTTTTGTGAAGGTTAATGTAAACGATACTTTAAAATTAAAAATATATAATTAGTATTATATACTATATTGTTATATTATCTATTTATTATTTTATATATTTTATTATTATCTGTATATTATGTTATATTATATAATAAATACTAAAAATTATTAATAATAAATTTATGAAGGTTGTGACTTGATCTCTGTTAATACAAACGACACTATTTATTCAAATAGTATATTATGTTATTTGAAATAATTCTTTGCTTTTAATTTCAATAATTTTATAGAGGTTACAACTCGATCTCGGTCAATACAAACGATACAATTTATTCTATAATATAGTCTCCTATTTTTAAGTAATCGTTTGCTTTCAATTTCATCAATTTTGACATCTCGGTTAATACAAACGATAATAATTATTCGAATAATAATAATATTCTCTTATCTGAAATTTTTACAAAGACTGTAACTTCATTTCGGTTAATACAAACGATACGAAATATTTTCGTACATGTAGATACGTATATACGTCTGATCCTGAAATTGCTTTATCAAGACAAATTATCCGAACGAACAGTGCATGTATCATTCTCTGTGATATGAATGCAAATGGATAAATTAGTCTAATGTGTCCCAGAAATCCTTTGTGGCCGTTACAGTGGGAAATACGAATGCCACTGAGGATAAATGAGTAGTAATGATACGTTATGGAAATTTATGCTGGCAATTTAAACATGGAAAAAAGAAACAACTTGCCACTTTATCACGTAAGTAGCGGATAAAGTTCGACTCGAATTACACGAGGCTGATAGCATTCGAAGATTTATTCCAACTCAACTACCTCCCTGCGAGACTTCCAAGCAAAAAAAAGAAAGAAACTTGAAACTTTCGAATAAAAAAAAAAAAAAAAATAATATTCTCTAAATACCATTTGTCGCGTTGTAATGTTTCTTGAATACAAATATTTAGCGCGCGGAGAACAAATGCGAATAAAATTTTGTAGAATTCGTATGCTCTTTAACGTACGTGAAATAAATTTTTTAAAATCGACGAGGGGCAAACGATGCATAACGCGCGCCGAAGAAGAATGATCGCGGACGATTGGAAGATCGCCGTTCGATTATCGAGCGCCGAGGCGATTCGAAATTCGAATCGTTGGGCTCGATCTAAAAGCGGGAACCGTGTTGCATTATCGGGCCGTATAAATATACATGCTGGTAAAAAAAAAAAAAAAGAAAAAACAAAAAAAGGCCGGCGATACAAACGAATGGGAAGCTGAATACGAACGGAACGATATTTCTTCGCGAATCTTCGCGAACACAGCAAATGCTTTCCTTCCACTTAACTCGGAAATTAATAATATCGTTCGCCGATTTATCAGCCGGATCAGGCAAGCGGAACTAAACGAGTGACGCAGAATTCTTTCGAATCTTTTCGGCGGCTTTTTTCTTCGGCCAGAAAAATTCCAGAAGAATTTCTCAGTAAGGGACATTGAAGAACAAATGATGAAACGGAATGTGAAAGTGATGATTCAACGAGACTATGGACGAAAGAGGCAGAGAACGCCCTAATATTTACGAATAAAAAGTTCGAGAGAGATATTTAAAGATACAGATGGAACTAAATCCATCCATTGATAAATTTCCTTGTAATCATCGTTCTGTATTTTGTTAGTCTGTGTATCTGACAAAGTGTTGAGTATAATAATTAATATGAAACTATCGATCCGTAGTCTGATCGGTTAAGTATTCAGTGCATGTATGGAAGATGTTTCTGAAGATGTTTCACAGAACAAATCTAGTAAGAGAGCTAGTTCAATGCAAATTGCAGCTTGTCGAATACTCCTCCTCTTCTTCTTTCTTCTTTTCTTTTTCCCCCTCTGTCTAATTGATCGAGCCAAGTATTCAAATCCATTGTAGCACGAAAGACGTTGTTGATCTCCGCTTCTCTAGAAATTCCGTCCGACAGAACAGAAAGATTTCGAAATTTCAGTCCACCGCCAGTTCTTACAACCGTGTTTTCGTATTTTCTGAAGCCTCGCGATACTTTCCACCGCGGGCCGAGATTTCGCGTTACAGCTTGTCGAATGCTTCTCCCTTTTTCTCCATTTCCTGTCAACGCGGCAAACACAGACGGCTATTCACGGTGCCTGGTGGTGGAAGGTGCATCGTTGCTGGCCCCTCGATCGTGGCGTTAAATTTTCCCTTTATCTGCATTGCTGGAATACCAAGCGACTTGTGGGTCTCTGGCGGCCGCTTCGCTCGCTGGAATTCCGCGCAAACTCCTCGTCGGAGTACGCCATACAGTTGGGCTGGAGCCACCGTATAGGAGGTCAGCCGCGACCTAGGCATATCTGGCTGCATTGTTCCTCGAGTTCCACTCGGGCATTGTTTCGTCACCGGTCACGGGGGTCGACACCTGGATGCGTATCTCTCCCCTCTGCGGCCAATCCGCGTCCCACAAAAATCGCGCAGCCCGCGAGGATAGCAATCTCGCGTCTCGCTGACTTTTGTCCACCCGCGGCCTCTGCACCTCCCGATATAATGAATGCATTATGCCGGCGCTATCAGCCGGCAATAAATCGCGGACGAAGGCACCGACACGCCGCGTCGCGAATATTACAGGTTGGCTGCTGTGTATCGGAGATAAAGCTTTGATTAAAGACACGGCTGCGCTCGCGGTGGGCGTTTGACCTGTTCTCTTTTCTTTTTTTTTTTTTTTTTGGTTTATACGGGGAAAGAAGGTTCATTTTTACTTAAATGTATTTTATTATTGCTGAAACCTATAAACTTATATAAATGAAATTTATTTAGAGAAACACTAGATATCAATAAATGTATATTTAGAAGTTAAACGTTTCTTGTGTTTATTAATATTTAGTTCTTTTTTAGATAAATTCAATTTATATTTAAAGTAATAATTAATAAAATATTATTGTTTTATTAATTTTTTTTTATATAAACAATTTATGGGATGAACGACAATTGGGCGTTTTTAAACTTCTAGCTGCGGCGCCAGGCTTTTAAAAATGTCATGTGTCAATGTGTAAATGTGTCAACATTGTGTCGCTGTGAAATTGAATTAAATTACAATTATGGGGAAATAGTGGAAGTCTTTTTAAAAAAAATCAATAATTTTTTTCGTTTAACTCAATTAACATTAATCAGTCAATCGATTAAGCAAGGAGATATTTAGAATGATGTCTGAAAGAACTAGTCTGGTGTAGTCTCAAAATGTTCTAAAATATCTAAAATTTACAAATACGTTTAATTTTTCCACAAAAAATTCAATTTTAGTAACAAATTGTCATTCACAGCTGAAAGGTTAAAAGAATATTCCCTTTCTCGAAAAGGGACGTCTAGTCGTAAGTTTTCATATCATAATTAACGACAGGATTCTGTGATTTTACAAATAACTATACGTGCTTGGAGCAGAAGTATTTTGACGCAAACATTGGCAGCTTTTAAAGTGGACAATAGTGGGTTATAAAGTGGGACTCTTTGTGACACTGCTCGAACGTTAACTTTAGAAAATATCGGCGCAGATTAACATCGTTCTACGTGATACAAAGGTGTTCGATTACAGAAACGATTTTTCGCTTGCACGAGAATAGAGCTTTGTCCTTAGTTTCGTACAAAAAAAAAAAAAAAAAAAAGAAAAAAAAACTGCGTGAATTCGAAGTAACTCGAAGTCAGTTAATTAATTTTATCGTCACATTGCAGCATTGTAATATTGTAATTCTAATATTGTAATTTTATCGTCACAGAACTTTACACCCTATTCAAGCAGATTTATGTTCATGACGTGCAATTAATGGCATTCCTCGTGAGTGAAAGTCGTATTGTTCCTACTTCGTTAGATCTATTGGAATTTTTAATTACTTTTCTTTTGGAAGGAATAAAAGAAAAAACGTACTGATACTCTTCGTAATGATAAAGATACGTCTCGTTATGTAACACGCAAGTCTATTGTTTGACAATGTCCTTTTCCACACGTTCTCCGTGCGTTGCAAAGGCAAGTTATTTATCAGTTATTATTGTTTACGCAAGGTTATACATTTTCAAATGCTGCAAATTACATCGACGGGGGAAAAAAGTCAGCAGTGAAACGATCTATAGATCACCATACGCCGAGGTGCAATTTTCTTGTTCCTCTGACGTAAGTAAATAAATTTCGTTTGATTGGACGTTTTTACGGCCAATGAATCAGTACCACGCCGTTAGGTTTTTTGTGCGCCGCGTTCGCTCGGAGTTACGTGTTCTTAAATAGACGGACGTTGAATTCCGTTAATTCCAAAGCGATCGAAATATACTTATTTACAATTAACTGAAGAATTCGTGAACAACTGCCACGTTAACTTTTAATCAAACCTCGCGTCTTAATTAATCAATCGCGTCGTGAAACATTGCAATGGCTAAGCCTCGATTTGTCTTCTTTTCATTCCGACATCGAAGTTTCGTCTAACAGAAAAAAATTTACGAAACACACTTCGGAGGGGAAAAAAGCCTTTTTCGTTCAGTATCTTCAATCGGACACGACAAAAATTTCAACAAAAATTTCCGAGGAATTTATTCCGATTAGAGCTGCCAATTAATGGTCTATGATCGAGAAATGACAATAAATATGCTGCTCCAAACATAAAAGAAAAAAAAGAATTGTCCAATTTTGTTTATCTACGAACGAGAGAATAAAAATAAAAAGAATCGACTGCACGTTCGTTATGACGAGAAACACTTAAAATTTTTATCGACATCCGTAAAACTTTGTCAATTCCCTTTCACATCCCTTTCCACTTCCCTCTTTGTCCGTCTGTCTGTCTTTCCCTCGCTTTCTTCATGACTCGAGGAAGGAAACGCTAGCTCGCGTCCCACACGTCCACTTGATCGACTTTAGACTCTTACTATTTTGCTTAAGTGCATTCCAATGTCGAGGAAAAAAGGAACGAACGACGGCTCGTTAAATTATAATTTGTACCTTCCTTACCGATCTCTCGTATCTGCCTGATCTCGCAGTTGCACTGGTTTTTATCACTCTTATACAAAAGAAGAAGAAAAAAAGAAGAAGAAAGAGAGTTTTGTTTCCTAGAAACGAAATTAATGGCCTTCTTTGTCGGTCAGACCGAAAATCTTCCAGCGGGGTGTCACGCGCTCGTTTCAGCGAAACGTCCTTGTCCCGGGAGCAAGCAGCAAACCTAGAATCTGAAGGATCGTTCTAGTGGAAGAATCCTTTGAAACTGGCGCATTATTCATTTCAAGTACAATGCGAACCTTTTCATTTTGATAGTCTTGTTTGAAACAACGATTCGCCAGCCGATTTTCTTTTTTTTTTTTTCTTTCTTTCAGCAAACTGGTTGGTCAATGCTTCGCGAGATACACGTATTTAATTTCTTCTAAACCCACGTTCGTCCTGTTCTCATGCCTTTTGCACTCACTTTCTTCTCTTATCTTCTCAAGTGTCGTCGCTTAACAATGCTGACCTTCAAATGCCAATTGTACAATTTAACGATCGAAAATTTGGAAGAAAAGAAGAGAGAAGATCGTTTCGACAGATGAAAAATTGCGAATTTCCGATAAAATATTCGAGTTGATAGTTTTTAACCAACCGCAACTTAACCCAAACCCATTTATTTAGAAAATTTAATTGATCAATTCGTTGTTGAAATTTGAATTGCTCCGGACTTTTGCACTTTCGAAGCATTTCCAACGGAACATTCGCCGAGGATGAGGACGAGGACGTACAGTCGATCGAAGCGAGATTAAATCGAAAATTCTGAGCCGAAAGAAATCCGAGATTTGTGTCGGACGTTTGCCAGCTACCTGAATAACTTCGATCGTGAAAAAGGAAAAAGAATGGTCGCCTTTCCCTTGAAGCGCTCCGCCGATCGAACATAAACGTCCAGCAAGTTCGATTTAACCAAATTTTTACACTTGGAGAAATATACGACCGGACTTGCTTCATTTTTTCCTCTTTTTCCATTTCCTGCTTTTCAACTTACTGTCCCCTGGCCGACTACTGGCTGTCGCGATGGAATGCTAAACTTCTGAAACTTCCTTTTGCTCCCTGACTTCACCTAACGAGTGAGAGCAAAAACGACAAGCAGACTGCCCGCTGAGATTATACTTTTCGTAGAAATTTTCCACGAGGCGCGAATCGTGTGGCGATCGTCATCCTCTGAAATTGTTCTGTACAACTTGTTCGATACATTTTTTCTTTCGTATCCAATATGTCGGTGGTCAACGATTGCTGACCTTTAGGAACAAGCTCAGGGATGTCGCCACTTATTTTTTAACTGTTTCTGATTTTCTCTGTCTTCCCTGTGTTGCTATGCCACTCCACGTGGTCACTCGCATTTCTTCTTCTCATCGAACAACGTGTAAAGGACATTCCACATAAAGTCTCTTAATAAATATATATTTTCTCACTGTTTACTGGATACGCGTGTTTTTCCACTAAAGCCTAATTTACGGGCCCAGCACAATAGCGTAGCTAAAAATGGCCCTGATCACGATGCCAGTCGTTCATTTCAAGAGCGGCAAGTATTTTGCGAGTCACCTTTTCAAGAAGAAAAATCGAGTCGGCAATTCTACGATGTTTTCGTTTTTAAAACAATCTGCCAGTCAACATGTTTGCAAAAATTAGTGAGATTTCGTTGAGAACCGTTTGGGTATGGATAGCAAACCTCAAATATTTCGACTCAACACTCAAACACACCAAATGACCGGTTGAAAAGTTTTGACTCGAAATTCTGCACTTCTTTCGTTCGTTCAACTTTCGTTTGAAAACAGATGAAAGAATCGAATGTTTCTTTCTCATCGTCTGAGAATTGCTCTGCACTCCACGTCGTTTTCCGTGTTAAATTAACAATTCGTAAGAAAAAGAAACTGACCGATTACAGTGGAATGACTGATGCGTTTAATAAATAAAGACATTATGCGATTTACGTCACTTTCAAAGTAACACTGGCCGACATAGGTACAGTTTTACAGTTTCTTCGTTCTAGAGAACGATATACTACTCTGTTGCTCGTGAGTTCGAGACTATTCGTTACGTTGCGTTACCATTTTGCGAGGCATCGTGAACCACCATAAACAACATTATCGAAAGCGTTGAAATAGAAACGTTTACACGCGTGAACATCGTCCGCGAGATCTTAATCGTTGCATTGTACATCTTCGACGTTGTACATCGTCACGCCGCGAGACGAAAAAAAGTTTGCTTTCTGCTGCCTCGTGATCGAAACGTACAACTTTGTAAGCCTTGCACACCGCGGAAAGCATGGGGGGAGCAAGTGCGCGTTATAAATCTTAACAAGGTAGCTCTGCAGGTTGAGACTGTTGCTTCGTTTCTTTTTTATTTCACTTCTCCCCCGTCCTTTCAACAAACGATTATTCTCTCTTCTCCTCGATTTTTTGACACGTTGCTTCGCAAAGCAGATTTTTTTTCATTTTGTTCTGGCGATATACACATTCGTCCCTCCGTTTAGTTGGTAAGTTGCAAATATTTCAAGCGATGACGAGTTTGTGCCAATTCAAAGGAAAAGATTTATTGTTTTGAGTTTTACACGTTTTAGGAATAAAATTTACTTTTGTTTCCTGAAGTGTCGTTATTATTGTTCTTTTCACCTACGTGAAACAAATATGTATTTTCTACTTAAAGCTTGTACCAGCTTTTCTTTCCAACGTTTCGTTTTCGTTTGCCCACTGACTGAGATTTTCATTCGCGTAATACGAATTTAATGCGAATGGAGGGTGTGTTTTCTGTGATGCGTGATCGTCCAGATCCCAGAAAATGTGGCCGTGAATCGGCTCCCGTCGAAACTATCGTGTTCGTGGAGAAAGTCGATGGACAGATTCGATACCGGGAATAGCGTGTCTTATTAAACGATAATCGCAGTCTCATCCTCTGAATCATCGAGACGTAGTCTACCGCGAGCTTCGCGTCACAAGTTGAAACTGTATAATTATTATCATTTCGTTCGCGTGTCAGCGAAGTTGTCACTGACGAGCGACGTGATTCTCATCAGCATTCATTCTCGTGAATTCATTGGCAAATTGATGATTAATATAATTAGAAAATAATATTAATAAATAATATTAATATCGTGGAATTTTGTCTTCTGAATAATTCCACGTGGGTGCGATACACAGATAACAAAACACGAACAAATTACGAAACGAAAGCAATTTAAAAATGATACTTGAAAGAGAAGATTGTTTCATTGCCACTGTTATTAGACTTGGCAACGATTTTTGCACTTTTATTTGGGAAAGAAATTTCATTTTGAAGAAATAAAAATTTTATCTCTGAAGAATTAAATTGCAACAATGTTCTCTCTCGACCGTAAATGTGAGATCCAAAATGTCCAAAGCATGATATACGATGCCTTACTTTTATCAGTGGCGAGTCTTCACTTTTGTCATCCTAACTGTGTCTTCATTGTTTTCAAGCCAAGTGATAATAGTCGCAGAACCGCGATCACCTGTAAACCAATTCGAATTCATAATTATTGCCACGTTCGCGCAATCATTAAACCAGGCAATGATGTCATTGAAACGAATGGAATTGAAATCGAAACGATTCCTGAGAGAGAACGTCGCGTCTATTTTCAGTTAGGAAATATGTCACTACCAATCGTATCGATCTATTTACATTTTACATTGATATATTTATTATACCACATTATCGTTTATGTTTGTATTTTTATATTTTTCTTTCGAATCAACGACACACGAGTCTTCTGACATACGTACGTAATTAAATTTCCAAAATAAATTTAGTTTCAATCTTATTATAATTTTACACAGATAAATTTATTTTTATTATTTTTATCCGTACGTAAACATAAAGAAAAATTACATTTATATATTTATTATACCGTATTATCATTTATATTTGTATTTTTATATTTTTATATCTTTCTTTCGGACCAACGACGTACAATTTTGTCTTCTGACATACGTACGTAATTAAATTTCCAAAATAAATTTAGTTTCAACCTTATTATAATTTTACACAGATAAATTTAATTTTATCCGTGCGTAAACATAAAGAAAAATTACATTTATATATTTATTATACCGTTATTATATCATTTATATTTGTATTTTTATATTTTTATATCTTTCTTTCCTGATCAACGACACACAATTTTGTCTCCTGACATACGTACGTAATTAAATTTCCAAAATAAATTTAGTTTCAATCTTATTATAATTTTATACAGATAAATTTAAATTTATCCACACGTAAATATAATAAGAAAGAAAAAAAAAAAAGAAATCTCCTCAGGGTAATTGGAATTCTACGAGAAAATTCGCAATCCGCGATCAATCATCTTTGTTAATCATTCCAACTTGGAAATCGATCACCGTTGCGGATGAAACTGTTCACTGTAAGATGCGAATATTTCTTCTCTCTTCTTCTGATTCACAGCCCCTTGAAAAAAGTCTATCAATCTGATCGCATTGTCACAGATTACAGAGCAATCCGTTCGGCGGAAATTGGCAAGGAGTCAGAGGGAAAAAACGTGGCGAGAATTCAGCCGACGATTGCAAGAGATTGCGTTAGACCATCGACAGGTGGCGCAAGAAGGAAATTCCGTTTGCAGATCGTCAGTAGTTTGACGTCACAAGGACGGACGCACGTAAGAATCGATCGAAAATCCGCCGTCGTTAACACGAAATCTATATTTCCGTTTCTAAACGCGATTCAGTTTCAACGTGAAAGCTCAGCGCGTTCGAGTTACGAGCAGACGTGAAACACAAATCTTACAGATAGATAACCAATGGATTCTGATCGAAGTGGATTTTTCCTGATTCCTCGACATTCGAGAAATACGCGGATCACGTCAATTCTGCAGATTTGCTCGAAAATACTTGGACTCGACACGGTGAACGAGTTTGCTGACGTCTAGCCTGTTAGAAATCGCAAGGTGCTTCTCGCAAGGCCGCTCTTACGATTTAAAGTGTATCGTACGTTTCATTGGGAAACAGACATAAGACCGATATAAATTAAATATTATAGTTTCTGCGACGGCTGGCAAAAGAAAAGGAGAGGAAAGAGCCGGGAATTTTTACAGAATTCCCCATTAAACGAGCGATTAATCTTCAGCTTAGGAGCTGAAATCGAGTTTCATCCTTCGACCAAATTCCTCCGCTCATTGTCTCGCATTCGTTTTGCATAATTGATCGACCAGATTCGGGGAGACGCTGTTTTCGGGCGGAAGATTACCGGTCAGTCCTCCTCCGAAGACAGTTTTCGTCGTTTTCGTTCGGGCCGCGCGCACGTAAGACGGTAGCCTGCTCGAAACCAGAGATTGACATTAAGATTGGACGGTGATATTTATAATGAAACGGACCCTAGCCGCCTACAAGCGCGCGTTATGGTCATCGTTTCGCGTAAAATATTGCCGGGTATTATCATGCCGATGAAATTTGATATTCCGCTCGACGTTGGTACGTCGCAGTTCGGAGAGGAAATTCCAAAGCAAATCATGGATCGAGGACCGAAGAACTCCCAAAAGTGGTACGCAGATATCATCATCTGTGACTATGATTAACTGATACATTTAGTTACGATCAACTGAAACTAACCGCGCGCAATTTAAAGCTAAGACGCACGTATCCAACGAATGTCTTTGCGAGATCCCTCATCGTCCCACGATGTCCCTGCATAATCCCTCGTTGTCCCACGATGCCTCAAAGAGTTTATAATCAACTAATTGTCCCTACAGTTCAGTTTAGATCGTGAAATGAAGAAAGGAAAGAAATTTTCACGGTCTAAACTGAACTGTAGGTTGCGTAGTTCTTAGCTTGATATCGTTTTACAAGCATTAAAAATTGTAAAACTCTAATGTTTGTAAAAAGATATCAATTACCAGGTCCCACGAGGAGGTGACTACGCTCCGGGCCCTAATCCCAACCACCCTCCATTGCATGCAAACAACTCGGCATTCTTAAGGAATGCAGAGATTTTATTCTATTTGGCCCGGGGTTACGAACAAAGGAGACAGACGTTCAATAGTTCAATCTCAACTTAAGCCTAAATCTTAACTCTAAAGCGCATGCATGAGATTGAACTAAGGAACTCTGTCTCTCGAACAACGATCGCGTTAACAATCATATAGTATATACACTCATACAATCATATATTACATACATTACATACGATCATACGTTACATACATTGCATACAATCATTCATTACATACATTACATACATTACATACAATCGTACATTACATACATTACATACGAATGCAAGTCATACAATATGTCGCAATCACTCGCAGCCTTTCATACTAACCACACACTCGTCTAACATAAAAGTTACACAATAATTGTACAATAATTCGCAGCCCTAACAGCGCATTCTGTACCAAAGACGTGTTTGTCGAACTTTGAACGAAATCAGGAGAATGAAACTATTAACACGCTTGAACATCGTGTTTTTCAAGGGATGTAACGCGAAATGAAACCGCGATTTGCCAATGTGCCAAATCAGGGTTCGAGCATTTAGAGGCAAGTAGTCCAGCGCTACCCCCAACGACACAGTGGGGTTCTTCGGAACCACTGGAGCCGAATTACAAAGGACGCTAGACTACAAGAACCGAACTTCATCCTTTCGGACGAGGCTGCAGTTCCCCGATTTGACACACTGACAAAGAAAGTTGGAAAATCTACTCTAGTGCAATGACAGTAACACTAGTAACAATGAACAAAAAGAAAAACGCGGAGAAAAGGGATCCCTTATTTCGTCCCGAGTTAAATAAACGTGTCTTTGTACAGAATACGCTCACAGTGAATTTACATAAACTAAACGCAACTTAAAACTAAACGCACGCAACTTAAAACTAAGACGCACGCATCCCACGATGTCCCTGCGAGATCCCTCGTCGTCCATCGGTTGCCCGCTGGGGGCCCAATAATTTACTTATCAACTAATTGTACCTACAGTTCAGTTTAGATCGTGAAATAAAGAACGGACAGAAATTTTCACGATCTAAACTGAACTGTAGGTTGCGTAGTTCTTAGCTTGATATCGTTTCACCAACATTAAAGTTTATCGTTTATCGTTTTACAATTTAGCTTGATAACGTTTTACAAACTGTAATGTTTGTAAAACGATATCAATTACCAAGACCCACCACGTGGAGGTGACTACGCACGGGTCTCATTATAATGGATTGTAAAACAGTACTGTTTCATATATTTCTCACACAGGTCTCAACTTGTATTTAATTTAAGTAAATTTTTAGAAAACGGAATGGTATTCGTAAATTTCGAGGCATATTTGTTTGATCGATCTAATGACTAATTTAAGATATTGAATAAATATTCTTGTTTGACTAATTAATAATAAAGGACTAAATTATTTTCCAAATTATAGATTCAAAGAGAAATTGTGAAAGTGTCTAATAATATTTAAATAGCAATAGTATAATGGTTAGACTAATATTGTCTATGTATATGCAAAACGTACATCACGTAATTGTTAAAGAATGGTAACTAATAAATCTTGTACGACTACGATACAAGTAATGGAAATTGAACTCGTATTCAGGTTCAAATAATCACGATCAAGTATTAATCCAAAACCAAACCATGTATCTTACCAATCGTTGAAGTCAGAACTGTAGATTAACGTTTGATTGCAGACATATTATTTAAAATTTTTCTGCTAAGTTTTGGTCGATGTGGACGGAAGTTTAATTAACAATGAGGAGCCTCCTTACCGGTCAAGGTTAATTTATATTTCGGTCGTCAGTGATCCAAAACTGTTGATAATTTTTTTTCAAATTTCTAAAATTTGGTCGATGTGTATACGACGGAAGTTTAATGGATAATGAGCCTCCGTATGTATGTTTCGGTCGTCAGTGATCTAGAACAGTTGATAATTTTTTTCAAACTTCTAAATTTGGTCGATGTGCCCACGACAAAACTTCAATTCTTAATGAGCTCTTGTTTCTGTATCAGTTGACATTAATCTGATCTTTCGGTCGTTAATGTTGCGATATAGATAATTAAAATTTCTTAGAACTGTATTAGTGGCTCGAATACTACAAATGATTAATTAAAAATTTGAATTATTACTTAGGAATGTTATAGAAGAGAATTTATTGTTTAATTGTTACAAATAAATTACTAGAAATATTAGATAATATTTAAACAATTATAAAAGAGAATTTATTGTTTAGTTGTTACAAATAAGTTATTTGAAATATTAGATAATGTTTAAACAAGTAGAATATTCAGAAATATTATTTAAAAACTCACTCCTAAATTTTGGTCGATGTGCACACGACGGAAGTTCAATTGCTAATGAGCCTTCGTACCGCTGAAAGTTAATCTAATGTTCCGATCGTCAGTGACCCGGAACTGTTGATAATTTTTTTTTTCAGAACTGTATTTTTCTATTATACTATCCAATAGTTTTTAGATTTCTATCGCAAGGTTACACTTTCATATATTTTACAATGTCAAATATAATAATTTATCAATTTTTTAATCTGTAACTGGCTAAAACTAAATTTACACCTTCATGATATTAATTTTTATAACTGCATTGATGTATATTAAGTAGAAATTTATGTAGAGAAAAGTTATCTAGTCAAAAGTCGAGTTAAGCAGTGATCGCTTCAGAATAACATATAAGCGCAACATATAGAAATTTTCGCTCGTTTATTGTTTCAGACAGCATGAAATATATGTATTATGTAACTGTCTTTTCCGTTATTGTAAATAAAATAATTTAAATAAATTAATATAAATGTATTATTAAAACTATGAAATAATGCTTGAGAATTCAATCACTGATTCAATTGTTATAAGTAAATAGTTAAAATTGTTAATATACAAAAATAGCATCGACATACATTATTTTACAGTTTTAATAATTCATTTGAAACGATTAAATATTTCTACAATGCTTCTAGACATTATTTAATAATTTTCACAACTTTCATATCAAACGATTAAATTAAATTAGTCATTTCATTCAATAAGTCAAAGTCATTTCTCTTAAGTACATTGTTCAAGATTGTTATAAATTATTAGTTA
Organism: Tetragonisca angustula; assembly: GCA_036937485.2. Lineage (NCBI taxonomy): Eukaryota > Metazoa > Arthropoda > Insecta > Hymenoptera > Apidae > Tetragonisca > Tetragonisca angustula. Next base: position 26,237 of record JAWNGG020000167.1, read on the forward strand.
AAAATTTTAAATAACACTTAGAAACATTACAGAAGAGAATTTATTGCTTAACTGTTGCAAGTAAATTATTAGAAATACTAGATAATGTTTAAACAATTAGAATATTCAGAAATATTATTTAAAAATTCACTTCGAAAGTTCAATCGATGTCCACACGACGAAGGTTCAACTTATAATGACTTTTCTCCTGCTCAACCTTCAGGTAAAGTCAGTGATCCACAGCGGTGGTAATCTTTGTAGAAACACTTTTTCTATTCAGCAGTCAGTAATTTTACAGTTTTATTGTTTTTCATAGCCTCCATTAATTTAAGGCAACAATAAATACTGTTGTTTCTATATTTTTTGCAAAGTGAAATTTCGTTTGCACGGTTAGTTTTTAACTTATAATTATTGTTGAGATATACTAAATGCTAATTTATAAGTCTGTGACATATAATACTAATTTATGTAGAAAATAATTATATTACAGTCAAATATTAAATTGATCGTTTTCTTAAGAATAGCTATGCAAATAGGAAATCGTTCACATTTAATTCAATAATTTTCGATGTAGATGTAACATTGTTCCACAGACGAATACAATGTTAACATTTCACATATTTATTATATTTATTATATTATACTTTTTATTTATTATGTATATTATTTTTATTTGTTATCAAAACTTGCTGTATAAGCCATCAGAAATCACGAAATGCGCCACGGTTGGTCACCCTGCTCCACACTATCGAAGTATGAACTTCGATATCTCCGCGGCGAGACAATTCCTTCTCTCCCCAATCACGGATCGTGTGATTTACATCTCGAGACGTAATTTTACAACTTCTCGCGAGTTCCTTTTCAGTAGAAATGCAACAAGCTCTTCAACTTGCTGGCATTTATGATTCGAAGCCGCGACGGAGTGTCGTTTTAAAGAAATGTAGTCTTATTATCGGCGAGAAACGCGTACCGACAGCGGTAGTCGACCAATCAGCGAAAAACGTACTTCATCGCGAATTATTTACGATTGTATCGCGACTGTCGGAGCCATTTACACGGCCGTCAATTATTCCCGCCGCGACAATAAATTATTTCACCCGGTTATAACGCGACTCGACGTCATCCGTGCGTTTCATTTCGAGAAACTCGCGGCTGCCTGTCGTCTCGAATCCACCGGCAATTTCGAGATGGCAAGACGCACGATCTGACATAATTGCCGAGTATCGTGTACCTTCAAGAGTGACGCTCTCGTATCTCTGTACACGCGCTGTATTTTCCTCGACTTTGAGGGGAAAACGATTTCACCGTTTCGCCATGGCAAATGCAAATTTTCTTGAATTTTCTCGACATTATTTTACGTTATTCAAATTTCGTTTATACATATATATAATTTTAAATTAATATAATTAGATAAAGTTTTATAATAAAAATATATTTCAGTAACAATTAAAAATTAATAATATTATTAACAGTTTAAAGTAATGAAAATGAATTTTTTAAAAATAAATAAGCAAAATTTATTTCGTACCTTTTGTAGTCAGAGTTAATTAATTAATTTTAATTATCTCGAAAGTAAATGATCTAAATATATGTACATATATATTACGAATATCGATATTTTCTTGCGTTGAGTATTTCATTATGAATTGCTGACAAATTTCGATACACGATCGGGGATGTCAAGCTGCCAGGGGACATTATTATTGGACGGTATAATAAATAGCAAATATATTTATTCACATTTATTATTAGGCTGTCGATTGTCATGTCTTGGCCAATCTCTGTCGGCAGACATAAATTTGTATACAAAACTTAAACTTTCAAGGTCTTTATGTTATATCTGAACGTATGTCAACACCTACACGATGCAATAAAAAAAAAAAAAAAAAATACATAGTTGTAAAAAGTAACCTTGGAAGAAAGATATCTTTACCAGTTATTGGTACCTTTCGATGTCATTCATGTGTTGGGCGAGAAATATAATTTTTGAATGATATTCAGGTGGCCACACCTTAAATGAACCACTCTGTACGTTACAACGTGTAACGAGGAAGCTGCTCGTCAAATAAAGGAGCGAACGAAATAACCAAAGACAGATTCATATTACTCCTGGCAGCCGATGATAACGGAATACTACTCCCTCCACCCCTCTCAAACGAAGGGGAAAGAAACGCGAAGAAAACGAAATGAAACCACCGGCTAAATGAACTCAATGTGATAGATCGCCAGCAGCGACTGACGTACGAGGAGGCATCGTTTCCACTCGATTCATCACGCCTCCCGGCAATTTTTACACGTCGCGCCGCGACAACGATCTTAATAAATACAAAAGGACATAAATCGCGTGACTTCGGCCCCGGGGCGACACGATTTCGTTCGAGGAAGGAACTCCTTCCATCGTGGTCGAGTGGTCCGGATCACGACCGCCGTCACGGTGGTGCCGTTTTTCTTTCTCTTTCGCTCATGCGAGCGTGACGGACAGATCGATAAATACCGGCACATCGAACCGGTTAATAAACGCAGTTCACACGGAATTCCGGCAGCGGGAATTAATTACGACGTGGTTCGACGGTTGCTTGTCGGCGGTCGATCATGGTCGATGGTGAATATTGGCGAAACCGCTGCCACGTTTGTCGAGTTTTTCGAGGGGTTATTACTGGCGCAGCTTGGAACACTGGGTGTCTCGGTAATCACGGTGCGCAAGCTGTGATTTCACGTGGAAAAAGAAAAACGAAATCGAAAATACGGCGTAACAATTTTTGCGATCCCCGCCAAGTTGTAATCTCAAGGGTCGTGACGAGTCACAAAAATACAAAACTCGACCAAGAAGATGCCCTAACGTGTGATTTGTGCAAAGTTCAATTGACAAACATATCATTGTCCAGTACGGGAAATAGACTGAACGTAAGTCCTTCCCTGACTGGAACCTTAAAGGATAAATGATCATTGATACACTTTCTAAGGCAGTCTGACTTTTATGATAAATTGCAAGATTTAGCGCAAGTGATTGATGCGGCTATAAATAACGAACGTCAAAGAAAGAATTTTGTCTTCGACAAGATTGAAAAAGTTCAAAAACAAAACAAAATGTGACAAACTTTCCCGCTTTGAAATATTTGAAATTGATTAAATTGAAGAATAATTCTTTTAAATTTCAGCTTAAATTATTACTCAAATGAATTAATTATTACAATAGTTATAACTTTTAGAATTGTTATTGCAAATTTAAATTTAATATATTTAAAAAATTATTGTATATTATTAAATATAATTTTGATATTTTCGATATAATATAATTCTTTTTTCAATAAATTTAACATTATTTTATTTTATATTTGAATCTAGTTTGTTAATAATTAAAGATCTTTGGAATATTTGCAGATCCCAGAATTTTATCATCAACATGACTTGTATGAAACAACAAGTACAAAAATGAAGAAGGGTAACGATCAAAAGTCTCTAGCAACGAGCCGTCGCTTGAAGAGAAATCACATCATCCCAAAGAAACGATGGGAAAAGAAGAAAAGAAACGTCGACGAGGAGAGAAGAGATCTCGCCTCGGACACGCGGAATTATAATTGAAATATCACTCCAGATGAGAAAAAAGATTCGGGGCCCGTGGCGAACATTCGTCCTCAGGTGCGATACATTTCCGCTGATACGACGGCCGACCGCAATTTCGATGTCGCGTCGTGCTCTATCTGCCCGCCATATCGTTCACCAATTATACGGATAAATTATTCACGACGATCGAGCAAGTCGCGTTTCACGCGTTTCTATGAATAATTCAGACGAGCCAAGGTCTCTCGGCCGAGCTTCTTATTTCACGCGTGCGTGGACTGACAACTTAACCTACAAATAGCCGCGTCCTTTCCTTCCAACCCTTTCGCGACTCTCTGCAGAGTCTACGACATTTTTCTCATCGTCATTCGCTTTAATAGTTTTCGATTGTTAAATTATGGATACGAGGAAACTTTGGAGAATCTCTTCGCAGAGGGTTTGGGTTAGGTTTGGGTTAGGTTTTCAATTGGACGTTAAACATGGCGTTACGTGTGAATCCTTTTTGAGAGATGAAATTATATTTAGAGAATTAATATGTTAATTTTGTTAAACATTGTTTGAGTGATAATCGCTAGACATTTGAACTAAATGTACGAAGATGGAAGGACATGGCGGTGATTTGGCCACATCGAATTCCATCTTTGTGATATTTTATCTGAGGCAAATTTTTAAAATTTTACTTTTCAAATGAAAAGGGCAGCTGATGCTTGCCGATTTTTGAAATGTCAATTTAAAAAAAAGAGAATGACAACTATCTGAACTTTCGTCTTTTGTTAATAAACAAAGAAGACACAAAATTTCGCTTCGTCAAAGTACTAGATAAAAACCTCTGAGAACGTCATTGCCGATTTTCATCAAAATTGGTTCAACAGTCTTTCAGATATTCTCGAAATTGATTTTGAGAAATTTTTATTCCGAGAAAAATGCTTTTGAACTCAGCAAGAAAGCTCTTACGTTGGTCAATAATTTTCAAGAATGTTCTAAAGTATTCCAGACGAATCGTAAAAATATCTAGAGTATTCCGTACCAGAAAAAAACCGCGACTTTTTCGACTTCTTTCTTAGATAATAGGGCTACCCACGAGTAATGTCGTTTTATACTGTTATAAAATTTTATTTCATTTGAATTACTTTTCTTACATTATCGTCGCTAGATGGCAACGTTTATTATATTTCTAGAGAAACGAAATTACTCGTGGGTACTTCTAATACATAATATGTATCGAGGAATATATTCTCAATGTATATTAAGGGGAGAATAAGCCGGATTAAGAACAGAAACAACTCGGGGCCTCACCGAAATTTCCGTCCACCGTGAAACCCTGGACTCTTGCCTCTCGTCCGGGGGGGATTTACGAAAGGAGCAGGCCAGCCAAGCAGAAAAGCGGTCCCGTGCTCCGAAAGTATTATGCAAATCGAGCGCGAGCAACCGTGCTCGTCGTGTTCCGGCGCTGCGTGACTTTGAAAAATCGTACGCGATTGTTGCGCGTCGGAAATTCGAGCCGTGGTAAGCACCAGGTTGACCTTCGAAAAAATGCGCTCTTCCCGACCATGAAGGATCTTCCGAACATCGTCCAGCGAAAAGTGGATCGCCGATCTCTCCGTTGATCGCGTGCCTCGGACGTCACGTGGAGTTGACGTGTTAATTTTTCAGAACGCAACGTCCTGAGAAACGCTACAACAAGAATCATCTGCGACCTTGTCCTCGAACATTTTTGCTCTGCTCGGTGATGCAATCTACGTACACTCCCTCACGGGGACAAAAAGACAGCACGCTCTAAAAGTTATTAATAAATTTCATTTCATTAATAACGAACGATATCGAAATCATTCTTGTGTGTGCATTCTGCTTTTATCAACGTGTGTAGCAAGTAACATGAATTAAACTGTTCGTGATACACTTTAATACACTTTGTGTTGTTGGAAGGAGAATGGAAATTTTTATTTTATTCGTTCGTTATTTTTCTGAATAATATATAATTATAAGAAAAAATTTTGTTATAAATATAATATATAATTATATAGCATTCGTTATTTATCTAAATAATATTGTATACCCAAAAAATATTTGGCTAGGAGAAAAAAAAAAACCAGTAAATATGATAAGTAGTCTAGGTCAAGAATTTAAAAATAGAATGAGTTATTTCGCGTCACATTTTAAAATAAAAATAGTCTGACGTTATTTCTAAACTGAACCGTTAAATCGAGTTAATAGATTTGATTAAGATTTCTTTTTATAATAAAATTTGTTGTTTTCTTTTTTTTTTTATCGATGCAAGTCAGTTTCAAGACATTCAGTTAATTTTTGGAAATGGTCTGAGTCGTTTCAAGCTTCAAAAAATATTCATATTCCCTTATATAAGTTGCACGCAAAATTTCATAATAAACTCTTATCTTACAAGCATCAAATATTTCCTGGAAGTATATTTTGCTTCGTAGTGTAAAAATATTTTTTTAATTTCAATTCAAACGCGAACCATCAAATATCTCGGAATGAGAAATATAAGATCTAAACCACTCTCATAATCACCGCCACGGACGTATATTGATCAAAGTGTTAAACGATCGCCGTTTCTCTCCGGATTCAACCAGATTCAACTGTTTTCGCAAGAATCACCCGCGTTTCGTGTTAACTGTTCGCAGTTCCTACGAGTCACGAGTGTCGGTGCTTGTCGTATCGAGTAAAATCGTCACAGAATGACGCTGAACCGCGCATGTTCAGTGCTCTCGGCGGCGAGAAAGGGGAAAAAAAGGCGCGCGAATGACGTGAGTTTTTACTGTGACAGCCCATCAGATTAAACCGTGGTTGTGTATCGCGAGCCTCGTATGGAAATCGACGAACGAGCGTACGCTCGAGATGAGAATCGACGCACACACGGTTGTAAATATACAGGCGATTCATGCAAATGGCTGGCCAAATTGTGCGTCGATTCGTTTCGCGAACCTTGAAGGGGCAGGTGAAGGAGCTCTGGTACCTCGACTTTTGTCGATTTTTCGTTCTCATTTCCGCGCGATGCTGCAACTACGATCGTTTTCTGCGGAACGAAAGCGGTCCGTTCGCGTAGGAAATTGGAAGCAGTGCGATTCGGTGCAAATAACGGTGCGATTCATTGGAACCGGGTGTGTGTCGGCGAATTGAATGTTTCCTAGCAGCGAGTTCGACGAAAGTGGAATTTAAAAGAATTTGACAAGAAGCATGATGGAGAATTTTTCGTGCCATTTCAAACTTTGGCTGTGCCATTTGTTGTCTAATTGATTGTTCGTTCTGTAGAAAATTGTACGCGTAAAGAGAAAACGTCGAATGCTACAAACTGAAATAAGCGTTCTAGTGTCGTTTAAGACGTGCCTGTCGATTTCAATTCCGTTACTTGGCCAAACTTCTAACAACAAAATCTCACGTGGTTTCTGACACGTTGACCGCAAATTGCTTTGAAACGAAAAAACCATGTAAGAATTGTGATTAATCTAATCACCAATTCCTATTTTGTCGAATAAAATGACTTGTGCCAAAATGAACGACTCATATTAAAGAGTCTATTGACCCAATGCCAAATTTATAAAACAATAATATTTGATAGATTCTAATAATATTTGATAGATCCTGGTGTATTTGTCAACGAGTCCATTCTCTTTTCAGTAAAAAACAACAACAAAAGAATAACGTATGGAGAGAATAATTACGATTAGAAAATAAATTGCCTGTATCAAAGATCCATCGATCCAATGGCAAATTTGTAAAGAACTCCGTGGAACGATAACGTAACCTAAATGTGTATTCATCAGGTACGAACACGATCCGTTCTCCTTACAAAATGAACGAAACGAAATAAAAGAATTTGAAAAAAAAAGAAAAAGAAAATGGAACGCACAGACAGAAGAATTGCCAGTGTATCCTTCAAGAAAGCAGGATCTCTATTTACGTCTCTTCGACAGAGCTGACTTTACAAACGACGTCCGAATGGATCGTAACGGGTTTTCTTTGTTTTTCATCAAGTCGCGCAAGGGCGAGTCTGCGCGAAATCTAGACTCTCGATCGGCGAAATTAATTTCTGCTCGAATCGAAGACGTGGGGCGTTCCGCGTAATGAAAATTCAGCCTTTGCGTTGCGAGGTAAACGCGATATTACCCCGAGAAAGTTCACCAGCCAGCGGGTTTTACGAAAAGCCAGCGCAGCTCATGAATATTCAAGGAATGCGAGGACTCGGCCGCAACGGCCGCGCTTGAGATGTACAAATAGTCGACAAACCTATCCGACAACTCGTTCCCTTGTCGTCATTAAGCTCACCATAGTGTCCGTTCCTTGACGTCTCTTTATGCGCTCCTTTTTCGCTTGTATGCCCACTCGCCAAGTGCCTCGTTCACATGCGTCCCGCATTTTTCCCTTTGCCTTACCAAGCGCGCGCCTCTTGTGTAAACAATTGTTCCTTTAACCTGCAGTACGACGTTCCTTTCGAGCATGGAACGCAACATTGTCAAAGAATTTTTTCCATCCAGTCGAGCGCTAAATTCATTTCGTATCGAGGAGAGACACATCTGTTTTTTTTCTCTTTTTTTAATCAAGCGAAGGATCACTTTGTTTAGAAAGAATTGTCCAGAGTAGTACGTTTCAATCATCGGTGCGTAAAAATATTAAAAAATTCTTTTCTTAACCGGATCCATTTCGTATCGAGGAAAGACACATTTGGTTTTTTTTTTTTAATCAAGCGAAGGATCCTTTTGTTTAGAAAGAATTGTCCAGAGTAGTACGTTTCAATCATCGGTGCGTAAAAATATTAAAAAATTCTTTTCTTAACCGGATCCATTTCGTATCGAGGAAAGACACATTTGGTTTTTTTTTTAATCAAGCGAAGGATCCTTTTGTTTAGAAAGAATTGTCCAGAGTAGTACGTTTCAATCATCGGTGCGTAAAAATATTAAAAAATTCTTTTCTTAACCGGATCCATTTCGTATCGAGGAAAGACACATTTGGTTTTTTTTTTTAATCAAGCGAAGGATCCTTTTGTTTAGAAAGAATTGTCCAGAGTAGTACGTTTCAATCATCGGTGCGTAAAAATATTAAAAAATTGTTTCCTTAACCGTATCTAGCCTCAGTTTGGAGATTAGTGTCTTCCCTGTACGACGATATCTTAAGTTTCGTTGTACGATTTATTTTCATCGTTTTGTTAAACACTGAATATTAGAATTAAACGAAAATTTAAGAAGTTTATTTAATTAAAAAAAGGCGGAAAAGAAAATTTTCTAACGTTTCAACGTAAGTTTGAGTTTTTGCAATTTTCAAGAAAAGAAAAGTATCCTCATTTCTCTACTCGTTGCGTGATGTAAAATCATTTTTAGAAAAGGACCGAGCCCTATTTTTAAATTGAAGGCTACACGCTTTAAAACGAGTGAATCGTTCTATGATCTTCCTCTGCGAAATCATGTCGATCGATTCTTAAATCGACAGTTTTGTTTGAAAGCTGATAGAGTTCGAGTTGTTAGCGAGTTGAGCGAATTGGCAGGCAAGAGAAAACGAGTCTCATTGAGCAATATCGGGGGGGAATTCATTCACTGAATCATCAAACGGTAACTTTTCGAACCTTGGACGGATCATTTAATTTCGCATCCAAGCGAAAGCGTTGCTTCTCGCGATTTCATTCGCAGTTCGTTGAAGAATCCGTGATTAATATCGCAGGGGAAACTCAATTTTTACCAATCGCCAGGCTTTCTGATGAAATTCTTACGCAGAGGTCTATAATTATCCTTCGATCACGTCACGTTACACAATTTCTGACAAATTCGATTCCCATCCAATTTTGTCCCTCGGAAATTCAAGAACGGTGAAATTTTTCACGAAAAATTCTCGATAGTCACGCTGTTATAAAAGCATTGTTCTTTTGAGAAAGAACAATTACAAAGTCCTTCTAGAACTTTTAACCTTCTAAGAACGGGGTAGTGGACGGATTTAAATCGTCACAAAGTACAACAGTCCCTTCTTTTAACCTTCGCTAGTGAACGGATTTAAATCGCCAGGAGAAGTTTACTCTTACATGTTTTCACATAAATTTTCAAAGTTGATCAAATCAACTAAAGGCTCAAGTTACTCAAAACAAACCGTCGATATATCGGACATTCGGCTTTCTCAGATATTACATAGGTGTCGATATATCGGACGTTGGTACTTAGAAGGTTAAAGCACAGTTTAAAGTACTGTTCGTCTCTTGGTAATTTAAAAAAAAAAAAACATTCGAAATACATTATATCGCATTGTATTCGTGATACAAAAATTTTGCGCGATGAGCGAGCGTCCATTCCTCGAAGGTTGCAGGTCGCTTCAAACGCGAGAGAATCTAACCAGAAGAGAACGCTAAAAGCAGGATTATTGATTGCCGGTTCGAGATTCGCGCCTTTTCGCCTCACCGAGTATTTTTATCTCGAAATTCACCTGACGTCGTGGGTAATTGTGCCCATAATGCATGCTTTCGAGGAGCCTCCGCCGGTCTGTGCGTGCCGCGCGCTTTTATCGAACCACCGAACCGGCGAATAATGCGCCAGCGTATATCAATTTCGCCGTGTGGCCGAGGAGGAAAAGAGGGAAACGGTAATAAGATCGAGAGACTGTCGAGTGTCGTGCATTAAATATTCATTAAACTCTCGCGGGGAAACCTTGGCGGGATTGTTTATCGAAGATATCGCCAATGCCTTTCCGCCATTTTATTTTTTCCCCCGCGATTTATGAATATTGCGCTGCGAAGTACGTGTGCATACTCTTTCGACAATTTCGCGAAGTTGTCGAATCTCGGTACGATTTAAGTTCGAAGACCCGAAACGTGACTTTGAACGATTCAGACAGCGATTTAACAAGTGAGAAGAAATACCGTCGATATTCTGGAGAGAATGAATTTCACACTTGAATCGGAACACGGACAGAAATTATTAATTTTAGAAAGAAAATGTAGGGCGGCCCTTAAAAATCACTTCCTACTAGAATCCGTAATTCTTTTTTTATTACGTATGTTTCTTTAATTTTTCCTCTTTTGCAGATTGAAGCACAATAATTTCAGTTCATGTTTGAACTCAGATTTAAAATTAATCAAATTAGTTCTTTCTTATATATTGATGTTTTATTTAAAAAGAAAAAAAAAAAAAGAAAAAAGAAAAAATTGGCGAAAAAAAACTGTACGTTCAACAGCCTAGGAAATGATTAAAAGAAACTAATGTTCAACAGTCCCGGAATGATTAAAGAATTCCTAAAATTTAACAAACTACCGTGTCCCGTGTATTAATTACAATACTGTCACAAAAACGCACAAAGTGAACAGTTGTTTATTTACTAACGATGTCCTCGTCGTGACGAAGATAAAATATTAAAAACAAAGTTGTGATCCCCTCGTCCGATTGCACTTCGTACAATTAACGGAGAAGGCAACGACGTTGTTGCCACTGCAGTGTCTAATTAATTCTCCACCGCGTCGACATTAATTCACCGAGAGGAACGCGGGAACGCGTTCGTTTCCTTAACCTTCGCCGCGAGTCGCTGCGACCGACTGTTTTCTAACAATAGTCATAATCCACGCACTTCATTGCACCATCGAAGATCTTTCGATTTCTGCCCGTGGAAAATTACAGATCCGACGGCCACTGTCGCACTGGCAGAAAACGTTTTTAATTGGCAGAAACGGCACGCGCAGAATTTCCATTTGGACGCGAGCACGGCAAGGAGAAGCGCACATACTCTTGGCTTTTCAACTTTCATGCTAGCCGAGGTATGGCCGAAGGTGGCTCGCTGTTTAGGTTAGGTTACACACCGGGAGCGTGCAGTTGAAGCCGCAATCGTCTCTTATTACTACTATAATTATCTATTATATTTCATTTTGTCTCTAATCTTGGAATCGCGGGACATCATGTGGCAATAATCTTCTATTTACTGTTATTTGTAAGTCTTTCTCTCGTTAGATACAACAGCAAAGTTACAGACTTTAGAAGAAAAAAAGACAATTTTTCGGTTCAGTCTATTATACACATTCTTGTAGTAAAGAACGATGTTCATAAACGTTCATATTAAAGATCCCGCAATGGCAACAATAACGTAGAGATAGAACCTGGCGTATTTGTCAAATAAGAAAAAAAAAAAAAGAAAGAAAAAGAAGAAATAATAAAAATGGAACGTACAGACAGAAGAATTGCCAGTGTATTATATTTCATCGTGCCCCTAATCATGGAAGCTATCGTGAGACGCGATAACGCAATGATTTTCTATTTTAGAAAACTTGGTATTCGTTCAATAGTAAAATTGCAGATTTGAGAAAAGAGAGAAAAGATTACGATTGTCGTTCAATTACAATTCACAAGATACACAAGATACACATTCTCTCGTAAAGAGCCGACGTTCATAAAGTACTCGGAGCAAATTCCCAACGATACAATTTCGGGCCTTAATAGTTCATCGTCTTCTCGTCAGCGGACTTGTATGTTTAATAAAGACGATGACACGAGCGTTTTGGCGAGCGTTGTAAAGAACGTTTAACGACTCCGACGGCGGATCTGTCATTTAATTAAAATTTTCAATCGGCTGGCAAATGTGCCTCTTCACCATCCTATAAATCCAGCAGCGCCCCCTTTGTCCCCGTGTGCGGCGAGTCGTTCGAAAAAGCGATGTACAGTTTCCAAGCGACCGGCGGCGTCGTTCTCGAAAATTTATAAACGCGCGCGAAATTATCGTTACGAACGATCGAAGTTTGCCGTTTCGCCCGCGATATAATGCAGGTTTATTATACGAGCTCGTGTTTTGTAATAGAAAAAAACCTACTCGGAAAACCTACTCGATGATAATAATCGTGACGATATACCATTGCAATCGTTCTGCATAATAGCAGCAATAAATAATCGTAACAATCGCGCGGCGACATTACGATCGAACGTCGACGTTTCGCTTCGTTTTTCATTCGCTTCTCGAGATTTCACGAAGAGGGAACATATGTTCGAGTGTTTCGTCGCGAGGACGCTTCGAAATAGTAAGTAATTCTCGACTGTTGATCGTTTAAAAATTATAACAAATATTTCTGCCCCTTGTAATTAATTCACACGCGACACTGTAAATTCGATTTTCAGATCGAATGTGTTGTCGTTATTAACACGTTGACTGCTGTTATGATCGTCGCTGTGGTATTTCTATGAATATTTCATTTTCAATATAATTAAAATGAGGTGAACACTATTAACAGAGAAGTTTTAATAACACAGGTGAATAATTCGATAGAATAATATTGTAGAAACGAAAAATAATAAGCTTTTATAATGTAATATCTTATAGAGATGAAATACGATACTCGTTTCAGTCAACGTGCTAATTACTTATCAAATTTTTCACGAACCAATGAAAATCTTGATCTTTATTTAAATTATGTAATGGTGTATAGTCACTAACTGTTGTATCCAATTGTTTCAAAAAATGAAAAATGACGCGAATTTTTCAATTGTCAGTTTTTCCACGCAACACGGAGAGCATCTGTTACCGTGGCAATATTTCTGTCAATGCGAGATTCATTTCACACGATCGTAATTGTAAAAATAAGATTTGAAGTAGTTGCTCCTCTGTTAAATTTAAAATTACACCAAAGTTCCAATTCAATATATTAACACGTTGATCGCTACGATCGTCACTACCGAGACACATATATTTCAAAACAATTGAAATGGGATGAGCATCAGTCAACAAAGAATTTAAAACATAACACAAGTAACTAGACAATAAAACAAAAAATATGCTTTACTGCAATACAGTATCTTATAGAAGTTAAATGTTTCGACCCATAGACAAAATGTGTGTAAATTACGCACGATGGTAGACGTGTATTAAATATTGGCAAATGAAATTTATAATACTCTACGTAGTTAGACTTCGTGCAAGAAGAAGTATCAATTAACAGAATTACCAATGCCGTGGAACTTGAAATATTAAAAAGTTTAGTTACACATGAAACAAATTTGATGACACAAGCCACGTTAACGTTCTTTCGTTCCAAGTAACGTGAGTCATAAAAAGCTCGTCAGAGTAACTATGATTCGGGATCGTGGAACGTGACAACGGAGATATTAACAACAGAGATCTCCTTTCAACTTTCTCGATCCCAAGAAGTGAGATCTTCCTCAGCTGCCAAAGAAACACCGCCGAGTGCCACGGGTTTGCATCGTTAAACCGGCTGATTTACGTCAGCGGAACGAGGGCGTCGCGAGTCGAATCGCGTTGAACCGTTCCGGTGAACGGGTCGAGCACGCGCGGTGCGTGGACCGATAATTGGCCCTCGATTATGATATACGGGACGAAATAATTTCGTGCGTGGCTCGACCGGTTACCATGCGCCGCGGCCGATCGTGATTCATCCTTGATCCGAGGGGGGTAATTGTAGCCTCCGTTAGCATTATCATCGGAGTCCCGAAGACAAGATAACGCGCAATCAGGCTGAAATTCACGTTATTTATGCCCGGCGTGTCGTGAGTAATGCGAACGATACCAGCGAATCCGCGTATGCGCAAATTGTCTCGACGAACGGCACTTGATTCGAGTCGTACTGCGAGGATCCCGGCTATTCGCCGCTAGGACACTTGCGACATAGTGAGGAAATTAACGATCGCTCGAGGAAATTTAACGGGTCTCAATTTTCTTTTGCTATGAATTTTTGAATAATCAATACAGTGAATTTTGTCGCGAGAATTAACGATCGCTCGAGAAAGCTTCAACAAATCGCAATTTTTCCTTTTTGCTATTAATTTTCGTCGAATAACGGAGTTTCCAACTGAATTTGGCTTTTGGCAAAGAACAGCTAAGAAGAAGCAGAAGTTTATTTCTATAAAAAAGACGATATTGACTCTCGCGCAAGTAGTGATGTAGTCGCCTTTGTTACAAAAATATAACCCCTTCGTCCCAAATTAGTCGACACATATTCTTAGTCCAATTATTAATATTTATTTTTATTTGTTTTATTTTATTCGTTATATTAAGATAGTAGGTTACTATAAAGATATTTATTACTATAAAGATAGTAACCTTTATTAGGTTATGTCTAAATACTTGGTGAACATAGTAAGTTACCATAAAGATATTTATGACTATAAAATTAATAACCTTTATTAGATTATGTCTAAATAGTTGGTACAAATAGTAGGTTACTATCTTTATTAAGTTATGTCTAAATATTTGGTAAAGACTATAGTAGTATAATGATGTCATTGTGGGAACAAAGGAAAACACAGAAAATCGCCTACCACGTAAAGTATTATACACGTAATCTTTTTTTTATAATATAAAATATTATATGTAAGCCTGAAGCTGCAATTAAAAACTGTCTAAATATCGATTAAGATTAAATTATTCTTAAAAATTTTCGTTCAAGTAAAAAGAAGTTTTCCATTTTCGCCAAACTTTGTTTATATTTTACTTCTTTCATTTGTGTGAAAATTATTCTGCGACATTTGCCAAATGTGACAACTAACTTGGGACGAAGGGAGGATTTCTTTTTAGGCGTATACCTAAAATCTCATTATTTCTGCCATTAATTTCAGCATTTGGACGCTCCCCTAATAAAACGCTTATTTAAAACGCCATTCGCTGGAATACCCTGCGTTTAGAGATAATATCCTGCGCATAAATCACGAGTTTCTAAACATAATTCTTCACAAATACATTCGCGAAACCATAATCCATTCCCTCTGATCCCTCTGATGGTATGCAATTAATTGCAGGATGAAATTCCTTCGAAACGTTGAAATTCCTTCGGAAGATGTACGTCGAAGAAGGTTCGTAAAACAAATAGAAATGGCCACACTGTTTCTCCGTTTCGGCAAACGGCACCCGTAGCTGAAACGTGTCTCGGGATCGTACGTCAGAGGCCCTTAAATTTGCTCAGCTCGCTCCTCAACGACCAAATACCTTGGTATTTGCAATTCTGAGAGATATATTCCATCGAGAAATATTTGCTAAATGCATGATAGCGCGGACGAAAGGCCCGAGGGTCGTAATAACGGCCCTTTCGTTATACAGCGCGTTTATTTTATGCGGCGTTTTAATTTCGTATATCACCGGTAACGACTGCAGAACTGCTCGACGATTCTGGTAATCGAGAATTTGTGCCGCGCGTTCGAATAGGGCGGTAATCAAGATTTGCGAATTAACGGAAGACGCAAGCGGCTTAAGTATCGGCAGTCACGGCACGCCATGCGCGGTCTGGTAATAAACCAGCAGATGAGTCAATTAAAGTAATTGCGTGAATATGCAAAGTAGTCATTTTCGTTTCTCTTTTTTTCTTCTGGCGAAATTCAATATCGGACAATTATTATTAAATTAAGTTACTTTTGACAGATATCGTTAAGTTTTTAGTTATCGTTAAACTGATTCACTTTTTGACAGACACTATTTAATGAGAACATTTTTGTATTTACAAAGTCTTGTTGTCACTGAGAAATTTTGAAGAAACGAGAATAAAGTGAAATTAACTTTACCCGTTGATTTTCTACTTGATAATAAACATTAATTGTCGCCAGTATATTAGTATCATTATCGTACAATTATATTGTACAGTTATACAATTGTGTTACGTAAAACTTGTATTTGTTAATCTCCAGTGTGAAGTCTTCAATCAAAATTGAAAATTCAAATTCATATTTCGAAGGATTTTGCTTCTTCTTTTTTTAAATCAGAAACATAATTTCTACTACGAGTGTGACACGATACTGTAATTCAGAGGGTTAATCGTTTTCCTCAACTCACGTGTATCCTTCCATGCAGCGCAGTAGAACTGGCAATCATTAGTCAGGCGCTATTCGAAGCCAGTCTCTGCTAGCAAAGTGTCGTTCCCTTACGGTGAACCGACGAACTTCACTGACAGATTTTGTTCATATTTACATTCATCTACCATGCCAACACTGGTTGTCAGAAAGATCTCGACAACAGTGACTTTTCGAGTTGAAACGAATTTTTCAAATTGAATCGAATACAAATCAAATTAAATCGAAATAATAAAATTTAATAAAAATAAATTGAATTGAAATAAGATGCACCAAGTTTGCTCATTTATTTTCCATCCATTTTCAATAAAACATTTTTAATTCCTCTATATATTACGTTATATTACATATTTCATCATAATTACTATAAAAGAAAACGATCAAAAAGCCTTTTAATTATTAAAGAGCAAAGGCTCTTTCAAAGTTATTTATCCCTCGAGTCAGTGAATACGAAAGAAAGTAAAAACTTGAAGATCGTGATTACTCCCCTTCAAAAGCGTTCGTTTTGTGAGAAAAAAAAAGTTCGTTCCGAGACACACAACCTGTGTATTATACAGAACGCGACTGTGTTATTTATGGCGATTACGAAATCGAATGAAAGCAAGTTACCAGAACTGCCAATGTCGATCATCGAGGGGCAAGAAAACTGGCGGGAATCAAAGTCTACGGGATGAAAAGAAGGAAAGCGAGCACGCTTCTGTTACAGTGGCATGAATACCGGCATTAATATCAAATTATCCTGTACGTAACAGCGTTGCGCAAACGAAACGAGCCTAACGTCCCTTCGACGGACGAGCGTTGAACTCTCCAGCTGCTGCTCAATTGCAGCGAAAACCTCCGCTCTGTTGTTTATCGTGCAAATTCCGGAGCACTGTCTTTTCGTACTTTCACCGCAGACTCGGACGTCTTCGCGACGTGTGCATTTACGTGAACGATCACGGTTGCTCGACAATGTTGACGCTGGAACTACCAAAAATGGTCAAAACGACGTTGTATAATTTTCAGACGTGAAACGGTGTATTTTTTAAACCTTCTAAGCGTTTGTGCCGAGTATATTCGTCGTGAAAAGCTGGAATTTTTTTTATTTAACGTCGAGTATACTCAGAGTCACGTGGTGGAAGAAAATCGCTTTCGTCGTTTATTGTAAAATTTAGGTAAAACAGTTATACATACATTGGTAATTTTAGCACAGTTGAGAATATTAGAGCGTGAAAGCTATTTCCACAGAAATTGATTCTCACGAAGCGGCCGCTCGAGCTGCAAGATAGCCAAAGGGGCGTAAATATACAGGCATATTACGATGCCCTTAATAACAGCCTCGATAAATGTCAAGAAGTTCTCTGAGTTCTCGGTTAGCCGGTCGTTTGGGCAATTACAACGGTAACGCTTCCTTCTCGCCCAGTTTCGAACAACATTTCGAGACACATTCTCCAGAAACGCATTCCCCTTTCATAATTTTCGTATATTTTTCGAAGAATTAATCGAGAATCAATTCGATTAATGTCGACTAATCGATATATATCACGAAGAATCAACCGTTAAATATTATCCACGAGCGATGAACGACTCATTTTTGAAGATCATACGCAACGTCCTTGCGAAAAACACGCGTCCCCGTAGAAGATCACCTTGCAGAATCCAGTTTGTGCGAACGTGATACGAGCATATTTAGCCAACAGCTCGCGCTTTCGCACGAATGCATTTGCGATCATAGATATCCGGCTTATTAAGAATAATATGACAAACAACGAGAGATCGATATGACGAAATGTCGAGTTCATTCTTTGCAAATCAACCCTTTATTGACATTCACATGTGGTAGTGATTCTGATCACCGAGTAGGGTATTTGTCTAAAAATTTGGAAAAAATAATTGTAATATATTTATGTAAATATATTATCATTTTCATACGAAACGTGTAGATTTTGATTCTTTTAATATCGCAAAATATATATTTCAAGTTTATAGTAAAATATAATATTAATTATAAGTTTGTGATAAAATATATATTTTATTGTATTATATATTTTAAGTTTCTCTGTTGTCGTCAATTTTCATCTAAATTATAAACGTCGTATCTAAGTACGAAATTGGCCGTAAAACTTCAATCCGGTCGGACAAATCCGGAAACAAATTATAATCAGTATCTCTATCGAGTGTAACCAAAAAAGAATATCGAGATTCGCACAGAAATATAATAAATTTCGTCAATGGAGTCGCGTAATCGTAAAAGACTTACTGAATTATCCATCATCTGCGAATATTGACAACGATGTAAATAGGAAGATGTGATAGAAGAACAAAAACTGTTCGAGAATACACTGCACACTTACCTAAAAAGTATCAATGATGTAAGAAATTGCACAGTCTTTTCGAAAAATATAAAAAAATCCTAAAACATGATGTAATATCGCAAAGTCTCTTGACTATCGGTCAAGTTTTAATGACTCGCGAACGTATCATATTATACAGATGAACGAAACATACAGATGTAATAAATGACAAAAACATTCTGGCTGGAAATTGAAATTTTTGGAAATCGACGTTCCCTCGAGTCGCCGTGTTGCGAAACGCAGTGATTGTCTGGTCGTCGCGATTTCCCTGCGTGCGAGTTTATGCAACGAGGATCGCCCGCTGAGACGAAAAACCCGGAGACGCGTCACGCTCGGCGGTGAATGAAAATTGGCACGTTAGAAATTTTCAAAGTCGTGCTGCGGTGCGGTGAACCCTGGTACTTAGATCGCGACGAGGTTGAGGCGGTGGTCGGGCCCATGGGCGGGCCCCGCCGCTCCCGAACGGGACCTATATAAGTTGACTCGCGGCCGGTGTAACACGAACCTATAACACAATCGCCTCTGCCTCATCAGCTGCGAGACATGCGTCTTCCCGTGAGTATTCCACGCTTGTCCGTCAGTGTTCTCCTTTCCGCCAGTGTTTTCGTTGTTTGTCGGGAGAAGACACTTGGGACTGTCGCGGTCATCGGTGCTTTTCTTTGTTTCCAATTAATCGAACGGATCGGGGTCAGTGTTTTCAGTTGTTCGATTCCACTGCGCTGGTGATTTAACGCTGGTTGTTCGCACTGTTTGTGTTTCTTTGTCGTAAAAAAAAGAAAAAGAAAAAAACGTCTGCAAGTGGTCTGCCTGTTTCGTCAAAATTTTCTACTCTCTTTCTCTCGTTTCTGTAGATCTAGACGTTGATCTAACATACTTGATGTGTGAAATGTGGCGCTAATCCGATCGGCAGTGTAATTCTGTAATTAGCAACAGTATATCTTCTGATGTTTCTTTCCATCAACTGTATCGTCGTATCTAACGTGGCTTCATAAATCGCTTTGATGCGTTCGTGGCTTGATAGCTCGTTTAAACACGCTGGCTTTCGCTCTTTGTTACAACGGAGGCCAACAAGCATGGACACTTTTTATATAATTGTAGAGTAATAGCGAGGAAAAGTCGCACAGTTGCACGCCGAGAGAAATTAACAGCTAGTAAAACTTTCGTTTCACCCATGCTGTAATTTTACACACGTAAATTTGCAAAGTGAAATACCTTGCATTTTATATCAAACGTTCGGTGTCAAATGCAACATAGGAAAATATTTGATTTAAGTTTGATTTAAGCTGCAATCGTTAGCGATTCACATTTTCATCGATGAACCTACGAAGATAAAATATCGAAGGTTGCCGAGTCCCGATTCACGCCTCTGCCTTTCTAACGCTTTAACAAAGCTCTCTCTCTCTCTCTCTCTCTCTCTCTCGTTACTTTCATAAAGTACAAATCCCTTCTTATTTTATTTTTCTTTTTATTTGTCTTCATTTTTTTCTTCTTTTTTCTGTTTTTGACTAAGTGATTTTCACTAGCTACAGATTCATTTCATAATAAAGTTCCTTCGCTCGAGAAATAAATTTGGCGTTTGAGATTTCGAATCAGCGAAAGTAATTCGAACCAGAGCATTTTAAACTGCGCAATCTCGACACCAGGGTTTCTCCACTCTGCGCGAGGTTATTGGAAAGTGAT
This sequence comes from Tetragonisca angustula, assembly GCA_036937485.2. Lineage (NCBI taxonomy): Eukaryota > Metazoa > Arthropoda > Insecta > Hymenoptera > Apidae > Tetragonisca > Tetragonisca angustula. Next base: position 46,548 of record JAWNGG020000167.1, read on the forward strand.
TCGCGAGTGCCAGCGATTTCATGCAAACTTGTGTGTCGCCAGGTGCTGTCTCTCTTGTCTTGCATCGGCCTTGCGCTCGCCCAGGACAATCGGTACCAGGTGACCACGCCGGTGCCCATTTTGAAGCAGATAAATAAGTGAGTACTGTTTCGTTGTGTCGCGCGCATAGATTTGAACCAATCAAACGTGACGATACGTCGAAACGTAGTTTTCGCCCTGTTTCTTTATCTCTCGGCTGCAATCGAATCGACAAAAAAAAAAAAAAAAAACTACCAGACCGAGGCACTTAAGAAGGAAGTAACGCGAAACAGATTTCCATAAAATTTAACGAGCGAAAGATTGCTCAAAAGATCGAAGTTAATCTTTTTCTAATTACCTTAGTCGATCGTTTGAATTGAAATTACGCCACCGCAACGTGGGTTTCTACATTCGTGTAAAACCACGACGATCTAGATCAATTTTTTGGGTGGGCAATTTTTTCTCAAGTGAGCTTCGATGAGCTTCGACTAAATTATTTCAACCGACAGAAGCATAGTTTATAAATAGTGAACGTTAGAAGAAAAAAAGACAAAATGATTTACTCCAATAAATAATAATAATAATAATAATAATAATATGTTGCTTTTACTCGAAATAACTTGCTCTGTGCGCCATCGGAAATCATGAAATGATTCAGTGGCGCATTGCGCCACGGTTGGCCACCCCTGATCTTAGACGAATAGATTGCAAGCCAATGTAGAATCGTAGAAACGTCGTCCAACTCTCAAGGTAGGCTATTACCTCGAACAGTTTCGTAAAAACCGTTTATCTGAAATTTCAAGGGCGAACTCGTGTTTCTATTCATTTCTGCAATAGACGATTGTCGCTGCGCAACAGACGATTGCGCTAGTCTGTTTTCGCGCAATTTTCGTAATTTTTGGACGCGATTCGCTTGCGCGACGTTTCGAGTATTTTAAAATCTCGCGGTACGTGGTAAATCTAAATATCTAAACTACTATGGTAAAGTATTAAAAATAATTAAAATTATTATAACAATATATATATATATATACTAATATTGATAATAAAAATTATTATTATATAATAATGATATTATAATAATATTATAATATTGTAATATAATGACATAATAATAATAGTGATATTAAATTAACAATATTAATAATGAAAATTATTATTGCAATATGATAATATAATAATATTATAATATTATAATATAATGACATAATAATAATAGCGATATTAAATTAATAATATTAATAATGAAAATTATTATTGCAATATGATAATATAATAATATTATAATATTATAATACAATGATATAATAATAATAGTAATGTCAAATTAATAACATTAATAATGAAAATTATTATAGCAATATGCTAATATAATAATATTATAATATTGTAACATTATGACATAATAATAATAGTAATATTAAATTAATAATATTAATAATGAAAATTATTCCAATATGATAATATAATAATATTATAATATTACAATATAATGACATAATAATAATAATGACATTAAATTAACAATATTAATAATGAAAATTATTATAGCAATATGATAATATAATAATATTATAACGACATAATAATAATAGTGATATTAAATTAACAATATTAATAATGAAAATTATTATTGCAATATGATAATATAATAATATTATAATATTGTAATATAATGACATAATAATAATAGTAATATTAAATTAAGAATATTAATAATGAAAATTATTATAGCAATATGATAATATAATAATATTATAACGACATAATAATAATAGTGATATTAAATTAACAATATTAATAATGAAAATTATTATTGCAATATGATAATATAATAATATTATAATATTGTAATATAATGACATAATAATAATAGTAATATTAAATTAAGAATATTAATAATGAAAATTATTATTGCAATATGACAATATAATAATATTATAATATTATGATATAATGACAATAATAATAGTGATATCAGATTAATAATATTAATAATGAAAATTATTAATACAATATGATGATATAATAATAATAATAATATTAGTACATAAAGAGATACTAATTGATTGCATTCACTGACGGGCAGGCACAATGAGGACGGTAGCTACAGTTACGGGTACGAGGCAGCGGATGGTTCTTACAAGATCGAGTCGAAATACCCGACTGGCGAGGTGTACGGGAAGTACGGGTTCGTGGACGATACCGGGAATGTTCGAGAGGTCGAGTACGGAGCGTCGAGGCGCGGATTCGAGCCAGCAGGTCCTGGGATAAACGTGCCGCCGCCAACCTTGACTGGTAACAGCATCGCGAATCCTAACCAGCCTGAGGACGACGGCCAATACAGAGAGGATCCGTCTGTTTATTACACGGATCCTCGATACACCAACGGAGAACGATACGATCCTGTCGCTCGTCAGCCATTGGCCCAGAATCAACCGCGGCCAATTCCCGCGCCCATCTATAATCCACCCAGGTAAACAATTCATTATTCTCGTTGAAGTTCGATACGTGGATACCTCTTTGTCCTTGCGAAGTATAGTTTGTTTGTAATTTTATGGTTCACCGAGATCGATTAGGCGTTGTAGCAAAAGCTCTACCTTACTGTGGATTTTTCGAATCTTAACCCCTTGCTGTGGCAACTGGTTCGCAAACTATAACAAGTGACTTAACCGTGTACAGTAATTCGTCGCTTTCTTTTTTTGTTTAAACTCGTCGGTATGACATCACTGGATAGAAATTATTAACAAGTAATAAACTTATGAATTGGTTTGGCTTGGTTACACTTAAATATACTTGAAATTGAAAAAATGTTGCAATTTGGGACCAAAAATACTCGACGTGTGTGGCACGTCATTTCAGCGCAAGAGGTTAAATATATACATGCAACGACTTCCATTAATACTCTAAAACTATGATTCGCGTAAGTTGCATACGATTGCCTGAAATAACTTTTAAATTATATACGTATCCAATGAAAAGTTGTTTAATATAAAAGTTATATGGTCTTGAGAGAGGCAAAACATGGCATATCAATTTCTTTAGTTCTTCCAATTGGGCCATATATTCTTTTCTAACATAAATCGAAAGAAGATTAAATTCCAAGTGAAAAAGCCACATTGGTCTTAAATCAAATGGTTATGGAGACATTTTACGATAATTTATCTCTGTATCTATTGTAGATTCAGTCATGAAAAAAACTATTTTAACGCCTTTACATACTACATGTGACATTTTCGAGGAGAATAATGTCCTGACCTTGCCACCTGTTAAAAATATTCTAAAGTAAAATGAGCAATGTATTTTGAAAGTGAAATGAATCCAAGCTCGTTATTGTACGATTTCTTTTTACAAAGTTTCAATATTTAATTTCCGAATATTAATCTTCACTTATTTACTGTGAACATCTATAGTTTACTCCCACCCCGTTTGCTTCTGAATCGTTCTGAACTACTAATTAATTAATGAATTAATAACACGTGACCACATATAAAAGAACGCTGCTCGTTCGCTGAGAAACCACAGTTTCTACAAGTTTTCGTTGATTTCAAACGTTTCGAGAGGCGATTTCCTCGGCGAGCCACGCAAATGTCACGTGAATCTCACTCGAAAGCGAACGCAGGCGAACGTGACTTGCACAACTTGGCAGCTCACACTCTCAGCTCAGCTTCACCTCGCTTCAAGAGTCAAACAAGTGGAAATTAACCAGGGGAATCCTCGACTTTTCTAGGTATCCCGCGCAAGTGCAGTACCAACCGAGGCCGCAGTATCAACCAGAGTATCGACCGCAGTACCGATCGCAGTATCAACCGCAATATCAGGGTCAGCAGCAACAGAGATCCGCGTACCCAGCCGCGCCGATTCAAAACGGGATCCAAGGTCGTCCGGCACCCGCTGACCCGAACGCTGGTTTAGCCTCTTACACGGTTAACTACAAACGATAGAGACAACCATCGATCTCGTCAACCCTGTGTAAATATCGTTAACGTTGTCCGTAACGATTCCCCGGGGAACGCAGTTGCAGCGATTGTAGTTTCGGGCCAGTTTGTTCATTCCCATTGAATTCGGTTTCGTTTTTTCGTTTTTCTTTTTGTCTCTTGGTAACCACGCTGTTGCGTTTTTTAATTTTCTTTCCCTTTTCGGTTAAACGTTCGAAGGACGGATGAAATTTAAACGACGTTGAAACTTGGAAGTATCCACCTTTTTCTTTTTAATTAGAATAGCGAAGGTTGGATCGAACTTAAATTCCTCGTCCCCTTGTTGAATGTTAGTTTGATCGACGGTATCTCTACCGGCGTAATTCATCTTCTATCGTCTCACGGAATATATTGCAAAACATTCTCCGACTGATTTCCATCGATTTGGAAAATCTCTCTGATCGTTCGCGCGAATCAGTCCGACTTTCGTGTTAGCGATAGCTTCAGGATGCTGATTCGATTGAAGTTGCGTCTCAATCTGGCATCGAACCGCTCGATAACCAGATAATAATCTAAAGAGCACGAGATAGTTTGTTCAGGAAGACACACTCGGCTTAACTGCTTAATATTCCACGCGACTCACGCACTTTCTTAACTTCCGTTCTTGGCAATACTCCAACGTGGCATGTCCATTTAGACACCTTGAAAGTAGTTCCTTTGTCAAACTCTACCTCCTTCTCCCTTTTCTACCTCTTTCTCTACCAGTTCTTTTTTGCCTGTTCTCTCTACCTCTCTAGGTTCTAGCTTCCATGGCTCATTGTCACTCGTTGACGTGTCTCGTTTATTTAGTCGTGTCACCTAAACGTCCGATGTATCATGTCTCAATTACATTATCCATCACGCGTGTACCATTCGACGAAGAAAGGAAACTTGGACTTTTAATCGTTCAACTCTCTAATTCTGGCTAAGATGAAAATGATTGGAAGATCAGTGTGGCCTAAATCTATTCTCTACTGTTTGATTTTGAACCCTTTGCACTCGTATGTTATGCTGGAAATTTACTATAAAACTCGTACGTCAATGCTAAAGATGACAATATAAATTTATTCTCTGCGACATTCTCACTTAATAACCATTTGTCGAAGGTTTATGATGGTTATTATTGAGTTTATATTAAATGCGCCAATTTACCCAATTTACTTTAAAATGAATACATTATTGAAAACAAATCAAGTTCAAAGGTTTAGCATAGCTAAATATCCTAACATTAAAGTTTTTGGAAACGAGCTAAAGAAAGTGATTGACAGCGTCAGAGTCTCTAAACTGTCGATTTTCTTATCTCGCCTGTAGACTAAAATAAAAAAATAAATGAAAAGCACAAAGCTCGTGAGAATTGGTGGATTTATGTACACATCGTATTTATGTCGAACAACAACAACCGCGTTCTTCCGTCTCGGGCTCGCCCAACAGCGGAGTGCAAACAATTCGCGAGTTATGCAAAAAAAAATGGAATCTCATTCGCGATTCCAGTCCTGCGTTAATCATCCTGTCGCGCGAAACACACGAACGAATGCTCTGGCTGAATTGAACTTGACACGTTGGTGAAAAATGTAGCGAGATAGTTGGCATAACTAACGGTGCGGCCTTCAGATGGCTATCGAACGATACGAGCGAACGAACGAACGAACGACTCGTCCGATACGTAGGCGAACCACCTTCGTGCATCGCGATTATGCCCGCGAGATTCCTCGGTGGTGAACAATCGATGGCGCGACATTTGCATTCTATCTGGCTGGTTTCCTTTTCCGTGCAATTCGCAAGTGCATTGCGTTCGCTACAATTGACTGCGTTCCGCGCGCAGAGACTGGAAAGACGTAGAATGGGACGTCGTAGGATAGTGTAATGACGATAGAGTAGACGGACGTTTATGGTGGCTAAGGAATCTTTAAATAAGGCTTGGGTAGTTGTTCGTTGGGACATGAAAGAAGATGCAATTACATATATATATATATATATATATATATATAAATATATATATATATATATGTTATATACATATGTGTGTGTGTGTATGTTAGGGATACTAATATTATTTTGTGTATCAGTTTCATTGTTTTATGTTATCTACTCAGTATCTGTATCATGTGTAATAAAACAACTTTTGCAAAAATATTGTCCGCAAAATTCTTTCGTTTTTCTTTTTGATGAGGGATCTCTGTGCTATTAAATACTTAAATAAATTAATATTATTTATAATATTATAATATAATAACTTTATAATATTAATACTTAAATAAATAATTAAATACTTTCGAAATCAAATTTCCTATTATATATATATATATATATATATATATATATATATATATATATATATATATATAAAATATTGTTCGCTTTCGCAAAATTCTTATTTCTTTCTTTTTTTTTTTTTTTGATGAGGGATCTCTATGCTATTAAATACTTCAATAAATAATTAAATACTTTCGAAATCAAATTTCCTATTATATATATAAAATATTGTTCGCTTTCGCAAAATTCTTTTTTCTTTCTTTTTCTTTTATGAGGGATCTCTGTTAAATACTTAAATAAATAATTAATATTATTTATAATATTATAACATTAATATCAATATTATATAAATATTAATACTTAAGCAAATAATTAAATACTTTCAAAGACAAATTTCCTACTATACGTATATAATTGTTTAAATAATACAGAAATGAAATAAATACGAAGCAAACTTGCGTCGATGTTTTACAACGGTAAATTCAATTTCAGCGCGCTTTTTCTCAAAGGGCACGTTTCTCTCTTTAAAGTAATTGATTACTTGCTCTCGAAGTGCAACACGAACTTTCCAATCGAGGGAAACGTTTCGCAATATCCGATCTTCAACGGAAACTGAACCTGTTTCGACAATATGTGTCAACCTTGCATGCATGCACAACTGCCTAAACTGTCAATGGACAGAATGGGGGAGGTAAAATTTCAGATGACGAGGAGACAGATAGGTGGTACAGGCGCGCATACCACGGAAGTCTTTTGTACTGGCAAGGAAAGCTTGCCGCCACGCCCAGGAATTTCATCCACGCTTCTCGAACATCGGACAAATCCTACAATTATCCGGAGCACCTGTAGGTGAACCTCTCTCGCTACGTTCCGCGGCCAATTTTTATTTCCTTCTGCTGTTTAAGAATCAAGGAGGACAACCGTGTACATACTGTCGTTCCAAGGTGTTGCAACTCGCTCGTTCTCGGTCGTAAATTTCGAGGTACAAAGAAAATCGTATGGGAGAATCATATCCTGGATAATGCTCGACATATCGATGTCGCTCAGTGGAACATTTTGCAAATTTTCTGCGTATATTTACATTTATACGATAGACGATACGATCCAATGTTTCTTGAAATTTCCTTTCTTAAAAAAATATAGGTTACAGGTGATTATATAGGTCCTATGTACATTTACATTCATAATACTTAAAAGGATATAATTTAATGTATCTTGAAATTTCCTTTCTTAAAAAATATAGGTCATTTGATAGGTTAAAAAAATTTTCAACTGTTCTTAAAATATAAAATTGACTCATGAAATTGTGTATATAATAGTTGGTAAATATTGTTCTAGAGAATCATGCCAACTGAATGTGAAAGAAAATCTAACAGAGGATTGTGGACAAACTATGGACCGTAGGTGTCAGTTTGACACAAAGTGACAAAAATGGCCATAAATGCGGCGTCTATAGTTTCTGGCGCTACTACATTAAGGATAACGATTATTTAAATGAAACTTTAGGGTCACCTTCGTTGCTAAATATGGAAAATGAGGAAAAACTTGAAATTTATATCAAATAGAGTATATTTAATACGAATGAGACAGGCCTAAGACAATTGAATAATAAACTAAAAATTCAGCTCAAAAGATGTATTTTCTATCTGGGCCATCTAATTTGGACAGTCTGGATGAGATGTCATAATTTTGCACGAGATATCACTTCTTTTGTTACACAAATCTATTTTCTGCCTGTAACATTATAAATTTATATCTATCTATTAATATATTATATTAATAATTATCTATTAATAAATTTATATCTAGTTTCACGAATATAAATATTTATTTTAAATATGAATTATATTTAATTTAACTTAAGATTATATTTATATTTAAGATTTCACACTAAAACTACCGAGGACCAAAGTATAAAAATTGCGTCAAAGAAATTGGAATGCAAGGAATAGGAAAAGATTTATAATACGATAACGAACACTAACGTTTATTCATATACTTTAGAAGAGCCACTCGAATTTTTAAAAAAATGTAACATAGCAAATCCGCAAAATTACTCTAAAAAATTATAAATTGGTCATTTGGACCGCTGTGGTAGTTCTAGTGTTAATAATTTAAGATTATATTTATATTTAAGATTTAATACTAGAACTACCGAGGACCAAAGTATAAAAATTGCGTCAAAGAAATTGGAATGCAAGGAATAGGAAAAGATTTATAATACGATAATGAACACTAACGTTTATTCATATACTTTACAAGAGCCACTCGAATTTTTAAAAAAATGTAACATAGCAAATCCGCAAAATTACTCTAAAAAATTATAAATTGGTCATTTGGACCGCTGTGGTAGTTCTAGTGTTAATAATTTAAGATTATATTTATATTTAAGAGGTAACAATTCTTTAAAAAAAAAAAGTGGACTATCGGTTTGTTCAACGTGAAAATTATTGCACCCCTTCCGGCAGATGGGACAGTTACGAGACAATTTCCGGTCGTTCTGCTCGCGAAAAAATCGGTGGACGATCGCCGTGTATGCCTTCGAAAGTGGAGCTCGTCGTCGACGATCGTTTTTACCGCATCGTGTCGCGAGCTTCGTGGTTGTCGCAACGCGCTTCTGTAATCGACGTTGATCTATAATCGCTAGCTGCGGTCGTTACGCGGCAGTTATGAAATTGCAAAGAGCACCGTTCTGACACGAAATTCGAGGCTGTCTAACTTTCTTTCCTTTCCGCTGTTCCGCGCTCGTCGTACACCTCCCAGGTTTCTCTTCAACGTTTGTTCTCGATCGACTTGTGTATTACTTTCTCGAGAAAAAAAAAAAAAAAAAAAGAAAAGGAAACGGAAGAAAAGACGAGTTTTTTCGCAGATCGAGAGAAAGGTCGTTCGTTGTACGTATTTCGTTAATGTTCGTAAAATTATATTTTTGTCCGAAGAAATTTCACAATGATTTAAAATGCTTCGGTGTCTCTTGATTTCTAACGCTATCTAGCCTTCGTCACCTTGCAAATTATCGACTTGGATTATTGCACGTTCGACAAGGACAGTTGTATCAATGTTGCTGCATATTCAAGTGTTTCGAAAGAATCGAGCAGTTTCACCTCGAGCTGCACTTAGTCATCGGAAAAATTAATTGAAATTGATCGAACAGCGATATATATGTAACGAGCGTGGAAATGTTCCTCGAAGTATGAAACGTACTTGGAAGCATGATACATGAAAAATGCAAGGATGTAGGGAAAAGATCCACTTCTATGCGCATACAGACGCAATTAAGACGTATTAGAATGAAATACACGGACACCTTTAATTGCTTCTCAACCTTATTTATCCATGGCTAAATATATAATTAACTATAATTTAGTTAGATGCAAGTTAATAATCGATTAGTCATCTTTTATCGACCTTTAAACGTACACATCTCAATCGAAATGAATAATGAAATAAGCAAATAAGGTTAAGAGAATGTCTACGAAGACTTCGTGTTAGAGATGTGGGAGACAATTTATCGGTTGATAGTTCGCAAGATCTTACAAAATTTTAGAAGTTTTCATAATTTTTTATTAAAGAATATTATTGTTCCCCTGTTGTCGTTACGTAAAGTGACTTTGGTTAACATCATCGGAACAAGTGAAGACTACGTTTTGTTAATTTTGCTGATTGACAAGAAAAAAAAATCGTACTTTGTAAATGAGCACGGATAGATTGTAAAATAAATTATTTCCTGTCGGTTAAAAGACAGCTTGAAGTTTGTGATTGATTACAGATGCGATCGAACCTTTCACGTAACCTTGCGTGTAACGTCCAACGTAGGTGCAAAAATCTTGGAGCAAAACGCGAAACGATTTCACCAAAAGAAATACTGGCCAACAACTCCAATCATGAAACAGTCGATCTAGCCTTTTCTGATTGAACACTTACGTTTCTATCACGTACACAAGTTGGTTCAACATACGTTGTGTCAGAGAAAATATACTTGCTAAGAACAATCACGAGCGTACGAGCGCAGTTCAAACAGATCCTGCATTAGCATTTGATGGCCGCATTTGATCTATTCATGCAGAAGAACAAGCCTAATCTACACAGCCTAACTCGCAAGCCAAAAATCTACATCGACATATCAGGCACGTGTATTGTCAATTAATTTCCAAGCACTATTCACGCGTACAACAAGTTTTATACTCGAACAAACAGGGTGTCCCATAACCGACGTAAGAACGAGATCAAGAATGAAAGAGAAAAAATTTTCCCATTGAAAAGTCGCTTCGTTTTCGAAGGGATCTTGTTTAAATTTCTCAAGTACCAAGCCAATTTTTAACGAGGCATGTTCAAAATTTATTTTCTTGAAAACGTCGCCTTCGACGAGACACTTTTCGCTTGTTTCCGCGCATAGAGCGTCAAGTGTACACTCGATAAATTTTCAAACTCGATTTTCTCGAAAACTCTTTCATTCTTTTTTCAATCACTTTCTAGCGGGTTGTACCAGCAGCTGCGGGACACCCTGTATGCGAGTATTGTCAACTCGCATCAACCTTCGAACTGTCACACTGTCGATTCTCTTTGCCTCGCGTGGAGAACGAGTCCCTGAAGGGGGGACATGCGTCGAAGCTCAACAATGGGGATTACCAGGGACTGGATCGTGTGGGTATAACAGGAATCGTTGAACCGACGTCCCGGGTTCTATGCGCGACTATTTATTTATACTCGGTCCCAAAGTGTGTCCCCGCGTTGGACTTGCACGTTACGCGTACTCGATACGTGGAGACTGCCACGGACCACCGCCCATGCCCACCTTTCACAATATACGTGCCCTCGCTTCGGGCTTCTCTCGATCTAACTGCTCCGATCTACTTGCCGATCAGTCCTGTCCTCATGCCCTTTTATCCAACTTACGCTCCCGCTCGTGAATCTCGCGACACAATCTCAAAAGCTTCGACGCTACTACAGTCGAGAAAAATTCTTTCTACGAATATAATGCGTTGACCCGCCTTGCGCTGGCAACTGGAGTTCGCGGACCATAACGAGCGACCGAACCGTACACGATAATTCGTTCGTTTTCTTCTTCTCTTGAAACTCGTCGACACGACATCGCTATGGATATGAAATTATCGAGAAGTAGATAAACTTGTCGCTTGTTTCGCATCGATTGCATTTAAATACACTTCAAACTGAGAATATGTTGCAAAAAATTCGCGCGGCACGTCATTCCAGCGCAGGAGGTCAATGTTCTTTTTTTTTTTTTTTCAAATGTTCGCGATAATTAAATCGATAAATGGATTTTTATACAGTCTCCAATCTTTAATTCCGCGCAACTTGCAAGATAGAGGTTAGGCAGAAATTTGTTTATCGTTATCAAATATCACGACGAACACTCCGTCCTCGATATTTTATATTTTCTTGCGTGTGCGTTTTCTGCGTTTCAAAAATTTTTCACAGATGCCTAAAAGTCCAGTCTAGTCTATTAATCGTGACGATAAGATCATTTTCAGATTGAGATCAGTGCTCTGACATTTATAAGCGGGGAGGACTACGAGAATTGTTTTTATCTAATGCAGTTAAATATCATCGATTTTGTCTCTGGTATCGAAGATCTCTAACTGCGGCTGTTGGACATTGTTGTTTAGGTAACCGTGAGATTGTTGGACTATTTATGCCTGGCGTACGAGCACGACACCAGCTCGCGAGACGTTGTTTTCGTCTAAAATTGAGCTCCTTTCTTTTGGCCAGTGTCGAGTGTGTTACGCAACGTACGGTGAAATGGAAAGCGAGTTAATCTCGTTTCGTGCAAGAGTTTCTTTAATTGGTCGCGCTATCGCCGATTCTTGCCAAACTCTGGTCCGGTTTGCCGTGTTATCCAAGTCGGAGGGCTGTGCTCGAGAGGTTGAAGTTCAATAAGAGCACGCAAACCAAGTAAGTTGAACAATATTCGAATCTCTCTTTCCCTCGAGTCAAAGATGCATATTCGAAATTTAATACTGTCACATCCATAAATCAATAATTTTCAAACACTGAACTAACTCTCGTCAGCATGCTGAGCGAGCTGCGACTTACGTAACGAGCCGATAAGAAGTCCAGCGACGAAAAAGAGACATTCTTTCTAGCAAACGGCTTTAACGCTATCTCGATATCTGTAAATAAACGTGCGCGATCTGTAAATAAATGTAGCTTGAAAGAGGAAAAAAAGAAAGAAAAAAAAAAGGAAAAGAGAAACACGAAAGAAGCAAAAGATCGGCGAGCATTTGACGAAAGATAAAGCGCGACGAAGGAAAGGCAGACTTATTTCCTGCGCGATAGTGCGTGTTTCATCGACATATGCTCGTACGCAATTTCGCGATTCCACGTTCACTCTCAAGGCATTCTGATGCAAGGCGTGGTGCCGGAGTCCGTCGAGCCAGATATCGCTAAAACTTGCTTTCCTTTACTCGCGTCGTGCGCGCACGCCGCTTTCGTTTTATTATTAGCGACGTTTAATTATCTAACAGAGAGAGAGAGAGAGAGAGAGAGAGAGAGCCACGTTTGGCGCGCGTCAATTCCAGGACCGATCCGATTCAATATGATTCCCTTGGCTTTACAATTCTTACGATTTTTCTAGATTTTTATCGTAAAATATCGTATAGAAATAGATAAAGTTGTTCGTATGCTTCGTTAGGAATTATCGATGCTTTAAACTGTTTAAACTTTGTAAAATAAAATCAAGTAGCACAATCCAGTTGGCTTCATTTTAAAGCGTGAAATTTTTACCTTTACCAACCTTGTGTTCTTTCTACATCATGCAGCAAGTAGAACGTAAACTATATAAATTTAAACGCCTGCAAAATCACTGAAAAATAAATTTTGTTTCACGACTAGATCCACTTTGAATTTCAAGACAGACTTCAATCTTTAAGCTCTAGTTTTCAAGATCTTGTCGTAAGAAAAATTTTCTGTCGTTTCCAGAGGCATTTGAATTTCGATAAGAACAAATATCCTTGGTTTTGTTTTTGTTGCACGATAGAAAGACATCTTTAAAAAGAAAAACTAACGTCAAGACTGTCAAAATGAAGAAGCTTCGCACTTTAAAATGAGACAAACTGGATTGTTGTACGATTTTCTTTTATGAAGTTTGAAATGTAGACAATTCTTCGTCGAGTGTGCGAATACTGTTCTGTAGTTTTACAATTAAATTTATACTTGACATTTTTCTGTTATGTCGCGTTATTTTTAGATTATATTATATTTCACATTTTTGTATTTCGTTACGTTAAGATATAATATCTATTTGTATTCATTTTTCTTCTGTTACGTAATTTACGTTATTTTCTAGGTTATGTTACATCTGACATTTTCGTGTTCCGTTTGAGATTTAATAAATCTTTCCTCGAAGATGTTTGCATTGTTGGGATAATTGGGATTTCGCATGCACGACAAGATCACGATGGAATCTTATTCAAATCCGACAGACTACCACAAACTCTCCCTCCGATAGGAAACGCCAGAACAAAATTGATCTAGCAATTGAAACGCTTCTCACATTTATTTCTTGCCAATCTATCAATATCATGTATATCAGAACATATCTAAATACACGTTTGTACGATTGTCTGTGGGAATATTATTCGTCCATCGATGCTTCCTTCGATTTAAGCGCTGTAATTAACACAGTTGATAGTTCTTTGTGAACTTGGCTATTCCAGTCAACAGTTCTCGATAAAAGAAATATCATTTCCTTTCAATAACACGGTGGCCGATCGATTCGAGAAATCCTCCGCCATTCAGTTCGTCGATACGCATCGAATTTTCGCACGTGTGCCCCGTTTCCTCGCCGTCTAATTACCTCTTCGCGCAGCGATCGTAGATCAAGATGTCCGTGAAACCCGGGACAAACGTGAGAGACTGAAGAACGAAAAACAAGTATACCGCGCGGCATTGTCGTACGAAGGAACTATTCGCGTGATTAGGAATTCATACGGCACGGCCTTCCATAAATAACGAGAGACGCGATTGTTTGGACGTGAAGATAGGACAGTAACGTTCACGGACGTTTCTCATGTCGCATATCGGGGAGGAGAGGGGAGAAATAATCTGTTCGTGGCTTCACGTGCGTAGATTCACGTGAGAATGGCCGCGCCATCACCCCGTTTCGTAAGAACGCGGAGTCCTCGAAATCCTTGGGATGTTCGTTTAGAAACTTTGTTCTGCAAACTTTGTCCTCGACTTGACGTTTCCTCGAGCCACCGTGGAAGAAAATCATGGTAGCAAAATCTGCTTTGTCTTGAGGAATTTTGAAGGTCAGAAAGTAAAAGCCACGCCGATACTAAAAGTTGTTCATTTGCTTGATCGCTGCTCCTCCTTCTGAATCTGTGGCATTCTTTTCCTCAAACTTTTATTTGCCAAGGTTATCGCTGCTCAACATAGTTCTTGTGATATTAATTTCGATTTTATTATATATATATATAGAATATTTCTCCACATATGTACATACATAATCTATATATATTTGATAATTATCTTAATAATTTATCTTATCTATGTATATTTAATAATTATCAGCGTCTAATTATATATCTGGAATATAATATTTTTCTACTTTTATATATAGCCAGGATGTAATATAATTTTTGCATTTTGGAATATAGATCAAAAGTCCAATTTAAACGAGAAAGATAAATTAATGATTACTGTTGTTGTTAATGAAAATTCGCGTTAGAAAAGAATTTCACGACCTGGCGTTTGTAACGCCACGTCTTTGCAATAGTACTTCCAATTTTGGTCGAGCTAATGCGACCACGTTGTCAACAGCACGCAGTGGATGTGACAACATTTCGAATTGTTACATGGAAATAGAAAGTGAAGTGCACACGTTCAATTAGAGAAGGCTGTCTGCTAAAAAGAATGTTAATGGAAACCAAATTCCGGACCCAAACTCGACAGAAAAAGAAAAAAGAAATAGATTCTTGCACTATTCCTTTAAAATGTTAAAGAGCCCCCATGTTCGATTTCTGTACGTGCCAACTTAAATCTATGTGGTTTGATCGAAAAGTATAATCTGTTTTCTTTTTCATTTTTCTCTTTTTATCACTAAACTAAGGCGCATGACAGAGCAACGACTACAAATTATGACAACCAATGAACATTATTCGAATATATGTGTGCCTCGTCGTGTAAGAAGGAGTTGGAATTTTTATCGAATTTTATAAGTATTTCAGATTCGTATACGTATTAATTTCAGAAATATTTAGCGTTCTTCGTTACTGAAACTGAAGTGTAATAGGACGTACATCGATGCTAAGTCCCTGAATGGATAATTCCAATTGCAATCAGACAACTGACTGATGACTTCTGCATCTTTGAACGTTGAACTACACTTATAGAAATTCACGTGCGAAAAAAGAACGCGTATCACGTGTTACAGTTTAATCTTGTGGAATAGTTTCGAGGAGAGTGACGCGTGAAAGGCAAGAATTTGCAGTTTGGATCGACCTTGCATACCTCTCGACAGGTCATATTGTTCCACGTTGCATGTTAAAACGATCTGGAAGCCTCTGAACCACCCGCAATAAATGTTTCTATCTAGCTAATAAAAATGGATTAATTATTAAAACGACACACGGTACGATAAAAATTATTTTCACCTTAATGTAGCTTTGGCTATATAATAATATTAAGCTGTATTAATAGCTTAAGATGTAATATACAGATATAATACAGATGTAAGATATAATATATATAAAGATATAGAGAATATCAGCTTTTATTAGTAGCTTAGACTATCGAAGGCTTTGCACTTTCATAGTACAAATTGTTCTCAATCATTAACTTACACTGACAGTACAGCCCTCCGTACGATATTATCCACTCTGTCGTGTATTATTCTAATATCTCGTATTCCCATATTCTAATTGGTCCATCTTAACAGAATTAAATTGTAGATATTCCAATCGAGAATTTGACAATTTACACGCGTGAACAAATGTGCGAACCCGGCAATAAATTGCGATACAAGTGGGTTAAGACGTCAGAGGCGAAACACACGGCGCTAACCAACGTTCAGATCAGCTGACACGCAAATTCAGCCGAAGGGAGAAACCCTCGCGCACTTGCTCGTTTCTCGGTGGATCAGAGACACCGGTCACCGAAATTGACCGGCCGATTTCCCTTTCACCGGTTGGCATTGAGAACCGGGCGGCAAGTACAGGCGGATCATCGGTAAAATGGAAAGAGGCGTGAATCTGGGTCGCTGGCGGGCGATCGTTAATCTCCGCGAGGTGCACGCCCGCAGCTAATCGCGCGGTTCAAATTGCGGCCAACGATCTGGAATCTGTTTCGACGAACGTGCCTTCATCGTACGCGGAGAGAAGACGCGCACCTGGCCATTTCAGCGTGGCGCGTAACACGATCACGCGTTATTATAATAACGCGCGAGGGACGCGGATCGGTTACGCATGAAATTCACGTGGGAATCGCGATTGAGGTCGATCATTGTTCGAGAACGAGTGATTACGAGGCAATTTAGAAAAATAGATGTTGCGGTACTGAAGTCGATTGTTTCGACGTTGATTCCTTTCAATCGTGGTACGACAGGAAGGATTGAAAATACAGAGATACCCTCGAAAGTCTCGATTAGTCAACTTGCGCTGGCCGACCGATTGCGGACCATAACGAGTGACCGTATATAAACCGTATACAATAAATCGTATTTCGCTTTCTTTTCGAACTCGTCGGTACGATATCACTGGGTAGAAATTATTGACAAAATTTATTATTTGTTTTGCCTGGGTTATACTTAAATATACCTAAAGCTGAGAAATTATTACATTACTGCAATTATTGCTGAGAAATTATTATATTATTGCGATTTTGGGACAAAAGATTCTCGACGTGCGTGGCACGTCATTCCAGTGCAAGAAAATATGTTACTTGAAAAGTTAGGTAAAAAATGGCAAGAAGAATTTCGAAGAAGGAAAATCGATCACTCTCGTTATACGATCATCACACAACTGGCGTCGTTTCCATTTGCGACGAATGAACCGTCCGTTTAGTTAAATACGATAAAACGACTCCAAGTATCATTGATATCAAAGTTATTGGCATTAAAACTGCAAGAAATCTACCAATTAGATCCAATTAGTAGATCTAGCAAAGAAAGTAGAAGATACGATCGACATCGCTCTTCATCAAGCGGCAGCCTGCGCGTACTGGCGTATAGATTATGAGCGAGAATTCGTAGGACTTCCTAGCAAAAGCGACAAACGAATTCATTCCTCGACGAGAGCAGCGTTTGATCGTTGAGAGTTACACGTACGAGAGAAATTACGGAAGCGAGCCGTCAGGTAGACGAAATTCTACCGATCGGACGCAAATCCAACGAGCAGCGTGCCAATAGAAAGTTACGAAACGTCGATCGATAATTCTCCTTCGGCATAGTGGGCCTGATCGAGAATTCAGGCATTTTAAATACAAAAAAATCAACTTCCTCATTTTGATATTTTTATAATATATATATATAATGATAATATATTAAATTCACATTTTAAACACAAAAAAAATCAACTTTCTCATTTGATATTTTTATAGTATGTACAATTGATAAATATATTGATTTCTAAATGTCCATCAACCTCGAGAAAGTCAATAAAATATAATAATAATTTTAGTTGAAAGAGGTAAATAAAGTTAGACGTTTGAAAAATCTCGATTATAACAATTCTCAAATAATTTGGACCTTCTTCTTTCTGAAATGTCCTGACTATCGTGTTTAATTTTCCATGTCCTGAAATAATTTTTTCCTACGATAAAAGATGACCTCGCTTGATAAAAAGTCACAGTTTCCATTCACAATTACAGTACATAAAATATTTTCAAAAAAAGCATTGAACGGAATGGAAAATTTGAATTTAAATAAATATGTTAATTAGAATATACAAATAATTTGACATAATTGTTTAAAAAGTTTGTTTCTAAAGTTAACAAAAACTTTAGCAATTAAACGGACATGAAACATATCATGTTGCATATCGTTGGAAAGGAATATCTTTCTCATATTAAATATTTATGTCAAATTTCATTGTCTCGACATCTTTTATGAGTTAGATGTCGCGTGAATTCTCGATCTGGCGCGTTTCGTGGAAGTGGAGTGAAAACGCCGAGTGTCGGGGCACGTTTCCAAAGGCCGTGCTCCGTTTTACCGAATCATAATCCCAGCCTTGCTCGCGTTCGGTCAGTTTCAAGGTAACAGCCGATGGGATCGATGCTCGTCCCCTTCCCTCGCTTGAAACGATTTTCACTCGAAAGAATTCCAGAAACGCGAGAACGTTGCGTTTGCGTCCTGTTGTCGGACAACTTGAAAACATATCAATCACGCCAGCGATTAACGCGAAAAATTTTAGATTTCCTTCCCCCGTTTCGCTTTGTTTCGATTTCTACGATATCTAGATCAAAGTTGCCTTATCTAAATTATCGCAAAAGACGAAGCACAATTTCAGCCATCATTTACTTCATCGACGTAATTATTCTCGCAAGATCGAAAGTGGCATTACAGACAGCAGTGGTAATCAAGGATTGAACGCGTGCTAGCTGGTTTATTCTGTTCCATTCCACAAACGCGCAGCTGGTTTTCAGTTAGATCAACTCGCGTTTAGTTAAACTTACGATCTCCTAATTGCTATATCGACAGATTATGTAAATTACTGAACTGCAACAAACTTCCAGGAACTTATGAAATTGATATAATCGAAATGAATCGGAATCAGAGGTATAATCGAAGCAATCATAAAATGACGGACTGTGCAAATAATCGACAATAAAGTAATTTATTATCAATCTATAACTTATCGTATCACAAAATTTATTTATCGGAGTTTTTATTCGGTGGTAAACTTTTGGATTTTTGAAAATTAGCCAAAGGGTACGTAAT
Organism: Tetragonisca angustula; assembly: GCA_036937485.2. Classification (NCBI taxonomy): domain Eukaryota; kingdom Metazoa; phylum Arthropoda; class Insecta; order Hymenoptera; family Apidae; genus Tetragonisca; species Tetragonisca angustula. The sequence goes on from JAWNGG020000167.1 coordinate 65,667, forward strand.
TGAATTATGACGTTTAAATATACTTTCTGATTTGCAGAGGCGACCGTCGATTAGCTTTAAATCGGTGTAAAGTGGCAATAGAGTAGGACAACGCCGCTTCTAACGGTAGTGCCTGAATGACGTTTGAACTTTACAATTTTTTCACTTAATGAAAGCCGAAGGATAAATAATCACTGCCTGCATTACACGCTAATATAAAGCGAGAGAAAATCAATTGCTGTCCTTTCTTATTCCGTTTGGTTCTTAAACTAATTATTCTGAAACACTGAAATACAATTTCTTAAAAATTGTTTGGTCTATTCAATGTTTAACAGAACCATGCATTGTACCTTGAATATTTTCTACTTGAGATTTTGCAATTCGAAATTTCCATAAGTACGTAAAATCCGCGCTTTAATAACTGGTAATTGCAATTTAAATTCCTTCAACATCTTTCTTTTCTCGGCTAATTGTAAAACACAAGGAAAGGATCATTTTTTATCATTCTGTGCATTTATTCGATCGTGTATTCTTTCTCTTTTCTCTATTTCCACGAATATGAATTTTAATATCTCTGGAATTAACACTGAAACTACCAAAAATGGTCAGAACGACCAATTTGTGTTGGTTATCAATTTCTGTTGGTTATTTTACTTTTGGATGTGAAACAGTATATTTTTAGAGATTTAAGTAATTTCTCGTGAAATGTATAAATAAATGGTTCCATATTTCATTGTATCATAAAGTTATTCTATTTCTTTTACTTTAACATCTCCAATGCAAATTTTACGTTTTAATCGTCGATTGTTCTAGTCTAACTAGAATCACTGGGCTTGCATTGAGTCGAAAGAAACAACATTCGTTGGCAAAAAATTTCAAATTTCTCGCGCCCAGTGGTACTTTTCTCCCACGAGTGTCCGATAAATCGTGAATAAATACTCGACACTAGCGGTAAAAGTGCGTTCGTTTGGTCCCATTCAATCGCTGTAGTGTCGTTTAACTTTTGTAGCGTGACCTCGATATCTACATCACCACTTTTACATAATAATTTCACCATAGGCACTGGCGGCTGAACAACTTTACGTTATTTCGGTTATTATTTTATACATTATTATAAACTGTCAATAAATTGTGCATATTAATACATTGTGTACATATTAATAAATTAATACACTGTTTCTAGTCTGTCAAAATATCAATAATTATGTGTATGTATATACATGTACATATATTAATATATACACAATGTATTAATAATAAAATAGAAAATTTTCACGATTATATTAATATATACGTTAATATATACACGATAATTAATATTAATAAATATATATTAAAATTAATATATACACGATGTATAATATTTTCACGATATATATAAATATATACACAATGTATTAATAATACAATGGAAAATTTTCACGATTAAACAAATATGCCACATTTCTACGAAATATTGTACGAAAGTCTCTCTAACTGGGATAAAAATTTCGCGAACATTCGCAACTATTTACGCTACCGTGCACGGATTTCTAAAATTCCATTCTCGTGGAAGTCGGCTGAAATCGCGCGTAGCGTCGCGGAACATCTTGAACAGTTCGGTACGGTAATTTCGAAATGGATACACCGACACCGGTCGTAACCGAGACCGTACGACCGTACGGTGGACCAAACGTGCGGTGAAAGGTTTCAGACGGACAATAAAAATTGATTCAGCGTACATTGGTAGTCGAACGGGAGGGCTTCAGAATGATTTTCAAGAGTGACGAGAAACCAGAACAACCTGCCGGGCAACGTGTCCCGTATACGAGTTATACCGCGCCGGTTTACTGTAATATAAGAGCACACGGTGGACAAATTGGATCCATTCTCTCGATCGAAAACTTGACGTCCGAACAAATCCGACCGTCGCGTCTTGTCTATGAAATAAAATAATCGAACGATTCTAGGCGGATTCTTCGTTTCGTACACCGAATTTTGATCGAAAGATTCACGATTTTGGCGAGTTTTAATCGATAATACGAGGTGAGTATGAAGGCAAGGTGAAAGGAATGTTCTTGCGTGCATCGCTGCAATGACGTCGTTGCCTCTTTATTTTTCGAAATTTCCTCTGTAATTCTTCCTACGAACAAATCTCGAACGAACGCAGAAAAATCGCGGAATGCGGGCCCGATGGTGTACGCGTTGACACGCGTACACGCGGCGTCAAAGTTGCTGGCCGGTCCGCGATTCGATTTTCCAGCGTCCGGAGAAAACCGGGCTGGCCCATCGGTGGGGGATATTTAGGGGATATAAGGTACTGTAACGAGACAAGGCGGCCCGGTATATACAGGAGTTCGAATAGATAGTGAAAGTCCCACAGAGCTAACAAGAGTGCAAGAGGGCAAGAGAGGGGGGGGAGTAGGAACGGGGGACCCGAGTAAGGTATATGAGGGCCTCAGTTCGAGCAACCGCTGGTACTCTAGCCTCGCTGCCTACTTACATTCACACACACTAACACACCGACCACCTGGAAAACACAATGTACACCGTCGCGACGGTACGTATTCGCAGTGCATTCATCGTCGCCGTTTTTTCTCTTTTTTCTTCTTCCCTCCCATTAAAACTGGCTCCTCCGGAACCGTAGAAACTGCCACGAAGAGCAAAGCATTTTCGGCCAAATTGCGACGCCGATATCTTCGTCCACCTTCGAAAAATCCCAGTCTCGCGTGTGATGTGATTGTTCGTCGATCGTTCGCGGAACTGTGCTTGTGTTTTGTGCATTGATTCCGTTCGTCAGCCAGTTTGATCGAACGTGGACGATAGTTTGTAGAAACACGAACAGGTCGTGCGAGGATTTCGTAAGAGGAGCGAGAGACAAATGTCAGCAGATCGAGCGATCGATCGATCGATCCAGACCTCTGGATCTTAGGGCTCGCTGCTCGTGATCGTGATCTCGCGATGGGGATTCGTTCGTTTTGAAACATCGCGATTCTCATCGCGCTAATTAACAACTGCAGCACACAAGCTTCGTATATTCGCAGCCGTGTCGTTTCTCGGAGATATCTCTCGAAAAGTTACGAGGGCGAAGCTTCTTGTCGCCGCCCACTCGCTCGAAGAAAGAGAATTATATAACGAGCTACGCCGAAGGAACAGGAACACGTTGGGGAATTATGTCGCGTGGCGATAGCAAGCGTTTCTCGTTCGTGGTCATTCGGGCAGAACTGCGGGCAGGAAGTGCGTTACTCTCGAGTCGCGTGTGTAATTTACGAATCACGATCGATCTATCGGGAGAAAAGAAAAAAATATATATATATATATATATATATATATGTGCAATTTACGGACAAAGCACTCGCTTTTATCTGCTCATTCGTCGCATTCGTTCGCTAATGCAACAGCTGTCGAGAATCCGGTATCCTTCGAGTGCGGTTATCTACTCGGCTCGGTGGTGTAATAAAGTCACGTCTGGCGGTTAAGGTTCTGGTAACTCGGAGGGTCATGCATCACCGCATTCAGGCCTTTCTGCGGACAATTACGGTTTATAAAGTCCCGGATTAACAGCTCCGCGATGCTGACCGCACGACTATTAAACTTATGGTGGTCACGACAGTTGCTCGCTAGACACGTTTCGACTGGGCAATCGTAAATTATCCGAAACGCAAACTTCAAGCGAAAAGAAAAATATTAGAAAATATCGTTCCTATTGCAACCTATTGCACCGACTGTTTGTCATCGTCGTACCGGTCAGATCAATTCGTTGCGAACGAATCTCTGCTTACGTAACAACGTGTCTTTTCGCTGAAATATACTATATCGTTAGAAACAGAAAGTTAATAAAATAATCGAAGCAGTAACGATCCTCGCGACGCGATATATTATACCTGTATGGTACAATTTTTTGTCCAACAACCCTTTGTACATACGTCACTCTACAATTAACGAGCGATTAACTTCTGCCTTCCTCAGTTTCGCTTTCGATTAAACGCAAGCTTGTTGCTCCCTGCAGGTACTGTCATTGGTAGCCGCCATGCTCGCGGTATCGGCTCAGCAATACCAGCAACCAGGTATCAACTACGTCGACGAATATTCAGCGTACGAGTCCCCCGCGAGACCGGCCCACCCGACTCCGCGGAGTTACGCGGCTGACTCGGCGCCGAGCCGACAATCCGCCGGCCCCGCAACGCCGAAGCCAACCCCGGTGGCCATCCTCAAGCAGATCAACAGGCACAACGAGGACGGCTCGTACACGTACGGGTTCGAGGGCGCGGACGGCTCGTTCAAGATCGAGACGAAGCTGCCGACTGGCGAGGTGAAGGGTAAATACGGGTTCGTAGACGACACGGGGAAGGTGCGCGTGGTGGAGTATGGCGCGAATCAGTACGGCTTCCAGCCGGCTGGCGAGGGTATCACGGTCGCGCCACCGACTCTGGTCGACGAGACGACGAACAAGGAACCGCTGCCGGCCAACTATCAAGAGGACTACCCGCAACCGGCAGCCAGACCCGTGCCGCTTCGAGCGCCTGCGCCAGCGGCAGCTAGGCCAGCGTCCCTTCAACAGCTTCAGTACGAGCAGCCAGCTTACCAACAGCCCCAACAGACGCACACTCAGGCCGTCTACTCGCCTCAGCTGGCGTCCAGGCAGCAGCCAAGCCTCTCCAAGCCGCCCATTTTCACGCCGGCTGCTCCTCAATCCACCCTCAGACAGACCCCCCTCATCCAGCCCGAGGAACCGGCACCACCCTCTCAGTTGTACAACCAGGGACCAGCTCAGTTTGGCCCAGCTCCCGTCCAGGAACACCGTTCCCAGCCGCAACCACGCAGCCAGAGCGGAGGCATCCTCGATCAGCTAGCCAGGGATTACGCTCTGCCTCAGGGCGTCGCGCCGCCGTTGCACGACATCAGCTTCGGTTACTACTAGGCTCCTCTAGTCTCTCTCTCTCTCTCTCTCTCTCTCACTCTCTATCTCTCTCTCTTTCTCTCGCCCCTGTGTCCGTCAGAGTGGTCTCCGTCTGCGTGTCCATTTGGACGGCACTGCGACTCGTCGATCGCGTGTCCGTTTATTACCGAAGGAAACGTCGAGATCAGGAGGAACCGAGATCGATCGTTTGATTGTCTCAATGATTTTCTCTTTTCCGCGCTGTTTGTCACTTTTAGAATAGAACGGTTCTTGGGCTTCCTTTCGGTAATAAGTAAGAATCAGTAAAGCTGTCATGGCTGCCTACCGAGTCGTGCCTTTGTCTTCCTTTCGACGAGGGTGCGAGTTTCGTCTCTTGCCATTGGAATCGAACGTGGAAATTGCGAAGAAATCGGTTGTCACCGGGCTGACACAAACTTTTTTCTTAAATTCAAACTCGCTCGCGGGAAAAATTCTTTCACGTTCACTTCCCGGAGCGAAGAAACCCGTAAAAATCGTCGATGCTGCGTATTGCAAGGGTTGTAAAAATGTAAATAAAAATTCCACGTCCCACGGTAGGCCCCCGTGCTGGGTTTCAACCGCAGAAAACGCAGTTTGCGCATGATTTCGTTTCGAAGGAGAACCTCGCTTCTTTTCGTCAAGCTGCGTCTTCGAGTCGGCGTCTCGCGGCGCTGCACGCGATAAATTCACCACGCTTGCTATTACGTTGTACTGTATTAATTAGATCGTCGTAAGGTAAATCAGATCGGAATAAATCGCGAGACCAGCGTACATAGCATTTCGCAACGTTGCAACTACGATATCACGCTTCCCCAATGGAAAAACTCAAAGTATTATTTTCACTGCGCTGAACTCTCGTTCTATTGTAATTCACGCAAGTTGCAGTGTAAACGTTTCGTTCTCGACATTTTTCTTTCTGTTGACAATTGTAACGAACGACAATCATGAAAATAAAGACGAAAGAGATATTGATAAAATTAATTGGTTCCGAGTGACGAATCATATTCGAAGCTGTATCCTCCGACTTTCGAATCATTCCTGTTTCTCCAGTGATCGTGCTCGCGCAACCGGTCGCGACAGACGACCTTTCGGATTATTTCTTTTGATCGATAAAAATAACAGAAGGCGAGGTTGAACTGTATCAAGTTTTGTACCGGAACTCGGCCGATCGGAATTTTAGTTACGAAATTCCCACGTCGACCTTCACGTTTCTTCGGCACAAAGGACACCGCGCGATACATATATATATATATATATATATACACACACACACACACACACATATATACAGGGTGTCCCGCAATTCCACATGTGAAAATATGAGAAAAAAAAATAAAACTTTTTCATTCTTTCGTTTTTCGAGAAAATTGAGCTTGAAAATTAACTCAAGTTTAAAAATTGAATTAAAAAGAAAAATTAAATTTAAGTTTAAACTTGAATGTAGCTAATTCTAGGTGTAACGGAAAAAAATAATTGACAAGAGGTTATTCTATGTGCGTAAGTAAGTAGAAAACGTAGAATAAAGTTTACAGAAGTTTAATCATACAGGAGAAATCTTACAGAAACTTGTGGAAGCATTGTTTTTGAGAAATTTGAAAATTTATCAAGAGTGTTGAAGGCAATTTTTAACGAAACGCATTCAAAGTTTGTTTTCGTGAGAACGAGAAAATTTTATTCCACGTTTTTTATTTATTTTTGCTCATAGAGTATCCTCGTGTCGATTGTTCCTGTCTGTCAGTACAGAATTAACCAAATTAAGTATAGTTGGATAAATTTTCAAACTCCATTTTCTCAAAAACGAGAGCTTGTATAAAAAAAATTCTACTCTTTCTTTTCTTCACACTTTTACACGCGAAATCACCTGCCAATAGGTTGACGAATCACGGGACACCCTGTGTATATTACGTCAGATTTTGAAACAAGAGCAACTGTATTTGTAGAGCAATTACGCGAGAACGAGTGTGAAAGTGGCATAAGCGAATTTTACCTCGTTCCAGGAATGAATTCTTAAATCGTGGCAGAAAACTTAGGAAATAATAGCACGCACGCGATTTAACCACGCTTTCTTTAACCTACGCCACTTTTATTCTCAAATACTATTGTATTAATACCGAGCAGGCAAGTTTTATCAATTTTGTCAATAATTCTCCAAAATATTTCCCAAGACGATGCGATGAACAATTTCTGTAATACACTCGACACGTTTAGTATTTATCCGAAATATTACACGAATAAAATTTTATTCGAAGAATCTATTCGAAATATTATACGAATAAAATTTTACTCGACGAATTTATTTAAAATGTTATTCGAATATTTGAAATGTTATTTATTCTGTTCAGTTACCATCGGATCGTCTGCGTGATAAAGAACGCAGCCTGCGACGATGGCAACCAGTCTCACGTATCTGCAAGACGAGTCTCGCGTTGACTCGTTCTTGCGTCTTTCCGCGGTTGTAAAATGATGAAATTCGCGCGAATACAGAGCGGACAAGCTCGAAAGCAGTTGTAAAAGAAGTTCTGCTTTATCTGTTTGATCTCCGCCGGATCGAAATTCGTACGTTCCCAGACGCGCGTCCTTTTTGTCGCAATTTAGCAGTTTTCTACGGCGCAACGACGTTTCCTCCGATGTCTCAATACCCGGTTATTCTTTGAACTCAAGAAATATGCGTATAATTAATAAAACGCGGTTCGACTCGACGAAAGGCCCATTCAAAAGACTTCGAAGAAAAACACGATCCTATTGTATTTTTTTTTTTTTTTTGCTTCTTTTTTTCCTTTTTCGAAAGCATGAATATTCATTCATTGTTGTAACGACTATCGTTGCGAGGCACATTTGCCGCCTCGTTACGTATTGTCTGACACAATTTCAAAAGATAACTTTAAATTTCACCAAATGGAAGCGTTACGTCGTGCTGCTTTCTTAACAAGAAAAGAAAAGAGAGAAGGAAATTTGATGATAACCATCTGACGATTATTCGAATGTTTTAGAGTGATTATGTTCAAAGAAACGATGGTGGAATTAATTTATTAGCTAGCATGTAGCACGCGTGTATTGAGTAAACTTTCTACCAACTATTTATCCATATATTGTTTTCTACGTAAGTTCATAGTCAAAGACGAGTGTTTCGTGAGGGATTTTATAATTCTACTCACCAATTGCTGGACGAAACTCCATCCGCAGTCTCCTTCGATCATCCTTGCTGCTTACGATCGTACGATCCTGTAACAGATATTCCATACGTAACATCGTAAATCAGATTACGCAGGGGCAATGCACAACGTTAGATCAAGCACGCGGTGGATTGGCAAAGGGGGAGAATTAGTATGAACGTGGCGTTAAGGATTACAGGACAAATGGCAGACAATGGCGTTGGCATCGTGCCCAAACGATCGTGTCACGATGCTCACCTCCGCTCGAGGTGAGCATTACTTCATGTGCATTGACCTTCTTCTTCTCCGTGCAACGAGGCGACAGGTGTAACATTATACCGAGAGGAAGATTCGTGTCTTGCGTCATCCCGTACAACAACATCCCACCCACCTGTCGAGTCACTGACTCGACACAGAGAGTCACCATTCTGTTGCTTCCTTCCGCGTTCCTTCAGTTGTTGGCGAACGTTCGGCCAGCATTGCACTTCGGCAATTTTGACAACGAGGAAATGGCGTCTGGCCAAGTCACGTGAGGGCATTGTTCAAAGGTTAGCTTTGAAGGAGCTCAGGGAACTCGAATCGACCCGGTGATATCGAGAAATGGCCCGGGCCATTCGACGTTCGTTATCGTCTAATCGAGTCACGCAATACACGCAAAAATTTCGACATCGGTTACGAGAACCTGGCTCTGGGATTTATCGTCATCGGAACGCAGAAATCGTCGATCGGTTGGTACAAGCGATTTCGTGACCCAGCTCGACGTCTCGCGTAACATGAGTGTGACAACACGCGCGCGGCTCACGTGTTTAACAAACATTCGCGTACGACACGTGCATACGTGGCGTGTCGAACGCAAATCAAAAGTAGGAAGCAGGAATTCTTTTCTAACCGTCCGACTACTGAACCTCAGCGTCCTGTGCCGGGATCATTTTGACCCACACGGATATCAGTACATATTATATAAAATACATATTTAGGATTGTACGGATGGCTCACCGATACTGTACAGAGTGACGGTCGTTCGAAATATATCGATGTCCTCACCGATATTGTACCAACACAGTGACAGACACCCGACTCATATGGGAACATGTAGGAGTATACAGAACAAATAATAGTCACATGAATAATAAAGTTACATATATTTACTATACATTTATGTCATTCACCGTCAGGAACGTCTTGTGCAGATTGAGCAAAAGAAGGCAAAGAAAGATTGCTCGTTGGCAACGAAGACATTGCGTCGACAAACAGAAACAACGGAAAAAGTAATAAAAAGAACAGAAATAATAATAAAAACGGTAAATTAATAATAAAAATAGTAAAATATTAAAATAGTGCTGAAAAATCTAAATACTAAATGCAAAAATAGTATAAAATACTAAATACTAAAAAAAATAATACAAACTATTAAATACTAAATAATAAAATACTAAAATAATGATAAAAACACTAAAATATAAAATAAACTTTGAAATAAAAAATTTCTTCGATTTGCTGTACACGTCTTTCTTCCTCAGAACGTTACCAGAAATTGATTTTTTTCGATTTTAGTCGTCGTCACTTCGATAATTTGGCGAACAGCCGCATGATGCGTCAGTGATCATTAACACAAACAGCTCTCATCATTATGTGCGATCACTAATACAAGCAACTCCCAAACTGTGACCTCGGCACAGTAGGCGTGTACATCGTGCAGCGTTTTCGTTTCGTTTCGATTACATCGAGTCGATCTTTTCTTCGCTTAAAAAAGAAGAAGCAACGTAGATGAGTTTAGTTCCAATGGAAATGAAATTAACGCGAAAGGTTTAACGATTTAACGAGCTGTTAATGTTATACGTTTGTTGACAAACGTGATTGAAGTTAAAAGAAAATTACGATTTCAATTCGGGTCGAGAGAGAGAGAGAGAAAAAGAGAGAGAGAGATACGTGGAAATAAAGAGAAATTTTCGATAAAATTAACGGCACGACTTTTTGATAAAGATACTGCGCCTTTCAAGAGCAATTACATACCTGAGAAGCATCGTTGTGTTTGCACTTTTACGTAATGCTGGGAAAAACGGAGATAAGGGAGCATAGATATCGAATGAAATTGTAAATCGACTTTTGCAGCTGTGAACGGGAAAACAGCCTCGTGAAAATAACTTTCCCCTTGGAAAGTTCTAAGACGGTCAGCTGAGTAACTTGAATCGGTTTATCGTCATGTTAGAAAATATTGCTGCATATAAGTATAATACATAGAAAATAAATACGTGAAAATGCGTCAATACTAAATATACTGAAATATTGCAATACTTTACCACGAGATTTACGTAAACTTTATTTCATCACTTCGAAAGGTTTAGTTTACAAACTGAAATCGAAAGTACATTGTCACTTTTATAACTTTTACAATGTTTGGTCGGTGAAACTAAATCACGATCATTTGTAAAATAATTAACGCAAAACGATTTTTCTCTTTTTTTCGATTTTTTTCTTCAAACGAAGATTGAAGGAAATTTTTTTCGAAAATAATTCTTCGTATAACCATCGTGATCGTCGATATTTTCTACCATTGAAATATGCAATAATTATTTTAATCGTTAAATTTCTATAAATCAATCGTAGTCTGTCAGCAATTATGCATAATCTCTATAATCGCGATCTGAACGATTAAAATAATATATATGTATACAGAAAATAACATATTATACGTAATAATATATCAATTTGTTCATAATTAACGATAATTCAATTTAAACATCAACTTCAAAAGTGATATATTATTTTTTCGAAGTTGATATGTAAATTCAATAACAATTATCATTACTTATCGTTGTACGGATCGTACAAACCATTCTGTGAAATATACGTATACAAGTAATAACATTCATAATGAATCATCGACCAGAGATGAACGAATTGGAACGGTAAATCGCGATCCTGTTACGAAGGACGACGTAAACGAGTCTCGCTCCTTCGTTTCCGTCGGTGATACCGAAAGTGAAGTTCGACCATCAACTGGTCTCAGTAATGAAAGTAGGTAAATACATTTTCGTCGACAAAACCGGCTCTGGGATTGGGTATGAGTCGTGACCGATAAAGTAGGTTGCTCTCGTTATTGGCTTTATTCCGCTTTGCGTTGAAACATCGATAATATAGTCTGGAATTTTGTGCTTTCTACGTCAATCAAATATTTAATGCTTACCTTCCGACGCTATCTTTCCGTTTTTTCTTTTTTTTAATTTTCTGAAAGTAAAACACTCGTCTTTCGACAAGTTGCATTAACGCTTTATTAACGAAGAAATTTTTACTGTTTATTTCGCAGTAGAGAAGCGGGGAGTTAAAAATATTTTTGAACGATAGTTTGATCAACCATGATCGTTATAGCTCCTCTGTAATGTATAGACACGTGATAATTACAATTTGAGTATATATATATATATATATATATATATATATATATATATATAAATATATATAAATATATATATATATATAAATATGAAGCTTCGTCTGATCCTCTAGCAGTCTTTACAGCTTATTGCAACTTTATAATTTCTTTAATTATCAAAGCAATTATCACGCATTGTAAAAAAAAGACTAGAGCGACGCTAGAGAGTTTAAAAACGAAAGATATCATTTTTGCAACTTTATTTACACTTACGCGATATATCGTAATTTTAATTAGAATATTTTATTATATTCAAACTAATATTCGACTCATCGTCACTCAAATTAAACTTAAATTGACGACAGACGATTGACTTATTTTACTTGTACATTAGTCTTATTTTATCTCATCCTAGTAAAATGAATAAACGAATTATGTTCAGTATCCTGTTTTGCACATAGATGTATAGTACATAGATGGTTTTATGCTTCGTTCTTAGGCATTCTTCTACAGCGCTTCTACTTGTATTAATACTTGATTATTATTACCATTATATTTGTCAAACTGAAAATTCTCACGTTCGTGTCAACACGGCGTTAATTCTAAATGGAACTCGCGAAATTCAGTACGATCGATAATTCTCTGTGGATTGATCTTTCGTCCGTAATACCAGCGAAAGCGCGAAACGATTTCTCAATGGTTCAAAGCACGGCGCACGTGTCCCGCGCCAAATAGGAACATCAATTACGACGACTCTCCCAAATTAAGATGCAGCAGTTTCAAAGCGTTTCAGACATTCGCTGAACGATCGTACCACGCGACATATATTCACCTAGACTTTCTTCGTGAGCTCAAGTAGAATTGGAATTTTTTTACAAAATTGATGATCGATAGTTTGAAGATATACACGTTTTATAGTCGCTTGCTCAGAGACGTGCGCTTCGTCGTTCTTTCATAATAATTCTATCAATTGCGTTACGAAGTACGCTTAACAACATGAATGAACCTCTGTAAGGTAATTTCTTGATAATTGACGAACTGACTGCGAATTTTTTTAATGCAGATTCATACTTTTGAGAATATAATTAAAAGATATATAATTGAAACATATTTTAAAAATATAATTAAAACAATATATTATATTATATTATATATATATTATAATCATTATAGTATATATATTATATCATAGAAAACACTATAGTTTAGATATTTTATATATTATTCCACATTTATGTGCGTTTTGCGTAAATAATTTTTAAGTTTCCTGCAAATGCGCAGAAATCTGCAGTTTATTGATAAGGGCGTTAGTATAAAAATATATAGATGAAAATATATACGATATGTACAAAGTAGAACAAATATTTAAAACGTGCGTAATGTAGTCGGTTTCAACAACTTTTTACATAATTCGCAAGTAGCTCGTAACTCGGGTGAATGTTTTGAAACACGGTCGTTGGAATCCTTGTCAATCAAGACAATTTATTAATACGCTAATTGCGCGTAATAACACACTCACCTGGATGCGCTTAGCCATTAGAAACGTGTAATTACTGAAACAAGGCGGGGATATCATTTGCAAATAACGCGGCTTAATAAGGTAACATTACGTCATTAATCATTCCGACGAACGAGGTACGAACGAAGAATGTACAAGTACAGTACAACTTATACTTTGTATACGGTCGAACTTTACTATTTGTTCTACATTTTCCCGGTACTGCACAATTTTTCATTCGAGCAACTACATTTAATTGAACTTAAGAAGTTCGAATAAATGAACTTCACTATTGGAAAATAATTTTCCGAGGCAAGTGACTTCCCCTTGATCTCTCTGGTGACTGGTTCACGGACCATAACGAGTGACCAAACCGTATACAATAACTCGTCTTCTTTTCGAATTCATCGTTACATCACTGGATAGAAATTACTAAGAGGTAACAAATTTATTGTATAATATATCTCGATATATTATATACTATTATATAATATATCTCGACATACTTAAAATTAAAAAAATACTGCAACTTTGTGACAAAAGTTCTCTACGCGCGCGGCACGTCATTCCAGCGCAAATTCAGGTTAAAAATCCCTCTCTCCGTTCAAGTTATCCCCGCGTTCGATCCAAGCTCGACGCTAGATCCCGAGATGGGGTTCGCGTCTCGCGGGAACACGAGGCTGGCGAATTCGCGGGATTTCGTCACCGGATTGGCGGAGAGAGATTCGAAACGAAGCGCGAGACCTACGCGAGAGAGCACACTTCCCGGCGAGCACGGAGCAGATCGTTATCGTGCCGCGCGTTTATAAAACCCTTTGCTCGCGCGGACGAACTCGCTCGCACGACCTACATACGACCACCCGTCAAGGCGGACGCGTTTCGCGCCCGCGTGTCCACACACAACGCAACCAAACGTTCGGTGGGTTACGTTCACGCACCGCGCCGTAGAATTTGGCAACGCAACAACGGGTGGCATTCTCGTGTATTTGGCAATGGCCGTCGAAGTCGGCTGGCCTCCCAGAGGGAGGGGTAGGGGGTGGGGATGGGGGGAAGGGAATCTAATTCGCGGGACTGCTACACACGTTCGCGGTGGTTCATGAGGACGCGGTTACTAGCCACGGTGGCCCCCACTAACAGCAAAACCGTTCGTATAGGTTATAAAGGACCGAGCTCCGTACTATACCACTGCACTCTCTCAGTGAAACTCTCGGAGGATCGTTCCCCGGCCTGTACCTCTACCCTCCTTGTTCGCGTGCACCATGAGGATTATATCTTTGGTACGTACACAACAATACGACTATCGTCTCGTTTCTCTCTGTCTATCCCTTCTACGCGTCGTACACGTGTATATCCTCTGACAGTGTTCGTGATTGTCGGCTTGATCAGCTAGGCGCGCGACACCTTGGCTTCGTAGACGTTGTTCATGGTAGCTCGAGTTGCCCTTTTCAACTCGGTGCATTTTTAACTTGGATATCGCTGGCTGTTTCCTTCGTGACGTTCAACGAAACGACATTTTATTGAATTCAGTCTGTTCGTTAAATTTTTGTATTCAGTTAGTTATTTAGTTAGTTATTCCGAATCTTTGGTAGACAAGTGATGGAGAAGTGAGCATTATGGCATTCGATTTGCCGGAGATTTCAAGTATGACGACTCGAGTAGTTTTCATCGACCACTGTGACGTTTGTAATTTATCGAAACGATTCTCTTTCTTTATCCAAGGATGTCCTCTCTGTCCTCTTTCATTCGATTCAATCTGTTCGTAAAATTTCTATACTGTCAGTTGTTCCAAAGGATCTTTGATGAGATAAGATCCGTTTTAAGTGCGAGTAGTTTTGATACCGTTACGTCGGCCACTGTTGGTTTGCTCTAAATACGAGGTGTTAGGCTCTCAGACCTACAGGGATTGCGCAACGAAATGTGCTTCGAATACTTTCGACAGACTTTCGCCCCCATGTTAGGAGGCGACCAGTTGAGTGATCAGTACATTAGGCAAACAGGTGGTTGCGATATTACGATAACCTTTTCTCGAAATTGATCACTGCCGATTTAATTGAATTTCATCGGGAAGCTCACTTTTAAAAAAATTGAAAAACAGTGGAATCATTTGTCAATGATGTTATTTATTCTTTCGCATTGGTAAATGCACACTAAATGTTCGCTAAATAATTAAGACGGAGGTAATTTTTGATTGAATGAAAAGCGAAGATTCACTTTTAGTGGTTGCAGGCAACCACGTACCGAATAATTCGTGTTCGTGAAACAATAATGAATCAAAGCTCACGCAGAAAACGGCGTTCTTCGTATCTGCGCAAATAAAATTCACTGCTTCTTACACTTTTTTTTTTTAATTTCAGTTTCACCTATTTCGCAAAATTACCTTCGTTATGCCTCGTAGTTTCTTTCGGCTATTATCACTCGTTTCCACGTAGTTATTTATTGCACGAACTCGGTCGAGAAGAATTCGCAGCTTTGAATAATAAATCGAAACATGCTATCCTTTACTCCGAGATCAAAGATTTCGTCAGTATTTTGTCGACGCGAGAAAGAAAAAGTGACGACCACGATTCGATTGTAATCTTTCGACAGTCGATTTTCTATTCTGTCCAAGTGACGGGACGACTTTACATTTTTTTTTTTTTTTTCTTCTATTTGACGTGACTTTGTTACCGTTTCTCAACACGTAGCACACGTATCACAGTGATAATGTTGCGAGATTCTACACTGTTCGTGCGTTGCCATTCATAGAAAATTAATTGTAATTAACGAAAGGATTTTTCTTGCGCGAAAAGGGAAGCGCTCTTTCTTTCCTCATCCCCTGTGGGAACTCGTCATCCACTCGAGGTTTTCACTCGTGAACTTCTCACATGGGATCGAACAATTAATTGTGTGAAAAATCCACGCTTTTCAATTTCTCCGTTTTTTTTTTTTGCTCGAGCGAGGAAAGCTATCGGTTATATATTTGGTTAATTTTCCATCGCTGTCGTTACACTTTAAAATAAATCATTAAACGTTCTTGTTGCGTGCGAACTTAAGGATTAACCATTCTTAATTATAGACAAAGATTATTGTCCAATGGATGCATTTAAAAAGTGATTCGAGCCGCTCACGCCAACGTTCCGTGATTACTTCATTACCATAAACGCACTTTCAGCTTACGCGAGGCTGTTGGAAACAGCGTTAAAGGAAACAAGGAAACAGCCTGATCAAGAATCAGCTGGGAAGTTTTATTACAGCTACTTTCACCAATTCACCGTCGAACCTGTCATTTTGCAAATTTTTTTCGTTGGCCAACCGGGTGTGTTTATTTTCATTGTCGTGAATCTAATCAGCATCGTTAAGTGCTACTTTGCCTCAAGGATAATACGAACAGAGCAAAGTACACGAAGCAGTCGTTATAATTTGCCGTTGCACGTTTTATTAGATCCTATTAAATTTCACCAACGAGATTCTTCCACTGTGTTAACATTTAATTTGACAATGAAATATCATCGAACTTACCAGCCTCGTATAATTCTCTGTAAATCTTTAAACGTCGAATTTTCTATAAAATTCTGTCGTATTTACTTTTGTTATACGGATCGTAGCGTCGTGTTATTATTTAATGGATCGATTTCTCAGAGTGAAAACCTATCGATGTGCTTTTCACTTTCGTTTTTACTCCGTTTGGCCGATCGTAAATAAAGGCGGGACCTACGCGATCGAAATGAGTTGGCTTGGTTACAGGTTATGAATATTTCATGCACCCTTTTTTCTACCCGGCTTGTGGGAAAATTTGATTCCTTATCGATCACTGTCGATCAAGGGGCACACTGCCACGTACAAACGTTTGCTCGTTTTGTGCTTTAATTTAATCCCTAATTCAAGGGATTATATAATCCTCGTTAAAGCCTCAATGATCGCTATCCCGTGTGAACTGATTTCCCAGATTAATCGGCTATATCGCGTAGTTTGGAACTTCTAATCATAACCATAAATCATGAAAGCATGTTACCATAAGAGTGAAACCTCACTCGTTTTCTATCCGATTATAAAATACACACCGGTGTGACTTTCTATCAAATAATACGGGAATCGGTACTTTCTCGATCTTCTTTTCTTCTTCTTTCTTTCCTTCTCGGCTGAGATTTTGACTTTGCGGTGAGACGAAAGAAATCCTTCGAACGGAATAATTTTATGAACAAAGCTGCAATTATCGAAACATAAATCTTTTCAAAATAGGTACGCAACGTAGAACAGAGAAGAACGTTCTACGCTCTGTAATTGTATAATCACTGGTTCGCCAGTGAGAAAGCCACTTGCTCGCAGAAACACACATCGTGAAGCGTATCTTTCACACCGTAAAGTAAATTCTTTCTTCTCGCGAAAGAGCAAGGTAATTAAAATATCGGTTTGCATCCAGTTACGTTGCGTACTTTGCTACTCGTGGTTTCGCGGTAATTAGCGAACGATTTTTGTACATCCTACGCACGTCCGGGAGCGTCTCTCATTAACATAAGAAAGTCAGCGCGAAGGACTTGGCGAATGAAAAATCACCGTTGGGACTGCATCATCGATCGTGCGTGTCATAACAACAACGACGTTGTGACGCTCGATTTTGAGCCACCGGGCCGCGCAAAGACCTAGATTCGGCGACCGTAGAAACCGATGTGATGGAGAAACTGGCTATCGACGAGTTGCGAAAGCGAGGCTAATACATAGAGACGCTGGGGTTGCTTTCCTCGTGCATGAACGGTCATCAGCCGTGCGGCTGTTTTCTTTCTCTCTCTCTTTCTCTCTGTCTCTCTGCGAATCACGACAGCAAGCAAAAGCTGTCCGGCTCGTCGAATCGATCGTTGTTAAAAGCCGGTTTACGATCGATCATTCTTCCTTTTTTTTTTCTTTTTTCTCTCTCGTTACACAACAGGAAGAAAATAGCCGCCGGTGGTCTAATTAATAACGGCCTGCGATCTATGTCGCTCTCCTTGGTCAAAGTCTCGTTCCGTCTTCTCCTTCGTTTTTCAAAATATTCTCGTAAATTCAGCCTTGCGTAAATCCCTCTGTTAATTCGCGTAGAGTATTCCGCGTGGATTCGTTTTGGGTGAAAATCGCGCAAATAGAGTTTGTCAGAACGGAAAATTATAGAAATAAAACATGGAAAATTATAGAAAGTGTCGCCATCGCCACTGTAATTTAAAACAATCGAACTTTTCTTTTTAATTGAACACAAACTAGTTATCATCGTCGCTTGAGATACTTGCAGTATTTTCATGATTTTATTTTCATCGTTAATGTCAATTTTGTTTCGGACAATTTGCCCTCAAACTCATCTTTTGAGCTAAATTTTCGTAAATTTGACGCGAACATCGCTTGAACATCGTTGAATAATCACAATTGGCTCATTGAAAACAAACACTATGAGTTTTCTCATCGTTGTTACTTTTGAAAATTTCAGGAAAATATATTTCCTGGCCGCATAAAATTTAGATCGCGTGTAAATAGTGTCATAATTCACGGTGTAAAAAGAGTGCCGCGTAAATGGAGGGGCTGGTGTATATTATGCGAAACACCATTTGCAGCGAAGCACGACCATCGTGATTATCTTAGGAAAAATTCGGAATATTTGCAGATATATTCGATAAAGAGACTAACGTGTATATCATAATAATCAGTGCTAATAAAATTAATTTTCCCAATTATTTTAGAAAAAATTCGAAATACTTGCAAATACAATATTCGATAAAGAGACCAATGTACATCATAATAGTCGGTGCTAATGAAACATTTGCAGATACAATATATTCAATAAAGAGACTAACGTGCATATCATAATAATCAGTGGTAATAAAATTAATTTTCCCAATTATTTTAGAAAAAATTCGAAATACTTGCAAATACGATGTTCGATAAAGAGACCAACGTCATACATCATAATAGTCGGTGCTAATGAAACATTTGCAGATACAATATATTCAATAAAGAGACTAACGTGCATATCATAATGATCAGTAGTAATAAAATTAATTTTCCCAATTATTTTAGAAAAAATTCGAAATACTTGCAAATACGATGTTCGATAAAGAGACCAACGTCATACATCATAATAGTCGGTGCTAATGAAACATTTGCAGATACAATATATTCAATAAAGAGACTAACGTGCATATCATAATGATCAGTGGTAATAAAATTAATTTTCCCAATTATTTTAGGAAAAATTCGAAATACTTGCAAATACAATATTCGATAAAGAGACGAACGTCATACATCATAATAGTCGATGCTAATAAAATTCCAAAATATTTGGAAGTTGTTCCAAACATATTATATATTTTCGTAAATATATTACGATAGTGAAATTTCATTTGCACTACGGCGAGGCATCACCGTTGTTACTTTATCCTTAGGAAAAGCTCGAAACGTATTTGCAGATATAATATATTCGACAAACAGATACACGTTGTACATGTATAATATATGTTACATGTACAACATACATTATAACAGTCGATGCTAATAAAATTCCAAAATATTTCCAGCTGTCGTAATAATTATGCACAACAATTGCGTAAGCGGTTGTGAAACGAAGCGAACTGGATATTTTAGATCGAACCGAGGAAGAACAAAACGAAGGTGGTGGAAAAGAAATATTCCCCGTTTACTTTCTGCGCTTGTCGACGAATATTTGCGAGTAAGGAGAACAGAGCAAGCAGAGTAAAGTCTCACAGCCGCGGGATTCGGGCTAATTTGCTGGCACGTAATTTAATTAGGAGGAACGTCGACGAACCGAACCTAAAAGCCTCGAACTGTGCAACGAAATAAGGCGAGCGGAGAATGGTTGAAAGCGTGGTGGCTGCGTTCATGTCGGCGTGTATCGCCTCGTCGGTGTGACGCGAAATGGAGACGGGTAACAGTTTCCAGTAAACGGTGTTTTAGCACGGACTTTCCCGTTTTTGCACGCGTTCGCAGGAACAGGCTCATTAGACAGCCAGCGCCGGAGAAAAAGTGAGAGCGAGAAATATTTCAGTGCAGGAAGAGACCGCTTCGGCTGGCCGGCGAGGTACGAGAACTATCTTGTCGAGCGTTCTCCGCTCGCAGGAAACTTTGGATCATTATAGACGGCGCGCGACGTGCTCGTAAGAAACGTAAGAAGACGATAACAAATCCCCTTAATTAACAGTCTGGCCGCGTGCTTTCTCAATCTCGCGCCGAGCCATCAAACTTCGGCCGACGCTGCGGTTTAATTAGGCGTTGAACGAAGTTGTACATCGAACTCCCCTGGAAACTTTCACGAATTCGAATTCGTGCTGGGGTTGATCGGAGAGTTATCGAGGCGAAGCTTATCCAAACAAGTTTACTTACGAAAGCGTGGATAATTGTTCGAGTAAGAATTGAATTCGACTGAGAATCGACGAGGCTAATTTCTTCGGTATCGTCTTTTTATTTTTATCGAGTCCCCTTGGAGAACTGTCGTTGAGCAGAGAGATTTTTACCGCGCTCGGAGAGATAATAATAACGGATCGGCAGTCATCGATGACGAGTCGGCGGTGAAATGTGAGAAACGAAATGCAAAACAAAGTGTGGGAAACTGGTGATAGAAACTGGTGAGAGTGGAAATGTATCTATCCAAGGCAAGGGTTAAACGTGGTCATGCTCCGTTGATTCGTAACGCGGCGATGCAACGCTATCTAATTTTCCAATGCTTCCTCGATCGCGATGCCGGATAGGAATTTTTCACCAATTGCAACTTCTCCCCTTTCATCGTGATTTTTTCTACGAGTGAGAAATGTGAGAAACAATTCGGCCGGTAATTTGCCGTTTCTCTCTTTCGATCAATCTGTTGCCCAATTTCCAATTCTGCCTAACGCTCCAGTACTCAGATTTAGCGTAGATCTTTCTCGATGAACAATTTCGCTTATGATCGACAAACGACGGCTATTTTGCGTCCCTGATGAATTTTAACGCTCTTAATCTATCGCGCGTATCTCTCGGCTCGCGATTGTTCCAATTTTCTCCATCAAGTCTCCAATTACGATCAGAAATCGCGAGATGGGAACGCGAATAGCACGTCGAGGCGATCTGTCCGTGTAGCTATTGTACGATGCAACGCACGGCGACGGTGAAAGGTCCCACCGTGCTGAAATACGGCATAATGAGAACCGCGATGATTAACAATACCCCGTCAGCTTGTGTGGCTTTTCAATACCCGCTACCCGCTTTCCAATGGCCGAACGAAGGGAAACGCGAGCAATAGGCGCGATTCCGCGAACGAAAGACAGAGTTCGTAAAGCCTTGCGTCCAACTTGAGAGTTTCTCGCGAGAGTTACTCTCGAGCGTTGTGTCCATTTGGGAGCAGCTTTGAGAATTTTCACTCTCCGAGAGCTTACTGTCCGATAGAACTCTCAAAAACCGTGTCCATGTGAGAGTTCATTGTCTCTGGTCCTACTCACTGTGGGTGTTTTAGTTCGAAATACGAGCGTGAACAGTGACATCGCCATCATGGAGGTGTAAAAAATGTGTGACCTCGTAGTTGCCCATAATCTTTTTAAGAAAGGAGAAAAATCAACATGAAAAAGGAAAGTTCGATAATTTAAATTATCTGATATTTAATATAATAATATATAATATTTATATTTACATATAATATTTAAATTATTATACAATAATTATATTATATAATATTTTAGGAAAAGAGAAAAATCAACATAAAAAGGAGAGTTCGATAATTTAAATTATTATGTGATGTTTAATATAATTAAGTATTATATAATAGTATATAATATTTAAATTAAAAGAAATTAGTTTGATAATTTCACTTTCTAACCGCACTTTTTTTTATTATTCATTATTCTGCTCGCACGAGAGTGAGATCTCGGAACCACTTCGAGTTCTGAGAGCCAGAATAATATTGTATCCATTTGCGTCGACTCTCAGACAGTTGAGCGATGCTCTCGGACCAGTAACTCTCAGAACAGTATCCATTTGCGAGAAACTGCACTCTCGAGAGCAACTGGCGACAGTTTTACTCTCCAGTGGGCACCTAGCTTAACCTTCCTAAGGACGGGGTATTTATTTTCGGCTTTCTCACATATTTCACATAGGTGTCGATATATCGGACGTTAGTACTTGGAAGGTTAAGACAAGGGCACGCTGCATACCAATACAACGCAGTAGAGGAGTTCTCAACGCCCATACGAAACGAGTCACGTTCACTCTCGCTGTTTCGCTCCGTGACCATATTCAGAGTGCAAATGCTTTCTACCTCTCTCACTCTGTCTCTCTTTTCGCCTAGTCAACGTTCGCCTCTTCCACACTTTCGAATATATATTCTTCATCGACGCAGTGCGAGATCCATAGTGTGCACGACGTTCGCGAAACCTTTCACATCTTCCTCCGCTTCCGGCGGATACATTTTGCCGGGAAACAGGACGGCCACGCGTGTCATTTCGTATCCTCTTTCGCGTCGAGCGACACACCGAGACACGAGAGCTGTCGGACGCGCGGATCTTGAGAAATCTACGCGGCTCGTTCACCTGTCGCTTCTTTCTTAATCTGCCTTTGGCTTTGGCAGCTATTCACCTATCGCGTGTGACGCCAGTATCGTGCCAATTTTCCCATATTACGAGATTCCTCTCGCCTCGCGATATCGAGCGACATATTGGAACATGAGAATGACAAACACGACGAATTTACATGTTCGTTCCTCCATTTACGCGGTAAATTATAACGCTATTTACTTTATACGGTATTTTTTATTAATTTATGCGATCTGAATTAATCGAAGAATATACCACCATTATTATCATTTTCTTTCTGTTAACCTACGTGAAATAAATTTTTTTACAACTTTCACCAGCTTTTCTTCCCAACATTTTTTTATTTTCTACTTTCTTTCTTCCAATATTTCTCATTTTATATCTTACTTTATTCATTTTACATCTTATTTTATACTCCACTATACTTATTTCTTACTTTACTCTTCTATCTTCTTTCTTCTAATATATCTTATTTTATATTATTTATTTCTCATTTTATTCTTCTACTTTCTTTCTTTCAATATTTCTTATTTTTTATTTTCTTTCATACCGATACACTGTATTTGCACAATTCTCATTCGTGTGAAACGAATCCGTGTACATGTATTCCAAAGGATCTTGAACGGAAGATTGAACGAGTCTTGAAAGTTCTCGTTCGTTCAGGTGTTTCTCAGATCAGTTTCTTTCGTCTCGAGAGAAATGAACGTTAGGCGGAAGTGGAAACGTTATTCACATCTTAGAAACGAAACCTTGACGCGCAGCCTTCGACTCATCTAAACATCTAGCACTGCAAATTGCATCAGACCGTTATTCAATTACATCAACTGCTTGGTTATTCAGTCCTTTCGCTGTTAGATATTATAGATTTAATCGCTTCGAGTCGGCATTCGCTGCAGCGAATCGTAATTTTCTATTAACGTTCGTCGTTTTGTTTAACAGTTTGTTTGCGCGCATAAGCGCGATACTCGTGTTGAATTTAACGGCGATTCAGTGATTCAGCGATCGGTGTGTTTCAAGCACGTGAGAGGAAACTCGATCAACAAGGTCGGCATTAATTCTAAACTCGGCATTAATTTCATTCTAACGTAGAAAGCTTTATTCCTGTTACCTGGTAAGTCGTGGTAAATGTTGGCAAATTTTCACTCAATTTCAGCAAACTTTGACAAATTCCAGCAGCTCTCCCGAGTCTTTAAATTCACGAGAAACTTTAAGAATTCTAACAATTGTTTTTCACATTTATTCTTATTCACTAACGTCGAATGTTATCATAAATCATAAAGCTTTATACGCTCCTCTAAATATTCCAATGTTTCTCACATTTACATTCACTAATCATCAGCAGACCTTAAATTTTCAAATTAACGAAAAACATTGAATCTTTATGAATTCTAGCGTTCCTCACATTTATCCACGTCCACTAACCTGTTATTAATCATCGATGCATTTCAAATCTTTAGATTAACGAAAAACACTCAAGTTTTATGCGTTCCCCTAAAAATTCAAATATTTCTTACATTCACCAACGTGTCACTAACTATGAATAGACCTTGAATCTTCAAATTGACAAAGAACATTAAAGTTCTACGTATACCCCTAAATCGTTCTCACATTTATTTATATCCACTGTCGTGTTATTGATTACCGATAGAATTATCTATAAATCGAATTAACAAAAAACATTGAATCTTTATGCGTGAATTCTATAAATTCTAGAGTTCCTCACATTTACCCACGTTCACTAACCTGTTATTAATCATCGACACATTTCAAATCTTTAGATTAACGAAAAACACTCAAGCTTTATGCGTCCCCCTAAGAATTCTAATATTTCTTACATTCACTAACTATGAATAGACTTTGAATCTTCAAATTAACAAAAAACATTAAAGTTCTACGTATTCCCCTAAATCGTACGTTCTCACATTTATTTATGTCCATCATCGTGTTATTGATTATCGATAGAATTATCAATAAATCTTCAAATTAACGAGAAACATTGCAACTCTACTTATTCCCCTAAATTGTACATTTTCACATTTATTAATATCCACTGTCGTGTTATTAATTATCGATAGAATTATCAATAAATCTTCGAATTAACGAAAAACATTGAATCTTTATGTGTGAATTCTATGAATTCTAAAGTTCCTCACATTTACCCACGTCCACTAACCTGTTATTAATCATCGACACATCTTTAACGAAAAACACTCAAGCTTTATGCGTTCCTTTAAGAATATTTCTAATATTTTTTCTACATTCACTAACATGTCACTACTATGAATAGACTTTGAATCTTCAAATTAACAAAAAACATTAATTCTACGTATTCCCCTAAATCGTACGTTCTCACATTTATTTATGTCCATCATCGTGTTATTGATTATCGATAGAATTATCAATAAATTTTCAAATTAACGAGAAGCATTGCAACTTCCCCTAAATTGTACATTTTCACATTTATTGATATCCACTGTCGTGTTATTGATTATCGATAGAATTATCAATAAATCTTCAAATCAACGAGAAACATCGCAACTCTACGTATTCCCCTAAATTGTACGTTCTCACATTTATTAATATCCATCGATAGAATTATCAATAAATGTTCGAATTAACGAAAAATCATTTACAGACATTTACGCGCACTTTTAAGAATTCCAACAGTTTTAAGAATCTCTCATATTTATTTGTATCCGGTGACGTGGTCGTTAGTTAACTCATCGATAGGCCTCATAATTCACCTACTTTCCTCGAAACGTTTCCTACAACTCGCCATTTGCGTTACGGCTCAAACGTGATCCTGACACAATCCAACGGCCGTTCACCACGTCACTCGGCTAATTAGAACACGCCGGCAGGTAGATTAGTCGGAAAACGAGTCATCGATCGTGCGCCCAGCTTCCGGTACGGAAATACGAGCGAAGAAAGTGCGCTCGAGAGACGTTTTAACTACTTCCTCCTTAGAAACGCGATAATAATCAGACGCTGAGCTGCGGCCTGCCCGCGGATCCAAATCAGATATACGCATTACGCGTGCTAGATATAATCGGCAATTCTCATGGTGCAATTCTGAAAATGTGACCGGTTACCAGGTGCTTTTCTTTTTTTCCTTTTTCTTTTTCTTTTTTTTTTTCTTTCACCTTCACCGTGAAAGCGGTGAGGTTTATTCCTCGGTCTACCGTTCACTCTGAACACGTTGTCACGCACGATCATCGCGATACTATCGATCCAGGAAATCCTAATCGCGAAGGTAACATCCTTCGCACGATCGTTACGCAATCGCGTTTTACTATTTCTATATGACACACAACGGCGGAACGACGTCTCGTTTCTTTAATTAATCCTCTACGAGGATATATCCTCGCGTTCGCAATTAGGCGATATTTAGGAGATTCCGCGATCGATTAATCTTATCGTTTCTGCCATTCAATTAATTAAAGATGATACTTTCTCCCTTGAAGATGAAAACGAAAAGCATCTGTCTGTCGTTTCTTTTCTTTTTTTTTTTTTTTTTTGCATCCTAACGAGTTGCATTCTGCGCTAACGAAGAGCGTTAATAAGGGAAAGTGTCGTACGATTGTATTCAATCCGTGCAGAAGCTGTTTGTATTATTCCATTGTTTATCAATTTACCTCGTGTGACTTGTCGTTCATCGAAGAAACGGGAAGGAGACACTAAAAATTTTTTTAGTGCTAACAAAATAACTTTGCAGCTATCGCTGCGTTTGCGTCAAATTATTGCCACTTTGATCTCTGTTGTTACGTCCACGAACGCGGTCGACTGTTTGATTTTTAAGCATGTTGAAATTATATCGATAGTAGTGATTAGCGATAGTGCGAGAAGAAAGTACACAAATCCAACAACAATGTATATTAATTTCCGCCCTACGCTGCACAGCGGGTGGTATGAAAATAAATCGAGGCGGTTGCAGCAAATAGGAACATTGCTTCCAGCCACTGCCCTCCTCGAAGAACTAACTTTTACTTTCGAAAGAGTACTTCAGAACCGATCGATCTAACCAATACCACGTTCTTGCTCTCTCTCTCTCTCTCTCTCTCTCTTTCTCTGCATGTTCGTTCTTAGAAATCGAGGCAATTCTGACAGCGAGAACAGGCTTCCGGCTAATATCGTTTAACTTCAAAATTTCGTACATTAAGGCGGAGAAATTTTGAGAAATGCGAGGCAAAATGCGAGTTCCACTCATCTCGAAACCAACGAATTCTTATTTTCGCTTTTCATTGACCGTTTTAGCGCCAGCTAGCTGTTTAAGCAAAAATTGAAAACTAAAAGTAAAAGTAAAGTAAACTAAAACTAAAAGTAAAAATTGCCTATTTACGTGGTTTAAGTTTAATTGAGAACTATATAGAAGTATCTGTGAATAAAAGTAGATAAAGTAAAAATTGCTCATTTATGTAGTTTCTAGCTTCAGATTAGGTTTAGGTTTAGATCCATGTGATGTAGGTTCAATTGAAAAGAAAGTAATTAGAAGAGTAAGATTCAGTACGACTCGCTGTAATCGAAACCGCGTTATGTCGATATTGATCGAACGCTCTATGGCGCTATTCGACGTAAATCTGAACAACGCGATCGGTTGAGTGTCCTACCAGCCGTTATTCGAAGGGAAAGTTTTAAGAGGTATACAAATAATACTGGACAATCATTGGACACTCATAGTTCACTGACTGCGGAGATACAAATAGTTTTGAATCATTCAACGATTAGAAATCGGCCGACTTCGCTCGGCAGACTGTGCACGTTGAACGATGTTTTCTATTACGAATGGAAAACAAGTGACAAATACGTTCTGTTTAGCGTCTGGTCGCAATTGAAGTCATCATAGTTCCCTGTCATCTTGTCGAGCCACAATGTTTCCACGATTTTATCCCAATGATAGCAATAACGATTCAATCTTACGTTGACTGCTTTCTAGTTCTTCAAACGCGATAACCTTCAAACTATTACGTATCATTCTCCAAGAATGTTGTTGCTCCGAGCATACTGCAACGACCTCCGCTTCTATTAACGTCATTTCGTTTAACAAATGGCGTCTAAAGTTTCCACGATATTTCCATAATTTTATCCCAACAACGACCTGTATGGTTTAATCTTATCTAGCTCTTCAAACGCGACACATGATCTTCAAACTATTACGAATCATTTCTCCAAACAGATTGCAACGACCTCCGCTTTTATTAATGTCATTTCGTTCGTTTGACAAACGGCGTATAGAGTTTCCACGATATTTCCATAATTTTATCCCGATAACGACCTGTGTGATTTAATCTTCAAACGCGATACATGATCTTCAAACTGTCACGAATCGTTCAAAGAATTTCGTTCCTCCAAGCAGACTGCAACCTGCCGCTTCTATCGACTTATCTTCGTTTCGCCTCGTACGTTCCCTAATTGTGAGACAAAAAACGACCCATTTGAAGCTTCAAACGCGATGAAACGCAGACGATCGTACCGCAGGAGTTTCGTAGGAGTATGTTTCAAGACAGGTTCGCGCTGTTCTTCCTTTCTCTGGAAAGTCGGCTTGCCAGAGGGTTCGAACAGGGCGTGGTAGAGCACAGGACCGATCGCCTCCAACCCGAGATCGACCGAATGTGTGTTCGTACCTCTCACTGTGTGTGACTGGCATGCTCCGACGCTGATTACGGAAGGCCTGCTATCCGGCGTCACGATTTTCCAGACCGGATAGATACACACAGAGTCATTAGACTCTGTACACGATGGGTCTCGGTGAGGCAGGGCTTCAATCTCGATAATAACGAACGACGATAATAACAACGACCGAGGCTACCCCTGCCGATTTCGTGTGACTTTAATCAAGCTTCTCGCCGATGATTAACTCGATAATGGAAACGTTGGCGAAAAATTGGATCGCGTGGCCTCGTCGTCTCGGGCCTTTCTCTTCAATTTTCTACCTTCGGCCGCTTCTACCTCGTAGACAGATAGTTTTAATATGCATCGGTTTCGAATCGCTTCGATCGTTTGCAAATTCGTTTCGAAAATTCGCTCCTTTAATTTGCTTCTGCTCTTGCGCTGGAACGTCGTGCCACGCACGTCGAGAATTTTTCGTTCCAAAATTGTAATATTTTCTCAGTTTTACAGTATATTCAAGTAGAAACAAAATAGGCGAAACGTATATAATAAATTTACTTCCCAATAATTTTCTATCCGGTGATATCACACCGACGAGTTCAAAAAGAAAGCGACGAATCATTTTATGCGGTTTGGGTCACTCGTTATGGTCCGCAATCGGTTGCCAGCGCAAGTGGTTAAAACACGTTAAACGATTACGAAGATCTTTCAATCTACAAATTGAAAATGAAGCAAAAACTTTTTCCAACTTGACTCCTCCTTACTTCTCCGACAATTACTCATGGTAATAACGGCAATTAGCTATCCTTTTGAAAGGAAAATCACGTTCGCCTGAACAAGAGTGGAGTGAAATTCACTGTATCAGCTTTCGATAGAAAAATTCGCTCGCGGCAAGTTTCACATTTCTATACGCTTTTTAGAAAACAGCGCCAAGGAATGGAATTTCGAGTCGAACCGTAGGATTCAAACCCATTCATCGTTCGTTTCACGCTCGAATTTTCCATTAAGTTTCTAAATTCGCTCGTTTCGACAACACCGTATCACCGTACGGTTGAGAAACCGTATTTTCACACATTCGCGATCGCTCCCTCGAAGCTTGTCTTTTGTATTCGACTTTTTCTCCCAGGCGTGACCTTTCGCACACGCGCACGCGCGTATATCGCACAGACACGTACACCGTCCGAATCAAAGTCGCCTTAAAATACGATCGCCGCGTAATTATCGATCGTGCTATCGTGAATTTCGACGTTGCTTGAAACTTTCGCACCAGGCGCAGCTTTTCAAACCCGTCGACTTTTTCTCTCTGCACGATCTTGCGCAACGATCGCACAACAACGCTCGAACTGTGTGTCAAAGATTTACGAGTCGATTCTGAATAATCAGAGACCTCTGACTACGAATACGCTGATTCTTCTAAGTTGAAAAACGTGGTTCTCACGTGAGGGGAGAGCAATTTGGTTTTGTAGGGGGACAATTTACCCTCGGGAAACATTTTTTTTTGTATCATGTGTTATCAGCAATTTTATTTCACAAAATAGTGAGTAAAGTATCACTTCAAACAAAGTCGTTTTGTCGAGTAAAGGAAACTTTATCATTGGAGAGGTAATTATAATTTAGTAATATTATAATTGTGATTAGTTATAATAATATTATAACTAAATTTGATAATTTACAATTTAATACTATTATAGTTATAATTTGATAATTTACAATTTAATAATATTACAATTACAATTTAATAATTTACAATTTAATAATATTACAATTATAATTTGATAATTTACAATTTAATAATATTACAATTATAATTTAATAATTTACAATTTAATAATATTACAATTATAATTCGATAATTTACAATTTAATAATATTACAATTATAATTTAATAATTTACAATTTAGTAATATTATAATTATAATTTGATAATTTACAATTTAATAATACTATAACTATAATTTGATAATTTACAATTTAATAATACTATAATTATAATTTGATAATTTACAGTTTAACAACATTACAATTATAATTTGATAATTTACAATTTAATAATATTACAATTATAATTTAATAATTTACAATTTAATAATATTACAATTATAATTCGATAATTTACAATTTAATAATATTACAATTATAATTTAATAATTTACAATTTAGTAATATTATAATTATAATTTGATAATTTACAATTTAATAATACTATAACTATAATTTGATAATTTACAATTTAATAATACTATAATTATAATTTGATAATTTACAGTTTAACAACATTACAATTATAATTTGATAATTTACAATTTAACGATATTACAATTATAATTTAAGAGTAGGTCGCTTTCGACTATTTTTTAAATCAAAAATAATTTAACCAAAGCGAATAATAAACGAAATCAGGATCCTCGAATACTTTATATTTCAGGATATTTAGGATATTTTGTGGAAAAAAAAAAGTTTCTTTTTCATTCCTAGGTATCGTTTGTCGCACGTTCGCATGTCAAGTTTGTGTTTTGGTGTGGATTGGTGTTGGTCGTGTACGCGGAGGGTTTGACGAACACGTGGAAAGGACAGCCGCATTTTATCACGGGCTCGAGCTCGGGAAATTAATCGGCGCACGCTCAACAGAGCACGGTGCATACCGTATCGTTCGAAAGTCCCGCAACGACGTACCTCCCTGTCTCAAGGACGAGCTGTGTGCCAACACACGGCGTCTCGAATATTCCTCCGGTCGCCGGACCACCGCCGATGGATCAGCGTCGTCGCCTCGAAGATTTCGTCGAGCGATGGTCCGACGTTTCTCCTCCATCTCCATTGTTGTTCGTCGTACATTCAATACGATCGCACTCGACAATGAAAATTTCGCCGGGTCACGTTCGAACGAGCAACGTTCCAGTAATTTCGCGCCCCGATCGTTTTGCGGCCGGGATGTTCTCAACCTTGACTGCTAGGGAAAAGCGAGGAGAACAATTACGATTTGAAGAATGGAGGTTTTGCTTCGTTTTGTCCTCGTGTGTTTTTCGCGCGACACGCCGGCGTGAACTTGCAAACTCGGTGGAATTCGAAAGTTCGCAACGGGGTCGAATTCGATGTGTGTGACACGCTGTTTTGTTTATACTTGACCGAGACTATCGAGCGGCGAGTAGTATTGCGCAACTGAAATATCCTAAAAATAAAACTGGAAGATCGAGTGTGTCTGCAAGGCGAGCTACTTACAATCAGATCCAAGAAACAGTTGTTATTAACGATCTCAATAGGTTACCTATAATATTGATTATTTACCCTTGATGAAACGCTTTTTTCAACTGTGCCTGGGGATTGGTATTATTGTGTGTGTGTAAGCGTGATTTCTTGATAAATTTACTACGACATACGTCATCCATACGAGAAGAGTTATTAAAAAAGATATTAAAATAGAATATTATAAAATTAAAATTAATATAAAAATTTTATAATATTATTATAAAAAGATATTAAAACTGTACACTATTGCATGCAATGTATACATATATATAAATTGTATAAAATTGCATACAAATTGTATAAAACTGCATATAATATATACAACATATATGTATATATAATATACATACAATATATGCAGTATGTACATATATAATATATGCAGTATAATATATATAATATATACAATATGTACAATATATACGTACAACGTTAGAATATACGATTCAAGATTAGAATATACATCATTAAGATATCGAAATATTAGAACAAAATGATTGAATTCAATATCGAGGGATATTTGTTTTAAAAAATACTTTCTTGCAAGTTGTCATTTGACAAGAAATGTTTACTTGAATGAACGTGCAACTTTGACGAAGGCAACTACAAGTAGGAACAGCGTGTTGAAGGATTGTTAAGCCAAATTGCCTAGCAATAGACGTAACTAACAATTTATAGCGCGGCGAAACAAGATGAAACGGGCAACAAAGGACCTGTTTTCTTCCGAGCGTGTGTTATTTGAAAAACGTAACCTTCCTGGTATGCACGGATACCAAAGGCGGTGATTAAACCGGCATCGCTTTTCATCGAGCACCACACGAAGGCGTGTAGCGCGTTTTTAATGCAAGAATTTTCTCTTACGTCGGCTCTACACCGGTTCTACATACCGCAACACGCCAAAACAAGGCATTCGCGTAATTTTATACGTTTCCACGTAACTCGATAGATATCAAGAGCTGCACGTTGTACGATCGATAACGTGACATGAAATGTTAATTAAATGACAATCTGTTGGTCCTCTGCTGGTAAATAACACGAGATTTCAAGCTGCAACTTTGAAGCACAACAAAGTCGATTTTGTATTGTCGATTAACATTTTTTTGGGGAGAACAAGTGCGTTTTCGGTGGAAAGTTAGTTTCAAGAAGAAAATTACACACATTCGCTGAGAACAGTGTATGGTACTGACAAAACGAAAAGACACCAACGGTATTGTTAAGGCATAGATAATTAAAAGCGACGGAATTTCGCAGTTACTGGCGTTCTGAAGTCTGCGAAACTATCGAAAGTGATAGTTGAGCGCGACAACGCTTCCTGCAAGTCGACGAACGTGTGTGCAGCGGTTTCAACTCGAGGGAATCGGGTCTGAGCAAACAGAGTGTAATTATCACAACAGAGCAGAGGCGTAGTGGTGCAATGTAAACAACACGACCTTTATAAAACGCTGAAAAGCGTGTGGTTTTACGTTGAAACGAATTGATTTTCATTTGTTCGGAACTGAACGTGACAAAATGGCAGCCATCTTCGATGACAGAATGTACGACTTTTGAGTCACCCACAAGGGGGTGATTTGATTTGCAAATCGGTGAACATGATGGTTTTGGACTGCTAAACCTATATATATATATATATAAAAATTCAAAAATATGTACAGAGATATATATAAAATAATTTTAAAAAATATATATTAAAATAAATTCAAAAATATATATAAAAATGTATATGAAATAATTTAAAAAGATATATATTAAAATAAATTCAAAAATATATGTAAAAATTCAAAAAAGTATATAATAGAAATTATTAACATCTTAATCTTCAAGAACTATATCGTCGTATGGTAAAGTTATCGTAACTTTATTATTGCAAATTTAAGCTTCATTAACAGAAAATTATATTAACTCATCGTACTTAAATCTAGTCAATACCTCGGACTTACTCTTTTTATAATTTGCTGAATTTAATTATAACGAACGTATACATTTAATGCTGTACGATATCATGTGTGAGTATAATATCTGAACCTAGAGTGAAAGCTGTAATAACGACGTAAGAAGAACAAAAGAACTTTAGAAGAAATTTCTGAAGACAGTCCTGACTCGATCGACACTTATTTGAATCACATAAATTTCCTTCAGAAGGGACAGTCGAGTGCAAAGGGTGTAAATCGTAATTTCTACCATTTTGAAGATGGCTCCATTTTGTCACGTTCAGTTCCGAACGAATGTAGCTCGAGAGAGTATTTTATCGTTGGATTTCTTCCTATCGCTTCTTACGAAAGTTTAAAAAAATGATGGAGGATATTATATTTCCAAAGATTGAAACTCTCGTATATTATACTTGCTCTGGTAAAACTTAAATCAATGCACCGTTGACGATTGTTTTAAATTTAAACGACATCACACGTTAGAAAGATATAATCGACAAGATTTCGTGTTAAATACCATTCGAATGATCATTCCCAATGCCATGTCATTTTATTTGAAGTGACGCTTCGTAAATGAATTCGCGAAGGCGAGCCACTATGGATGCAATTTAAAAGAGAACGTGGCGAAAATGGCGGCGAGCTTGGAACTTGGTCTCGCGCAGAGTTGAGCATATTTCACTCGAACAACGAATAACTCTGTCAAATTTATTCGTAAATAACGAATAACGATTTTGTTCGAGGAAAAATTATTCGTTATTTATTCGAACAAAGATCGTTCGAACATAACTTTATTCGTTATACGGAGTTCAATGACGAGTAAATGTGGCTGTATACCGAATTGATTATTTCGAGGTTTCACAAGAAACGAGAGGCTACACGGCCCCTTCTCTGCAGCCACGGTTGGGCATCATTATAAAATTTTATTCGAAGAATTTATTGGAAATGTTATACGAATAAAATTTTATTCCAAGAATTTACTCGAACTGTCATTCGAATAAAATTTTCTTCGACTAACGCCCAGCTCTGGTCTCGCGTACGAGAGAGCGAACGAGGGAACGAGCAAACGCCTAGAAGTGACAGTGGCGTTTCGAGCGTTTCCTGTGGGTCGTCGCGAGGCGTGGTGCGGCTGTCTTTCGTGTGCGCGAGCATTTGCTCTCGGCTCGGTTCAAGGAGATCCAGAAGCGAAACGACGGCGCGACGTAGAGAAACAGAGGCGAGTTACGACGCTCTGAATCTGAATCTCTCACGGTAACCACGCCGCCATAATCCTGCCTCGCCCCGTATTCGGGTCAGCGCCGAGTAGTAGAAAATTACGTAACGCGTACGAGGCTGCGGGGCGGTTCCCACCGAGTCGTTCTACCGGAAGTCGAGACCACGACGAAGCCTAGTCGCAAAGGACAACGCCGTCGTACGGTCAACGCGACGCCTCATGGGAAATCCCCTCGTCATAATGGGAAAATTCATCCTCGAGGATGAATCGGTCACGGATGAAAAGTGTTACAAGGAAACTGACGTTTCTGCCGACGAACGACAGAAGGAGACCGGAGTGCAAAATCACTTGCAATTAGAGGAGATGAAGAGAGGAGAATTTTAAGAGATTGTTATCCAGTTTTTGCCTCGGGCGACCATTAACAAGCGTATCCTGGTCGCCACTTTGAATTTCGTCAGCGCTCCAAATTCTTTCTTTTCCGTTGTAGAAAGACCGTCCATCAACGTTTCAAGGACTTCTTTGAACGTTTTGTTACTCCTTCAGCTTCTGGTTGACTGGGGTTTCTATCACTCGAGGCTTTGTTACGTTCGTTGTATCATTTGCCACGATAATTTTTGCCGAAACACGTCTATCGTTCTCGTTCGAGAAAAGTAATTCTAGCTTCAGGTTAATATTGATTATAGACACTACTTTTTTTCCCCATTTTTCAACGCAATGCCGCGCTTTACCGCTCATCGTTCGTTTCCTTTGATTTTCACTCGTATCACGATTGCGAAACAACAGTGCTGCACGATAAATCAAAAACTTTCCATATTTTTACGTGAACGTAATTTCACGCGACGTGGAAACGCTTGAAATTCTTTCGAATCTGTTTTCTACCGATCGACCCGAATCTACCGCAGTTTCTACGCCATTATAGACAAGCCGTTTCCGCACAATTGCATATCTCAGAGAAATTAACCTTAATAGAAGTACGCACGCTTTCAAGGTTTTCTAGAAAATAAATGTTAACAGTTGCGCGACGCGTGAGTTTGTTTGATCTCCAATTCAGAGTAACAAGTTTAGACAGAAACAACCAAAACTATCGTAAATAAAAATATACACTAAAATTCTTTCAATCTTTTAATTTATACCGTACATCGATGTAATTATAAACTAAATATCTACAATGATCGAAGCAATAAATTAAATTTGGACAGAAACAACCAAAACTATCGTAAATAATAATCTGTACACTAAAATTCTTTCAATTTTTTAATTTATACTATACATCGATGTAATTATAAACTAAATATCTAAAATAATCGAAGCAATAAATTAAATTTGGACAGAAACAACCAAAACTAAACATCGTAAATAATAATCTGTACACTAAAATTCTTTCAATTTTTTAATTTGTACTATACATCGATGTAATTATAAACTATATATCTACAATGATCGAAGCAATAAATTAAATTTGGACAGAAACGACCAAAACTAAACATCCTAAATAATAATCTATACATTCAGATCCTTTTACTTTTTCAATTTACAGTATACATCCTTTGTCATCTACATTATCGAAACACAGTCAAAAACGGAGTTGAAATGTTTTCTGAATTCTTAAAGCCTAAAGTTTGAAATATTTCCCGTGCAAATCGAGATAAACTGAACGCCCACGCAACAATCATTGCCATTTTAAATCGCCCAGGCATCCACCACCTAACCCAAAGAAAGAGCGAATGCATTGATAGCGATCGACGCGTAAAATTCCAGTCGTCGTGTCCACGAATCATCCCACTGATTTACATAACAACGCGATATCACTTCCAAACGCCGCGTTACGAAAAATCGCGTGGAAGAACGAATGGTAATTCCGGCGCTCGCTGCATCGAGTTGGCCATAATACTTTTCCTCCTTGGTTACTTGGCTCGGTTTTACCTGGCGAATGCCAGGCCGAGTATAACGTCCCAGGCTGGTTCGTGCGAGCGATAAGGAATTTTGCCGCGCATACCATTCGCGCGTGCTCGGGTTCACCGGTCCGCGAAACTCGCTCTCTCCTCGCCATCTTCTGCTTCCTATTGACTATAAACCGTATCCCAATGCAGATCCGGTTTCGTGCTTGGAAACTAGAATAAGTCGGCTCGGCCTGCCGACATTCTAATCCAAACGATTTTGATTACGACTCGCGTGACGCGATAAAAGCGTTTCCCTCTTCCATCGCGGCCGGCCGGATCGACTTCGCTCGATTCCACCAGCCTGTCTGCCCGCAACTCGCAACCTTCCTTTCTACTTGTCGTCCTGCGCCGCTTGGAAACGTCTCTTTTCGTTGTTACGTGTATCTACCAGGGTAATTACCGAGTGGAATTGAGACGACCATTACGCTAATAGACTGATAGCGTGTCGCTCGCAAACGCAGGGGCGTGGTGTTACGTGCTGTGTCGTGTTTTTTTTTTTTTTTTTTTTTTTCACGGTAAATAAGGTTCGCGAACGCTTTCGTGGAAACGAAATGGAAACGAAATGAAGCGAAACTCAGAGTTGCCGCAGTGGCATTCGATAATTGCACGATGTCAATATCAAATTCAATTTGTAACGCAGAGCTTCGCTGATTTCGATTGATCTTCAATTCGAACTTGCAGGTAATCCCGTTATGCCTTCTGCTGCTAATAGAAGCGAAGCGAGTGGAGATCCGGCCACGTATAGCAGAGCCGCAGGTCTATTACGAAGAAGAGGACAGCCAAGCGGCTGAGGACGACTACAGTCCGGCAGTCTACCAACCGCGTACCCGTGCCCTTCCTTCGCCACGTTCGAAGGACGCTTTGCACTCGTCGAAACCGCCGCCAGTCCAGACTATTCGCAATTACAACAAGGTCAACGACGACGGGTCTTTCACTTTCGGCTACGAGGCGGCCGACGGCT
This sequence comes from Tetragonisca angustula, assembly GCA_036937485.2. Lineage (NCBI taxonomy): Eukaryota > Metazoa > Arthropoda > Insecta > Hymenoptera > Apidae > Tetragonisca > Tetragonisca angustula. The sequence goes on from JAWNGG020000167.1 coordinate 102,965, forward strand.
CGTTCAAGGAGGAGACCCGCGGCACCGACTGCGTGGTGCGCGGTAAATACGGTTACATCGACCCTGACGGCAATAAGAGGGAGTTCACGTACGTGTCTGGCAATCCGTGCGACCCGAACGCGCCGAAGGACGACGAGGACGATCTCGCCGACAAGCAAGAAGAGGACGACATCTCCGGACCGGCCAACTATCCGTCCGTGAGACCGATACCAAGACCGGTATCGTCACGACCGGCCTACCAACAATCGACCACGCGCGCACCCACCACGATCTTCCAGACGCACTATCAGCTGGACGATGACGCGAGCCAAGAGCTGAGCGACGAAGACCTCGTCAAGCCGTCGCAATTGAGACCGAGTGGTTACAGGACGGCTCAGCAGCCGACCTACGTTCAAGTCACGCCGTCCACAGCTCTTTACGAACCATCGCCCACGGCCAGTCCCGCTCTCTATCGGCTGGCTTCCTCCACCAGCCAGTACCAGAGCACGGACTCGCCGATCATCCGTGCTCAGCCCACCGTCTCGTCCACGGCGTACCAAACCCTCGAAACGACCACCCGCCGCCCAGTCACCCGCCACCCGAAGCCGCAATCGGTCGCAATCACTCCCCGACCCCACGTTGCACAAGTCGCTGCCCAGTACGTGTCCCCGAGTAGCACCGAGCGTCCAGCGTTAGCGTACACCCGTCCCTCCGCCGTCACTGTGTCGCCCAATCTGCGCAGCAGCACCGCATCCGGCGCATCGCACCTCGACTTTGCCGCCGAGCTCGAGCGTTACGTGAACACCGTCGGCGTAGCCAGTCCCAAGCCCCAACTTCAACCGTCCTCCCAATCGTCGAAAGTTAAGTTAACCGCCGGTCAGGCGCCGATTCCTGCATCCGCCGCCGACCCCATCTACCAGTCGGAGCTGGTTTACGATCCCGCCACCGGTCAGTACAACACCCAGCTTTATCAAACGCTACCCCAAACCGTGGGTGACTTCACCCTAAGTCACAAACTCCAACCGTTCGTAGCCCAGCCCCAGTCCTACCTCGGACTCCAGCAGCTGCAGCAGCTTCAGCCCCAGCAGCAGCCCCAGCGTCAGTCCCCGCTTTACAAGCAACCGGCCACACAGCCCGCGCAGTCCGCCCCCGCGCCGGCTATCAGCCAGCCGCAGGAAGTGCTCTACAGGAAGCAACAGGCCCAGCTGTTGCAGCAGTCGCAACAGCTCTACGCTCAACAGCAACGACGCCAGCAGCAACAACAGCAACAACAGCAGCAGCAACAGCAGCAACAGCAACAGCAGCAACCAGCTCAGTCGCACAGGCTTCAACTGCTCGAGTCTCAGACGCAACCACAGTCCTTCTACTACGTGGCCCCCGCGAGGTCCGCCAACGCTGCCAGCGCGCCTCTTTCCGTAGGTCAGATCGATCACTATCTCCGAGCCACCGCCTCTCGTTATTGATCCCATCTAGCCAGCGAGTCTCTTTCTTTTCCTTTCTTTCCTTTTTTGAAATTCTTCATAGAGTATCCGTCTTCAATTTCTTCTTTTCTCTTTCTTTTTTTTTTTTTTTTTCTACTATCCGACCACCCGTTCGGATCACCCGCGAGGCACTTTGAATAGCGAGATGGTGCTGTCAGTAGACCTGGCGCGCGCGCGTATCCGGAATTTCATCCGGATGCCCAATGTTTCGTTCAAGGATATCGGGATTCTTTTTTACGACGTGGCAATTTGTTGGGATCGTATTCTCTTTGGCTGTTATTAGTCACGAGTCGAACTTTAATTCTTTTTTTATTGTAACTTTGACGACTCGTGCTCCAAGAAGGGAAACATTTGAAACTGAACGTGACTAAACGAAAGACAAAACTTTGCATAAACGCAACGACATCGACGACACCGACCAAAGTACGAATTTCACCGAAACACTGTCGACACTGCGCCAAGTGCTCAATCTGTGATAGAAACTGTCGTTTGACTTTCCAAAATTCCACCTGTGAATCACTCCTTTGTCCAATTTACACGAAAAGATTCATTTTCGCGAAAGCGTGTGAACTGTCGTTGAGCATCGAGTCAATTTCGGAAAGATTTTCTTTTTTCTTTCTCGTGGCGGAGAACTCGTATCGTTAGAGAGTGAAAGTCAATGACCTGGCGCAATACTCACGCACGCGAAACACATTACCATAGTGATTTCTCGTCGCGTCAATCCTCGCTGCTAAAACATGCTACGCCGCGCAGATTCTAGACGCGATGACCAGAATTTATTCATCGCGCGTGCACGTTTCAAGTAATGTAGTTTCGAACGGAACCCCGACCTACGTATTTTCGTTGCAGGATCGATCGATCCGTAGGATCGAACCGGATAGACACTCGCTGTCGTAACAACGGCGCTAAGTTCAGTCGTCTCGGGACAGCGTTTCCCAGGGAAATGATTCATAGTTGTACACGTAACAAGTCGTCGGCGAATTAATCACGAGATCGACCAGAGCTTCGATTTACAAGTGAAATTAATCTTTTTTGGCATTTTTTAACTACCTGAGAGATATTAATTTCTGAAAAAAGTATACCGGTTTACTTGAAACGAGATTCTCTAAAATACTCTAAACTAGCAATTTATGTTATTTGTGGTATTGAGTCACACAGAATTCGAAAATTTAAAATTTTCGCTTAAATAGCTTAGAAAAGTCTTTGGTTAAGGATTGATCGATATTTGTTAGTACCTAGAATGCTAATTTTGCTGGAAATTCAGTATAGTGCTAATTTTGCTGGAAATTCAGTATAGATTGCAAATGTTTGAGCAAATTCGACAGAACTTAAACAAACATTTCTCGAACTTTAAATATTTCGTATTACATTTAAATGCATAAATATTCACAGCTCCGGTATGAATGTCAAATTATTCGAAACCTTGTACGATAAAGTTGTAACTGAGAAGCTTCAAACTTTTGGCTGACAGTTTATGCAAATTCGATTGAACGTGAACAAACGTTTCTTCAACTTTAAACAGTTCGTATAAACGCATAAATATTCGCGGCTCCGTTATGAATATCAAATTAACTGAAACCTCGTACGATAAAATTGTAACCGAGAAAGTAGTTTCGAACCTTTGGCCGACAGTTTAAGTAGATTCTGTCCGGTTAATCGAGCATTAACTCGGTTTCGTTCCAGTAAATGGAGTTCCACCGTAACAGCAACATTCAACCAATTTAATATTTCCAATGGAGCCATGGATATATTCGCACATTTATACGTGAGAAATATTTAAAGCGAAACAAACTTTATTCATACCGTGTCGAATTTGCACAAACATCCGCAGACCATATGTAACGTTCCAAAGGATCACGCGGAACGCCAAGTCGGCGTATTTCTATAAAATTCCAAATCCTCGGTCGACTTTCACGTCTTCCCGCCCGTGAATACTGCCTTTCATCGGCACCTGCAGTCGGCGACATACGATTCCAAATCCATTGGAACACGGGCGCGGACCGCGGACAGGATCTGCTACATATCGGGAGTAAAATCGTCGTTTTGCAATGGTTACGGCAAATTTTGCAAGCGTGAGTCGGAGCAAAAGAGTGAAAGAAAGAAAGAGAGAGAGAGAGAGAGAGAGAGATTAGTCCGAAGCCTTCTATGGCGGAGAACTGTAGCATACTTTCATTGGCGTGGTCCGCCGCGCAGAGACATTCTACTCGGGCCGAACGAACTTTCTATTTGCATTCCCTGTCGCAAGTGTGAGAATCGATTCGAATCTAACGCGTCCTACGACTCGATTCCGTGGAAAGCTATGCGCACGTACTCTCGTGTGCGGAATAAGCACACGTGGTGCGATCGCTGATCGAGAGAGGCGTGGATCGGTACCCCTCCCCCCCGACGATCACGTGAAAACGTTTCACACGCACCGGGAAAGGCTCGCCCCAGCTCGCGATACCGTGTGCACCGTATGGCAACGCCATATTCGACGCTTTTGACGAATATTTTCTCCGCACACGCGCGACGCCAGGTCGACGATCATCGAGTTCGTTGTATTTATCTGTCTATTTATTAGCGGTAAGTTTGGACGTGAAGCGAGTAGGAAGACGGGGCAAGCCAAGCGGATTTTTACAGTTGGATGTAAACTCGAGCAGAAAAATAGCGACGTTACGAAGGGCAGCGTATTTCGTTTGCCTCGCCAAAGGTAAACGTGACGTGGCTCTCGCATATAGAACGAAAATCCCTTCTCGTCGGAGACGAAAGAAATACGCTGCGTATTTCTTTTTTTTTTTTTCTTTTTTTCGTAAAACGCGGACAACGAATAGGATATAAGGGAGGGAGCGTTTCAGGAGAAGGAACGCGGATCTAGCGTAATTAATGATAACGATATTACTTGTAGCTTTTTCTTGTCGGTGGTACCTTGCAAAAGTGTCGACACGCACTTGTTTATTCACATTTGTAAATATTATTTCTCGTTAGCATTAATATGTATCTAGCGGCTATTTAGCGATTTATACGTTTCAGTACTACTACTACTCGGTAAGGAAATACGTCTCTCTTACGTTTATAGTTGTTTTCCTTTTTTCCTTTTTTTTTTTATTGTATTATTTGTAAACGTGATCGAAAGAAAAAAAATGTATCGTAAAGAAAATCGTTGTGTCTTTTCATTTCTCTCTTCCTTCTTTTTCTTTTTTTTATTTTTTTTTTTTTTTAGACACCCGCGACGCGTATCGCGCGCTAAATGAAAGCGTTACGGAACGCTAAAAGTAAAAGTATCAAAAGAAATCGCGAGTATGATAAACGATTCGATACGCGACATCTTCCGCGATTTTTTTGCGCCCTATGCACGAGATTGCGCAATGCTCGATACGCTTTGCAACTTCCACGTAAATTAATTGACAGCCGGTACAATTTTGCTGTACAATTCGCTCTAACTTTCCCCCTTTCAAAATTCTTAAATTTTTAATTTTTTGCAAATTTTTAATCAACTCGATTGCCATCGTTGCATAGTTATTGTTTGTCTTCCGTACTTTTTTCTCTTTTCTTTTTGATAATAAGAAACCTTGAGTTCTTGCAGAATTAAGTCTCATTGAGAACGGTGAAGGAAAGATGATAAAACGCAATGTCTTTATTGGTTTTGTGTCATACAAAATTACAGCGTTAACTCATTGAGAGAGAAGTAATGAAGTTACTCATGTATATTTAGCATTGTATACTCGCAGACATGCAATCATAAGCGAGCAAACACTAACGAGCCAGCTACTGACAGCAGGCTATTTTCTATTCGTGTGTTACAGTGGTTAAGCGCACGCGGAAGGCGCTTCCGTAAAAAGAAATTAGAAAAATAAGGAAGCCAGCGTCTCTCTGATGTGTAAGCATTATTACGTCACCACGAGATGTGTGTCGTTCAACTGCCACGTTTTCACTGATCTGCTCATAAATGGCACGCGTGCAATCTTTCTCGTTTGATCAAAGGCAACGCTCGAAATGGGAATGGATCGATCGAAATCTAAAGGTGCAACAGACTGACGCAATAGTCATCGATTTAACGATCTGTCGACTATAAATTCTATTTCAACGAAAGACAGATCTATTTCTTTGCAAACGGTTTATGCGAAAAATTTGTTCTTTACAAATTTATGAATTTCAAGTATAAAGAGCTGACTGTCCAATTCGGAGAGGAATCGAACAGCGATCAGGAAGCAGGTTTTTCAGTACAGAGAGGTACATATATTTCTTTATAAATAAATTCGTTTCTGCGGTAAAAGTTGAATGCAACAACTTCGGTGAAAGTGATTGAAAACGAAAGGATTTGGTTAAAGTATTAAATGAAACCACGCCAAGTTATATATATATATATATACATATATATATGGTAAGTCGTTGCCTACAATACCATTTTTCAAGATATGCTTTGAAATACAACTGTGAAAGTCGATTCAATGATTTATAAGACAAACTCTCGACGCTGTAAGTAGATAAATATTTCTTTCAGATTATCAAAGGAAATAAATAAATATATATATTGAATTCAATTGCATATTTTTAAAGATTAGTTCAAATCATAATAAAAGGCTCGTAATTCTTAAATTAAAAAAAAATTATATAATAGCGCCACCTGTGTGTCACGTTCAGTAAGATAAATAATTTTCCTAGCGCTGCGGTGAGAAACTTGACTAAATCGGTACGGCAGAATGTGACACGAAAATGGTAAGGGAGCTCTAGAGTCCCTGAGCGTGACACAAAAATTTATTGAACGTCACGTTTGTTGTGTACCTCGTTTATGTTTCTACTTTCAACTCTCATCCACAAAGTAATATCAATCTTTTTAAAACGGAAAATGTAGGTACAGACAGATGTAAAGACATAAATGTAATAATAAACAAACGTAGTTAGCCAGATATTTATAAATATCAATTTTGGTAGTGATGATGATAATTCAACGATTAAAATTAAACTTTGTACAATATAAATTGATCAATGGAAATTTATTTACGCAATATTTGTCATTGATTTTAAAAATACAAGTTGGACTTACCATTCTAATTCCGCGTACACGTTGAATACGACGATTTGCAAGAAAGTATGATGAATTTCGCAAACCTGGTAACAAAAATACGTAAATATGTTTAAATACGTAAAAGTGATGTAAATCTCTTATGATGTAAAAGATACAAATTTCTTTCTCTGTCTAACCTAAGAGCTACTGGATCGAATAACGAACCGTGTCGAAACCGTGTAAAATTAACAAAATGCACAAAGCATTTACTTACTTTTGATTATACTGAATGTAATTCATTTACACACTTGTATCCTCTTTTAATCATTTAAAGCACTAAATTATTTCACCGACATTCACGACGCGACTCGTACGTTGAAAATTCAAATGCGACTGTTGGAAGATGGCGGCGCGCGCAGACGGGTCATACGAAACGCAGTAGCGCGAGAATTTGAAAACACAGAAGTGGTCGATTGTAAAATATCAACGATTGTGGTCATTAATTTGTAACTTTTAATAGAAAATTTTGTTTACTTACGTAATTTTGTTTACTTACGTGTAAAAGATAAAAAAAAATAAAAGCGTAGAATTGATTATTATTTTCATTGATTTCACATTCATAAAAAATTTTTGCATAAGTAATTCAATAAATTCGAAATTTAAGATCTGAAATTTTTGGAAATTAACAAACACGTCAGGTTATATGTAAATAAAATGGAAATGTTTCTGTAATGTAATCTCCCTCTGTAATGATTACTAATATGTGTCATTTGTTAATGCCACGATACATTAAACATATTTATGTACGCACATCAACTCGCAATAAATCACTCATTGTTCTTTCGACACCTATAGCTGATAGAAGAAACGATGAATTGCAAACAGTGAAGAGATACAGAGCTTTGTCACTCGACGCAGAACAAAGTAAAGACACATAGTGTCTCAAGTAATACTTCCCGTTCCATTTAAACACGACTCGGTTAGAAACGACGCTCGTTTCCTTCTTGATTGTCTGGCAGAGGTTTTAAAATGCTTGACATAATTCAGAGCTACAAGTGTTGTTGGCGTTAATATTTCCGTCAATCGTACATCCGACTTAAAGAGTTACTAGCTATAGTATATCACAGTTGGAAAGGTATTCTGCAGTAACATATGATGATCAAAGTAAGATAAAAATTTAGATTCATTGCATATACATGCAGCGGAATTTTGATTCAGATTGTTGAAAGATTATTTAAAAAACTAGATACACGTTATACATATTCCTTTTATAGAGTTGCTCAGTTTTCCTTCGAGGAATCTAACTACTTTATTCATATACATGTTATAAACTTACGCATAAGACTTCATCCTGCTTTCACAGGATAAATATAGTTCACGTAGTAATGATCACAGTGGCACTAGTTTTTACGCCTACTGGTACAGTAATCTAGTCAAGGTGTTCCATGTCATCAATGAGTCATTACCTATATATATATATATATGCTCGATATTCTATTGCGAATGATAAAATATGCATCTAGGGTGAGAATTATCGAGAATATGTTGATACCGAGTATCAACGACGTTACATGATCGTATAATAAAGTGTCGAAAATAAAAAATCTTGGAAATTAACTACATAGAATTTGAATTGCATTGGAATCGAAGTACATTTCCAATATTGCGGGATATTAAAAACAGAATGCCATTGTTCAATTCTCGGAGTAAAAGTGTCAGGTGTTTTGCAGGTAATAACACAAGTAGATACGATAATGAGCGACCTGTGGTTGCGTTACAATTAGCACGGTACCAGCTAACGTCTTCCGGAAAGTTGCCAATTGCAAGTCCTTAGGTATCTCGGTTTAGATTCCTCCACACCTGGAATTTAGTCCGTAGTGTAATTAACCCAATCAACGAAGTTTCATAATGAACGGTATTTTTACATAACGTCACGGTGGCATTAACCCTGGTATCGTCTGAAATTCCAAGCGATAAAAAGCAAAACAAAAAGTGTAAGAAAAAGTGTCTGACAAGCCTGTTCGCTCATTTATCGTTGCTTGAATTTTTCTAACTAATGCTATGTTAAGAAACAAGTTTTACACATGGACTTTCTGACTATTTCCGTCTCGTAGAATTTTTAGAGAATCAAAGAACGCGGCTCGCGCAAAAAAATTTAAGTGCAGAATCGAATCTTCGTGTCCTGAACAGTCAGAAAGATAGATCAAGGATTTCATAGGCACTGCAAGAAAGGATTAATATATCTGCAGATAAAGTGAAACTGAACCGTCATTTCCTCCGCGAGCAATTAGACGAGTGTGCCAAACAAAGATGAGTGAAAATGGCATTGGCGCGAGAGTGAGAACCTCGGCCCGAGGACAAGAGGATGCTGGACAATTAATATCTTTAAAAAGGTAATGTATTGCACGTTAATTCGCGTACACACGCGTGTGTCAGAACGGCGAATGCGAAGTTGAGCAACGCTCGGCTGTCTTAAAAATTCCGCGTAACAATGACTCGGAACTGCGAGCCGGGGGAAAATACATACGACGAGAGTGTAAGGTGCAGATATACAACCGATAGGTCCGCGACTCAAGGCGTATCAAGGTGGCGCATCAGAAAAGGAAAGAGACTTCTCTGTACGAAACTTGGAGGAAATTGCATGATGTAATAATTGTCCTGTGGGAGTGTCTTCGAATAGAATTCGAATGCCACAATACGAGTGTTGCACACTATGGGAACTATTGTTACAGATTTTACAGTCTGCTACTGTTCTTGCCTGGCCGCCAACTCCCACGTGGCTTTCACTCGGGTGTCCCCGCTGTTCCAAAAGTTCCTCGCCTTCTATTCCCCGTGTCATCGCTGTCTTCCTCTTCTGGAACTTCCGCCCTTTCTCGTCCACGCTTTACGCGCACTTTCATCGTGATCGACGCGAATCCTTCTTCCTCTCTTTCGAGGATTTCTTACTTTCTACGAAAATTTATTTACCACACGAATATTTGTATCAGGGAAAAGATTCCTGAGAGAAGGGTCCGTTATCTCGCTGATTTTAAAATGATTTCAGACGCACGATGCGAGACAGCTGATGCGACTGAAATATTGTTAATCACATTGCTGGTGGGGGTTTTGCGAATGACGCGTCTTTAAAAGGTGAACGATAGGACAGGTTCAAATGGAGTTACGTATGATGGACGTAATTGCGGCTGAAAATTTATAAGCTATTGTTGCACAGACGTTTGCGATTCATTATGTCAGATTTGCTGGCGCGAGATATCGAGCGTTACTTTACGGAAGGGAGAGAGAACTTGGGAGCCACGAAGAAAATAGAATTGAACTGTGCGACTAGTTACAAACTCCGTCTATAAGTTAATCGCAAGAAGAAAAGTGACATGTATCAAAGTGTAATTTATGAATTACGTCAAGAAATAGATTTTAAGGTCATTAAGGCTTTATTTATAGTCCGACGTCAATCTAAAATTAAATTTACGAATTTCTATTCGATCTACTCTATTTCTATTTCTGTTCTATTCGTTAAACATTTTCATAGAACGCAATGAAATTAAAAGAACGAAATTCTAATAAATTAACAAAAGAATAATTTCTCTTGCATGACCAAAAAAAGAAGAACGAGTGGAAGGGACACCTCTAATCTCTAAATTAAAGAGCTAGCTAATAAGAGCGAGAGAAAGAGAGAGATCGAACTGAAAGTTACACAATTTCCAATTCCGGAGGCAAGAATGCTCAATTAGCTCGTGTTGTTCAATATTACACCTTTTCGTAACGAGCGTTTAGGGGTCATCAAGGTTGAACGTGTCGCTAGAGAGCATTCGACGGTGGAAAGGGTGGTGGTTCCATACTGTGCCACTCTATATATAACGGCAGTCGGCACCCCACGCGATATTAAGAACGTTCACCGCATCTGCGGTAACATGGTTTCCAGTTACAAGGTACTTACTCCTCGAAACGCTCACGACTCGTCGATTGGTGTGGCAACGTGTTCGCCATCTATCCGACCTGTCGGTCGATTAGTCACCGGCAAATGCAATTGCAAAATTACTAATTGCAAGAGCAACGAAATTTAATCAAATTAAATTGAATTTAATTCGTTGTGCGTTCATTTTCAAAAATGTGAACATCCCAGTGCGTCGTTTCGCTTCTTTCAGTGTACAGTTTTCACAGTTCGTCGCCAAGTGTTAACGTATAACCCGTTAAACGTTCAGTTTCACTTACGGCGTAGTTGTAGTGAAAAGTGTTTCTGTCAGTGATTTTCTACCTTTTGTTAGTTCGACGTTGCGATCTCACGATTTCATTTCACTTCATCCGCGCTTCCCGTTCGAGTAGACGTCGTTACGTATTAATCGCACGTCAAATGTTTGAATTAATCGTTAATAATCGTCTTTAACTGTCTCTCTGTCGATAGAAAACATCACCTGCCTCCGTTAACATGACGCCATGGCTGATGGCAATTTTTTGTCTGGCTACCGCTGGCTGCTCGAACGTCACGGATCAGCAGACATCCGAGACACATCACGACCAGCAGGTAGCGATCTTGAAACAGATCAGGAAAGTGAATGAAGACGGTTCTTACACGTACGGTTACGAGGCGGGCGACGGATCTTTCAAGGTAAAATTAAATAGCCGTGTTGCGCGCCGTTCAATGCGAAAGGCACGTAATGGGCGTTGTGCGTTTTCTTGATACTTGTGCAAACGCAAGATTTATCGTGCTGCACATGCATACGTAATACGTAACTTGGGTATTTCTTGGAAGATTAGTAAATAGCAGAAAATAGAGTAGAAAAGATTGACAATGCAAAGCTGCCACCATTTCATTATAGTTTCTGTACGATACGTTTTTCTTTTTTAAATATCATGACAGAAAATATACGTGTACACAGTTTTTCATTCCTAGATTCGAAGCATCCTTTGCTTTCTTGACAAATTTCCTTGCAATTTCTATTATATTTGCGGAGTATCTCCGAAAGAAAAAAAAAAAAAAAACGTTTTAACCAGCGATAGCCTCCTGAACGCAAGAAATCATTGTCAGGTCGAGAGTCGCGACGTTCTAGGCAACATCAAGGGTACGTTCGGTTTCGTGGACGCGGACGGCGAAATAAAAAGGGTGTCGTACTCCTCCTCTAACGGGACAGGATTTAAAGCAACCACCGTGTCGCCATTGCAGGAGCACGTGTCCGTCGTGCAGAGCATTCCGCGCATGAATCGCACGACCACGACCAAGAAGCCGAACATCGTCTATCCTTCGTCCACCGAGTCGTACGCGAAATCGTCGGTGGTGCAGTCGATACCGCGAAACAGGAAGACAACGACCACCACGACGACGACAACCACAACCACCACGGAACAGCCCAAGACAATATTCGGTCATTACTTGAAGGGGACCGGGAAGAACAGGCCGCGTTTCGTGATCAATGGCCAACAGAGGCCGTTGGTGATCGAGGAGGAGATCACAGAGGACGAGGACTCGCAGATAAATCGGCCGAGCACGGAGGACAAGACCGCCACGTACAGAAAGATCATTTTCGCCAAGCGGCCGGTCGAGCAGACTCTACGGCCGATCTCCGACGACTTCGTCGAGAAGGAGGACGACGAGAAAGTGGCGAGCGGGAATAATCTGCGACGGCAGTTGCACGAGGAGACCACGAAGCCTAATCCGATCGTGGAAGGCAGCAGCGACGACCACTCGGACGTGTACGGCGGCTCCTTGTCCACGACCCGACCGCTCTTCACCACGACCACGCCGCCGAGGGTTCTGCAACGCGTCTCGCCGAGTCGAGTCGAGAGGCCGAAAGTGTACGTGAACCGGGAGAATCTCGCGCCGTCGTCGAGGTTCGAGAACGTGAACGACAACGGCCGTGTTTTCGAAGCGGAGACGAAGACGCCTCCGGAGGAGCGTACCCAGCCGCAGCCGGTTCTGATTCGTGGGCCCGCGCGAGTCGTCGAAAACCGCGAGTACCTGCGACAGAGCACCGAGCCGATATTCGTTCGACAGCAACCAGAGCAATTTCTGCGCGAACTGCCAGGCGGAAGGATCCTGGTACCGTCTCAGCAGAGCATCGAGGATGATCCCGGTTACAGGCCCGTTTCGATCAACAGACTGTTGCTGCGTCCACTGCCCAATCAACAGCCCCTCTATTCCACGACCACGGACGCGAATATTCACTACCTGACGGAGAGTCCTCTGCCGGAGCAGGAGGAAGATCCGAGAGTCGCGATGGCGCAAGGATACATGCGGCCGAGGCCGTTCCCGCGGCCGGTGATCTTCCAGGAACCGGAACCGAGGCCCAGGCCTGTCTTGAGGCCCGTCGCACCGGCCATCAGCCACGCGGTCGACGACAGAGAGTACCAAACGACCCCGGAGTATCCTTACCGAGGGAGCACCATCGCTTTGCCACCGGAACCGCCGAATCCGATCAATCCGCCCCTGAGCAGACGCGACTTTCAACTGCTTCTGAGAAGGTTGCTCGTCAGCCAGTACGGCGTCCAGGCACTTTCTTACCCGAAAAGCTACCTGGAGGACGCGTTGTACGATCAACAGCCGTATCCCTCTTATCAGCCGGGCTATCAACCCGGCTCACCGCGACCAGACATCGGCTACGATCAGCAAATACCACTTCAGTACGGCGATCGCGTTCCTGTGAGGCGGCCCGTCTACGCCAGAGCTTTGAACCCTGTTTACCAGCCTCAGCAGTACGAAGATTACAGCGACGGTAGGTACGCGAAGAGAGTCTACAGGCAAAAGTTCTACACGCAGGAGGTGGCCGACGACGGTGACGAAATATTGCCCGCCCCTATAAGAGAGGCCTTGCTGCTGAGGATGTTGCAGCTGGCGATCAACGCTGAACGGCCAGCCATGATGTCCACGCCGGTCATGACGACCACCACGCCAGCTTCGAGGTACAGGAAGACCGGACCAGTGAGGAGCGTGCAGATAATCACCGACGAGGAGGAGGAGGAGAAAGAGGCGATGAAGAAGAAAATGTAAAACGGTCGGATTAATCGGAGTTTGTTGAAACAAATGGGAGCGGTTCTTACTTTCCTCGGCGCGAAAATCCGAGTGCTTTTGCCAAATTCCAAATTTCCAAAATCGTCCGACGACAACGACAGAGACGAGATCGAAGGAATTTGAGTTGAACGTGTCGATTCTAAAACGCGAGATTATGGATGCAGTGGGCCTGAGAAATTAATAATTCCTAATTGGAATATTTCTAATTTATAGTTATACTGCGGAAAATTCAAAGGAACCAAATATCAAGAGAATGTACATTTGTATCAAGAGACAAAGAACCTTTTTACGTCTGTAAGATTTAGACAGTTTCAAAATACATGTACTATTTATTTTTCTGTTTAGTCACGACACGCTGTCATTTATTGACTTATTTATATACTTTCTGCAATACCACTTTGAACTATATATTAAGTACATATTAACGTCTGTAGAACTTGCTTACGTGCTCGAGTCGTTCTCACAGTTCGTATTCTCCGTATTTCCCTTGGAAAATTATATTTCACACTCGTACCATTGCAACAGGTAGCACGATTCTTCGCCAGATTAACGCTACAACTACCAAAGTGGTCAAAATGACCAGTTTGTAATTTTTGTTACAGACGTGAAACAACGTATTTTTAAAGATTTGAACAATTTTCCGTAAAATATAAGAACAGGAAAGTGTACAGGATGGGCTAAAAATCACTTCCTACTAAAATAAATCCGCCAAAATATTTTTAAAAAAATATTTCTGTTTACAAATTTTTAAAACACAACAAAGAAATCATGTTTGAACTTCAATTTAATTTAAAATTAATAAAATTAGTTTCTTTTTATATTTTGATGTTTTATTTTAAAAAAAATAGATGGAAGAAACTTTCCCGTATTGCAAAGTTTCTCCATTTCTTTTTTCTTTTTTTTTTTTTTTTTTTTTTGTCTTCAATATTTCTGATAGAAATTTCACGCTCTAATCGTTGGCGGTTCTGGCATTAATCTCCCTTTGTCAAGTAAACACTCGATAATTTCGATGCAACAGTGGCAAACAGATTTGATTGCAGTAGCTGGGAGAAAACCGCGGTTTCCTTCAACGAAGAGCTCCGCGCTAGAAGAGCGTGAGAATAAAGGAAAAGCAACGTCGATTCGACACAATCGTGGCGACACAGTTTTCACGGAACAGGCCGGCATCGTCAGCGAAACGGATCCGTTCTCGTGGAAGGGAAATGTCCCACGTGAATGTGTTCGTCCAACGATTTTCCGCACGACAACTTTCAACTATCTCGCAACGCTCGTTCCTTTTTTTCTTTCTTCTTTCTTTTCTTGCCATCGCGTCGAATCGTCTCGTCGCTACTTTTAAGTCGCCGGTAATGCAATTAAACCAACGTGTATATATATGGCCAGGCAGATACGCGCGGTCACGTTGATCTTGCATTTCACCGTCCGTGTCACGTTGAATCGTAGAAATCTCCAAAGACGAGCAGAAATTATTCCAAAATTGAAAACTGCGTCGATGTGAATGTTTGTTAGGTACAAATTGCCAGACTTTGGAAGTTTATTAAACTTTCCATTGCCTCTGTTGCATTCGAATTATCGTCTACGATGCTCTTTCTTAATTTTGGTAAAAAATCCTGTTGTAGTCTTCATCCGTAGAGTTTTTTTTTTACTAGTTCGTAGTGTGTGAATGATCGAAAACGATCGTAACGATCGACTCTGATAATAGTGAAATCACCCTTTGACAATATCATTCTTTAGCCTTCTATTTGTAAATACAACGTTATACAAAACTAGTGTAATATACATACGTGCGTATACCGAAATAAAACGAGCTGGATGGTAGATAGAATTGGTGTGAGAATTCATTTCATAAGCCTCTGAGAGCCGGCGTGCCAGGAAAGAATAATAACGTGCCTACCTGTTGGTAATTAGCATCGCCGGTTGCGACACTTTTCTGTCAGGTACGAGAACTCGTATTCGTTGGTTAGACGGTCGCGTTGCCTGCACGGTGGCCACAAGACGGGGGCGTAGATCATGGGATTTTTGCACGTAGTTTCCACGCACTCTCTGTACTCTGTTGCTTCTTGCCAAACCTCCGGATGGGGGACACGTTGCGGCTCCGAGAAAGTTTCGGCGCGTGGAGGACGTTCTCGTCTGGAAGCTGACAGAATGGTCCCTTGTCTCAACCTCTTAGCTGTACAATGAATGACGAGTATGCTCGTCGTGAAGAAATGGCAATTTTTCTTTTTTTTGTGTAACGACGAGTATACTTGTCGTTCGTCGTACAGCTATGAGGCTGAGGGACCATTCCATCAGCTTCCAGAGAAGTAATTACAATTTGTCACTTGAATTAAAATTTTAATAAAATAAAACGTATTTGCAAATTTTAGACATTTTAGAATATTCCGAGAGTTGACACTTGTGAATACTTTCTTGCTAAAATTGATTAGATAAACAATAAAATTATTGATTTTTCAAGAAAAAAAGCTAGTGTCTTTTCCTTGTGATTGAATTTTACAGTAGCTGCACATACTCTGTGTTTGATGAGTGTAGTTGTCATCGTAGCGACACACTCTTTCAGAAATGGTATTACAGGCTAAGGTATCATTTTTCTTTTTTCCTTTCTGAAAGAAAAAGGTGTACCGAAGAAAGAGGTTTGCCACTCGAACGCTCTCGACTTTCGATTTTCGCGAACGTTCGACAAATATCGATAAAGCAAAATCGTCAGACAATTTCAATAACGGGGTATTTATTAAGAACTAGAGCGGAAACGTGTAGTTTAGTAGCAATAGAGGAAAGAATTCTTTTTTCCTTTCTTTTTTTTTTTTTTCACGCAATCGCGAGCAATCTTTCGATTTTTCCGCGGGCGCCGGATGCACACACCGTGAAAGGTTGTCGTTAAGAGAGACAGAGCTGTTCGCCAACTGGACGCTCACGCTTCGCAAGCTGCAACTTCCGGTATCCTGTGAACAGTATCTAGTAGCGTGTGTACGATTTAACACGGATCATGTAGGAGCAAATTGTATCTCGGGAACCTTCTAATTAAACCGACCGTTCTTTTCATCGACTTTCCTCTTCGCTGGTGATGGAAAGTTATAACGGGGAGGTTGCGTTTCATTGTCTTGTGCATGTACGTACATACGATACACAAACGTGTGCACGATTAGTGAAAGAATACGAGACGAAGAGGAAGAAAGGAGAATTCGCAGGGATTCAATCTTGATAAGTTCTCTCGGGTTCAGCTAACAATCGTGCAGTAAAATATCAAGAGAGAGAGAGAGAGAGAGAGAGTGTGTGTGTGTATGTGGCATACCCTGCGAATGATTTTACTTTTGACGCCTTACGCAAGCGTACTGAAACTTATTACGATAATATGGAAACGAATTGCAGAAATGAAAAGTCAAATTTAAGAATCTTTTCTTTAACCTTTTATTTTCTTTTTCTTTCATTAGATTTATGTATTAATCCAAATTCGTCTTGCTAAAATTTTACTAAAACTGTACGTCTTTACTAAAAATTTTATCGTTAATGAATAATGTTCATAAAATCGAGCAATTCATCTTTTTTTTTTTTACCAGAAAATTCGACTTGCTAGTATTGTTGTTAACGAGAATAAATTGAAATCTCTGCCAAGAATTTTACTGCTAATATATGTGAGGCTCGTAGGATCAAGCAGGATCGACAATTTAAATTGTGAGAATGAAAATACAAGAACGAATGGCAGTGACTACAAAGTTAAACAGTAGAATAATTTACAATTAAAATTCGCAAATTATTTATTATGGCTGATGACTTTGGGTAATTTAAAAAGTTTACATTCTACGTATATACAGACTTTAAAATTACCATATACATATATATATATATATAACTTCTTAACATTCTGTACAAATTTCAACGCACAAACAAAAATCCTAAGAAAAGAAACCAACGAAGAATACTGAATAAATATCAAATCCTCGGTGAACGAAGCATCCGTCGTTGGAGGATCGAGAAACGAAGATAAAGTTAATTCGTTTAACGAGTTAACTGGACGACTGCGAAACTTTCGAGTCGACCGAGGCAGAGCGTGGCACGTTTTTCGCGCTTTCGGCGTCCTCCTCGAACGGATTGAAAGGCTCGGTTTGCACGCCGACGTCCTCGTAATCGAGTTCCAAGGCGTCTTGCTCGTAAATTGCGTCGTGACTTCGCGGTCGAGCCACGGAAGGAATCCACGGCTGCGGCACGCCTTTTCCAAGCGCCAAGAAAACCGCGGCGGTCGTTAGCAAAACGACGGAAGCAACGCCGAACACCAGCCGCCACGAGCCGGCGATCTGAAACGGCAGATTCAATTCATTTCGGCGAATTTGCAATATATATACCATTAGACCGTAAATTACTGCAATCGGAAAGAAAGTAAAGTGCAACAGTAATTTACGGCTATTCTGCAAGTGACAATCGGCAAGTCGTATAAAAAGAAGACGAGAAAGTTCAAAATTCAAAGTTCATTTTCAAGAGCATGAAATGCTTTGCGTTTCCTGTTTGCTCACGAAAGGATACTGAAAATTAAAATATATACAGTGAAGAGCACAATCGTGTCAATAACAATGAAAAATTACTAGAATCGTGTAAACTGATATATCTTTGAAAACTGAAAAGAAAGGAATACAACATATTAAAAAGCGAAGCTTCTATTTTGATATTGTCGTGAGTTTGTTTCTTTTCAAGATGAATGAGTGATTGAAAATTCAAACGGAGTTATATCAGTTTAAATTATCGACAATTTTTCATTACTATTGGTACGGTTGTGCTCTTCATTGTACAGAGCAGAGCTTCCCTCCTGCGATTATATTTTATTTTCACACTATTTTTTTACTTAGTAAGCAGAGAGTTAAAGTAAAAAAAAAAAAAAAAAAAAAAAAAAGGAAAGGGAGAAATGGAACTCACAGAACCGTGAAGAGCCTGAGTGACAAAGTAATTAGCAGCCAAGAGGCCCGCTGCGCCTAAAGTCGAGCACAGTGCGCAAGCAGCGGCCGCACAGGCCGGAGATTCTACAGGCGCAAGGTCTGCTATAGCCGCTAGAGCACCGGCGGGTGCGGTTCCTGACACGAGTAGAGCGGCGATGCCCAGCCAAGCTGCTCCTAACGCCTGGCAACCGGCGTAACCAGCGACGAAAAGTAGCGCAGCGGGGATGAAGTGAGCTGCGATCGAACCGCCAAAGAATTACTCTATCGATGTATTTTCCCTCTCGATGAATCGAGGAACGTAATTCGATGGAATTAAAAGACATCGCCATTCCAAAGAAACTTTCTTTCTCTAATGGAATTACATACCAGTGTACACGACCAACTTTCTAGCCGTGGTCGTCGAAACGATTTTCGACTCGCGAACGTGATCCACGAGGAGACCACACGTTAACGCGGCCATGAAATGGCCAATGTGCGGTAACGTCGTTAAAACAGAATCCTGGAACAGAAGGTGAAAGTCGATTAAAAGTTTCCGAAAGTTTAGTTCCCACTGCTTGAACAATTTGCCCGAAAACGATTTGACTCGTATTTCCTTCTTGCGAAATGGAATACTCACATTAGCCGTTGAAAATCCGTAAATGAGTTTTAGATATTTTGTCATACCAAGAGCAAGCGTCGCATCGCCCCATTGATTTCCCATGGTTGCTACGGCAGACGCCCAAACAGGAACCGATCGCAGTAACTTTCCCCATGGAATCACGGCAGCCTGTTTCATTATACATTTTTCAGCTCATTACATTCGTTATCGGTTATTCGACATTGAGACTTAATCGCGATCCAATGTACGTTCAAAAATGTTGGAGTGAAGCTCAAGAATAATGTTGAAATCATTTTTGCTCGCTGTTCAACAAGTTCTCGTAAAACTAACGACGTGATTTGTTCAACATTTAGCACGGAAATAATTAACTTTAACATGACGCCTCATTAATCTTTCGAAACAATAGTATTGCGACTGTACGCATTGTAATAATATGTCGCATAATTCATAGAACATTGGCCTTTCCCTGTTTTACGACTCGTGTCGTAACAATGACCTGAATTAAGGATTGCCAAAATTACCGGATGCACGTCGTTTGAAAAAGAAGAGAAGAAACGATCTTACATTTGTATCGTGCTGGTAGGATTTTGGCGTATCTTTGACAAATCGGCCGAAAGCGAAGTACCAACACAGTGCGATGCAAACGAGACCGTAGCAGAGCGAATCTCGACCGAAACTTCGAACGACAGCCGTGCCTAGCCATCCCGTGAGGCAGTACCCAACGCTGACAGCTTTCAAACATCACAAAATCGTTTAATATTAATGTTACGATACTCTAATACTTAAATCGTGCGAGTAACACTATCAAAACTTTACCAGCGTAACAACTGAAGTACCAACTTCTGTGAGTGCTCTTAAACCAGGTCATGGCGAGCATGTGAGCAGCGGGCATAGTCGCGCCCTGTAATGACACGACGTGATCGTTTTCGTACGTGTGAAATAATAATATTAATAATAGTAATCCCGGTGAATGCTTACCGTGCATAATCCCTGAAAGAGACGAAGCGCTACGTGAGACGGACCTCTCCATGCAGCTGGTACCAACAAAGATGCCAGACAAGCACTGAGAACCGCGCGCGAAAACACCACGGATGGACCCGATCTTCCCCATACTAGACATCCTCCTAAAATCGGTCCGGCCACTTGCCCCCATAGAAACGCCTCTCTCATTATGGATTCAGCACGCTCTTCCGGTGGCAACTAAAACCATTACTCATTGAACGATACGAAGAGCAAATGTTGATTGACGAAACGATTGATGAAACGGATGAGTTTTACCTCCATTAGTATAACTTCAAAGTCTTCGGTACGATTGCGACTACTGACGTTGACCAGCATTTCGCAGTGCCACGACGTGTCGATGATGGCATGATTGTCCTTTTGATTAGCAAGCAATGCGACCGAAGAGCTGACTTCCACTGCACCGCAAAGTGCAAATCCCACTGCAACGAGCGCAGCAACGACGTGTCGCGCTCGTACAGCCGCTAATTAACAACCGAATTATTAAGCAACAATATTCGGGGACAGATGTTACGTGAGAGTTTGACTTGCAAGAAGATGAGAGACATTTATTTCTGCTACAGATCGAGTACAGATCGAGTTCAACTTGTAGTTTTAAATTCACTTGGGCTCTTTGTTATCAGGCGATAGCAAGCAAGCAATTGTTATGTGCATTGTAAGCATACGTACGTACATTATCGGCGACACTACACGTCGCCTCTAATAGAATACTGTTTGACATTGATAAGTTGATTAAACAGTCGATTTTGCAATCTCTACCTTCAATTCTCAACGGTTGAGGAAATATCTTTTCAATTATTTATGTATTACGATACGTGGATATGAATTTACTAATACTGATCAAGCTTGTTCTGTTCCCGATGCATGAAAAAGATGAGACATGATATCGTTAATATCGATATATACATGGTATATTTGTCTAATAATCGACATTTTAAATTTATCGTGTCGTGTAAACGAACCTCGAACTTCTTTCGCGGCTTGTTTTATTTGAACACTGCTCTGTTTCACTAGCTGCACGCTACCTCTTTTGACGAAGTCTTCCATTTCACAAAACTCGAGAAGATGTAAATCAACGAGCGCATATATACTCTTATCATTCTAGTCTATTGTTATAGTTGGATTCTGCCGCCTATTATCTTTTCCCTATCCCCTCGGTGCAGTGTAACCTCGACTTTGATTTTCTTCGAACGCGGCATAATTAAAATAACAACTTGGCGATAAGGAAATTTTTATTCACCTTCTATCTACATACACTCGTTACACGACGAGTATATGTTTGCTTTCATGTAACGACGACAGGTAGAACAGACCATTCTAATTGTGTATATCGAGCAAGGAAAGAGGAGAATTATATAATTTCAATTCAGATACAATTGATAACCTATCTAGGTATTTATTCCATCGTCTGTGATACGCACACTTTTAATCGGACAAATGATAAGCGACAATTGCCAAAAGATCCGTCCGTGGATTGAAGGATACAGTGTTTACATTGGTTTCGTTACAGTTTGATTAAACGTTTGCATTCGCCATCAATCTTTTTATTTTTTACTTCAACGTCTGAAGTGGATTTTTAATCTATTTTTCGCACAAATAGAAAAATAACTTTTACAGCGAATGAGAAAAGGACATTTTCAAGCAACGAAACATTTTTGGTATTTCTGTGATAAAGAACCCAAGGAATATTTCAGATCGGTATTTTATCCGATAACGAATACATCCGTCGTTTAATTAGACGATAATTTGTTAAAGTAGTTCGATATTTATCAATGCTTGGAATCATCGTTCGAGTATCCGCGTGAAAGAAGAATTTTTCCCATACCTTTCATTTCCAGCGCCGCGTGTCTCAACTGAACGCTTCCACGTTTAAGACGAACGAGCGCTGCCATATTTATCACTCGTGTCGACGAACAGTTCGAGTTTTCATTACGCGACACGAACTTAAATGGTACGAACTTAAACACATTTTATGGTGGAGCACGCCGGCTTCTCACTGGCACCTCTCAGCACGGTGATACGGGGTCAATCGGATCGTGACGAGTTGCACGAACTACACTGGTCATCTAGGAGTACGAGTGAATGAACATCTCCGTTAACGAGACTTGATATAATAAGTACCTATGCCAGGACAGCCTTGAAGCACCGTTTCAGGCCTGCCTCGTGATATTTTCTCAACCGTACTGCCAAACCGTATCGCGCGTGGACTTCATACGTGATAACAGGTTGATTCCAAACACCGAGCCTTCGTTCGCCTTGTCAGTATCACGTAAAATATTAAAATAACGCTGAAATTTTGGACTGTTTTGTTTTTTATGATAACGTATCTAAAAGTGACTATCAATTGTTGCAATTCAACGATTCACGAAATTGAGAAAAGTAGCGCTATATTTGTGAAAACTGAATAGTTTCGATATACGTACAATTTTGCATTTTGCATATCACAATTTTATCATTTGATCATAATTTTTATTCGTAGAAGGGAGAGATTTCGTAACCTATCGTGTATAATGTTATTAAATAAGAGACCTCATTCATGCAAACAATTATTCGCGATAAAAAGTTCGATAGAACTATCTTTCAAAAGTAATCTAAAAATTATCAAATCGCTGATTGTTATAACACAAAAATTATTGTTGCTAATATCAGCAAGTTCTTATACATCGATCACATTTGTAAATTCCTGGATGTTTTAAGTTTTCAAACATCAATTAATATTTCTAGTGCTACATTCGTAATAATTAAATCATTCACAGGTTTGTATAATACTTTCGAATGTCGTTTAAAATTATACAATGCAAGTGTGCACGATACGAGTGTTTGTACGACCGCGTTTTTACGCGCGCTTCTGATCGTGATTGTTCGGCCATTTTCGGACGATTCCGACGACAGCGGCAACGTTCATAACCAGTCGTTTTCGGGAGAATTCAACGAACCGTCGCGTGAGTTAAATTCGCGTTCTTGTGTCGTTTTACTGTGACAAAATCATTGAAAACGTGACGAGGCGAACGTGTCTTATTGGGCTACATCGATTTTCCTGCCCTCTTATCATATTGTCCTTTAAGTCTTCAATTCAAGTTTGACAACATTTTAGGTATTGGGTTAAAATACGTTGAAATTAGAAAGGATTAAAAGCACAGTTCTACCTAAAATTACAGTCTCAATTAATTGTTTGTTATTTATTCAATCTCTATACAATTCCATGTTTCATATTGCAATGATTATTTATAGTTTCATAATTACATTTCAATTTCGATCACCATTAACGTTGCAGCACAACGACCCCGTCTGTGCTTACTCTGTACTAGGTCGATAATATCGCATGCGATATCAAAGTAATGACAATAGTTTTCACATTCCAACTGTGCAACTTTTATTAGTCTCGATATAGCATCCAATGTACTTTTCATCTCTTAAAAGTACATTTCGTTTCTGCCAAATTGAAATTTACTTTTTCAACGCTCGGGGGGGGGGGGCAAAAATCGTCGCGACTTTACCGACCACCGGTCAAACGACAGCGAACATATGCCGAGTGCCAGGCAAAGGACCCCCTTCAGGCCCCCACTGGATCTTTTGCCAGGGCCCAAAAGGTTGCGCGTCAGGTGGTCTTTTTCCCTCTTGTTTCCTCTCTCCCACCATTCACCAGAGAAACATCGTAGCGTACCACCTGCAAGGCGATTGGTCAGTTCAGAGACAGGTCAAACGGCAGCGTATCGGTTAGTGTCTCTGTCACGTTCGTCTCCTAGTTTCGGAGCGTAGCGGTGGTCGTCGAATCGCGTCCCGAATTTATCTGAGCCGAGGAGGCTTTGCGACGAGCCACGTGAACGAATGTGAACGTGAAACGCGCGCGATCACGCGTCTTTGAACGGCGTGTGCGATCGGCGGGGACGGCCGACGACCGAGGGGGAACGGCGAAATTCCTGCGTGCTTTTAGCCGCGAGCTTTTCAAACGCGGTGAGGATTATGCGCCGCGGTGACGCGAGTGTAGCGGAGTGTTTTGACACGAGCGTGGTGCGATGATCTCGGCGAGAGGATCGCGCATCGATGAATGAAGAGGACACTGTTACGTACGGGGAATAACGACGCGGGAATAACGACGAACATCGAGGTGAGTGTTGGGCCCACTGTTTTTCTACCACTTCGTGCCATCGTGTTTGAGGTTAGGTCGCGCGGGGCTCTGTCGAGTCTCTCCCTCGAGCACACATTCCCCTATGGTGGTCCGGAGTACGCTGCGCGTTTGCTCGCGAACAATACCGTCGTCCGAAGGGTTCAGGCATCCGGGTCCTCTCGAGCCCAGGCCCCCCCCCCAAAAAAGCCTCCTTTTCACTCCTAAACGATGCGTGCCGGCGCATACGTCTCTCCTTCTCCTCGGACCCCCCCTTTCTAAGTGGTATGCGAGCCTCCTCGGGGTCCTGCTGCGATTCGACTATACATATAGTCCTCGTCCTCTGCAACAGGTAGCGATGGGGCAGCATCACACGTTGGTTTCCTTCGTCTCTGTTATCGTAGTGGCAACACGTCACGTTTCTTTCTGATAACTACGTGTGAAATTTTTCAGGAGTACTCTAACGCTTCATCTCCTATCGAACGTTTCGACTTTGTCACTTTTTGTTGCTGTATGTAAATTGCGCAAAATTTATTGTACACGAACAGACCAACTGGGACTACTCGGTCAATTATTCTCGTCGTGTGTCCCCTCACTTGTGATTATTGCTATCGTTATACGTAGATTGAAATCAAATACACGTAGATTCGTGTATTCCCAGTTTTTTTAACATTGCTTATTGTTGATTGTTACGACGCACATTTCATTCGAAAAACTGGTAGTTTTTAAAGTGATACATTTTAATGTTTTATTATATTTTACGACATCTGAGATTAGATTAAAGTTTCAATTTCTCACTGAATTTCATTGTTCTCAAGAGTCTACTTACATACACACTTGGCAACATAGGAACAACGTATCATTCGATTTAATCCTCCCCCTTCCCCTTCATAAAAAAAGAAAAAAAAAAAGAAAAGAATTCCGCAATCAAGTGCCCCGCTGTGCCGTTTCTGTTTCCAGAAACATTTTAGAAGAACCAAAATGAAATGCAAGATGTCATTCAAAATCAAAGAATTTTAACATAAATAATTGGATGATGTATTATAAAATGAAAGATGCACTTTCCTTGCACTTTATTTATTGCAACATAATACATTATGCAAGTTAAACACTTTGTCCCGTAGACAAAACACGGCGGTTAACGTGTTTCAAAGCGATTTCACACCTGTCGTCGACAGGTAAAGTCTTCGCGCTGGATTTTCAAAGAGTGTGGAAATCGTAGAGAAGTCGTTTAGCGGTATCCGGTTCGAAAAACGTGCTACGTGGATATTAACGTTTGGGTACCGTTGCATTCATACGTGCTCGATTTTCGGTGTGCAATTCGACCCGCGTTGCACGTTGTGGTGCTTTTACGCAACGTGGAAGGATTTGGTAATCGAATGCCTATCGCGTCGATATTTCACACTTTGAGAAGCCCTCGAACTGGAAATAAGATTCGTTTAAGCTAGGTTCTGGATTTGCTGACGCCGGCATCTTCTCATTTAGAAGACAAAGGAGTACTCGTTATGCTCTTAAATCTATACGTGAAAGGAACGAATAAGTCATAAATGTATCCAGCATAATAGCAACTCTTATTGAAGTGAGAGTGTAACGAGAATTTCTGCGTATATTTTTAAATTTTCACGAGCATTGTTGAAGAAGTGGAACTTAAACAGAAAGTTGTTTATTTTACACATTCTTCGTACATGATCAATTTCTGGATATTTTTGGATCTTTAATAATCTTTATACCTTCTTGAGTATTTTTACACTTTCATTTATATCTTCACGAGCATTGAAGAAATGGGATCTAAACAGAGAATTATTTCTTTCACATACTATTATAATCAATTTTCCAATGTTTTTGGATATTTAGTAATATTTTCAAACATTATATGCACTTTTACATCATCAAACTTTGCATAATTGCGTAAAAACCCGCAGTCCAGTAATGACTGATGCTCCTCTCATTCTTGGAGCATCTTGTATTTCCGTTTTCACGCGATATCACGGAAACGCGCATGAATGAAACGAGATAAGATACATTTGCATTTCTCATTCACGCTACGAGCAACAGATCTACGGAGCGAAAGAAATAAAAGTTTCTCGTACGACGAGATTACTTTAAATAATCTGTCGTAGAAAAGTTTTCAAGTTAAAGTAACGTTAGTCCTTTTAATTGCGATATGTCGATACCATGCATCACAGAATAATTATTCGTTTACTTTTCGAAATACACTAGCTCTTTATTTCTTAACAAATACTTTCATCAATCTCCTAGCTTTCACTTCAAACGAAACTATCATAACCTGTTCCTCAACATTTATCAAACTGCCTGTCAATTTGCCTCGGCACATTTCCCTCAGGCTTACTGTTTTCTTATCGGTATTAGAAGAATCAAAATTTTTAATAAAAAGGATGAGCATTGATCTAATAAGATTTAAATATCGTACGAAGCGTGAATGCTCCAGTGCCAAGCTATTTGATGTACGATAGAATTCAATTTTAAATCCTGCATAATTCAGAGTTCCACGGGATTTAAATCTTAATGAAAGTGGATGACTCACGTGCAAGCTCGCGTTGTGCAGAATTTATAAAATCACCGTGAGTTTGTATTCAAGAGTTTGCATCTCTGAATTGTACGAAAAGGGAAGAGGAAAGCTCGCGTTGGTACCATTTTTCACTCTTACTCGTTTGCTATTTAACTTTTAGCCCATGCCTCCTTTCAACCTCTTGCTCCACGGAAAAAGAAGTATTTATGACAACGGGATCATGCATGCAGTTTTTCATTCCTCGGCAAAGTCTTGGCATTTATTTCGTTCGTATTGAAACACAGACTCGACAAGAGTCTTTACGTGAAAGCCACGTGAAAGTGTACCGAAATACGCGAAAATGTACAAATCTCTGCGGATCTATCTTTGCAAATTGCATGTCTCTGGTTATCTGTAAAAATAACGTAAAACACAGCATGTCTCTCTCGCCTCGTCTGGAAACTTCTGCGCGTTCGCAATGCACTACAAAGAAAACCGTATTCGTAAAACGAAAAGAAAAGAAAGAGGAGAAAGAAAATAGATTGGTAGGAAAATGGATAGATAGGATTCGTGGAATAGCTTCTTCGAAACGTCGCCGATCATTGCGAACACGCTCGAATGATACGACGGAAGAATGCGATCTCTGTTAAATGTAGCAAGAAAAGCAGGCAGGAATTTCATAGGTACGGATGTTGTAGATCGTGGGCCGTAGATCGCAGAAAACGCAACAGGTTGCCAGTCGAACTTTCAAAGGTATCACGTTTTGATGTAATTAAGCTGTAAAAGAGATCGTACCGCGCGCGGACGGGTCCATTCTATCGCGTTACAATCACTTCCGCAAATTTTACGAAAGGATCGTCGACGATAATCGTTCCGTTTCATTGCGATCTCCCGCAGATTTTACGATTGTTCGGTTTCGTCGTTACGTCTTCGCGCAAGTTTTACGTGACGTGCGCGTTGTGTTCCGCTTCGATCGGTTCCCAATCGCGATTGAGGGCCTTGAATTTACGTAAACGTACAAATCACGCGCTCGTTTCTTTAAATTACTCGGATATGGAGGATTAATTTTAATCGAGCCGATCGTAATGGTTGATGGAGGGTAATTCTGCTTTGCGTAAATGAATAAAAACTTTGGTATAGTATATTAGTATGGTATTACTAATTGTCTTGTAATTTACGATAAAACACATGACAAATACGTATCAAATACATATACATTACATAAAATTATATTTTATATATTTATATATATCACATACTTTATATATTTTATTATACGTTATATATATTTAATACAACACATAATTATATATACAACTATATTGTAATAATATGTATACAATTATATATGTATAATTGTATATATTGTAATAAATATATATACAATAAATATAATAATCCAGTATGAATTATATAAATTAATTACAATATATTACATATTATACAATTAAACGAAATTGTGGTAAATTACAATGAATATAATTATACGAAATTGTGGTAAATTACAATTGTACGAAATTGTATAATAATTAAAATAATATATACTGCAATAAATATATGTACAGTAAATAATATAAATTCATGTACTATTTTACAATAAATAATAATAGACGATTTATGATAAATCATATACTGGTTATATAGATTTATAATAAACGAAATTGTGGTAAATCACAATGAATATAATTATACGAAATTGTATAATAATTAAAATAATATATACTGCAATAAATAATATAAATTAATGTAACATATTACAATAAATAATAATAGACGATTTATGATAAATCATATATTGGATAGATTTATAATAAACGAAATTGTGGTAAATCACGATGTAATGTAATTATGCGAATGGAAAGTTCAACAGAATTACTCGAAGCTAAACTGAATGTTGCGATTCACATATGTACATATATTTATTCAGGTTTGATGAAAGAAGGATATTCATTTTGCTCGACAATGGCACCCAATGCTCGTGACTTCTGCCGGATGTACAAATAGATGATTGACCGTGTCTGGCGCAATACGAATGATTTCCACGACAGAAATTTGTTTCGAATGTGTTACGAATCTACAACAGAACGAACAATTTCGATGTGCTGTTTCGCTTCGCGGTTACGCGTCGCGATTCGACACGTTCCGGGTGTTCAAACAGCATGCTTTAATTCGCCGAGTTGGCGACACTAATGCAATCTCCAATGCAAATTTTATACTTCGTCCCGGTACAAATTTTACACTTTATTGTTATTTAAGTCGAATTCTAACGTAGTATTGATAGCAATTGACCAAAAGAATGAAAAAAAAGAAAGTACGTCTTCGAAAATAAAAAAAATATTCGTGAAATTGTCGTCTCAGTTCTTTCGTTTGTTTCATTTCATCAAAGTTGAGAAGAGCTGGAAGAAAGTGAGAAGCGATTTAGCATAATTAGTAAATCACGTTTCATTTCGTCAAAGTTGTTCGATTACTCGAGAAAATTCTGTCATTCGAACTGCACGCGCCAGAAGCATCATTCACATGTTAGGCTCGATTAATTCTAAGCTGGGAGGGGGGAGGAAGGAGGTAGAAGAAGAAAGTGAGAAGGTTTTCTCCGCGATCGATTTGGCTGATTAGTACGTCGCGTTTCACGGATCATTCAAATGCTTTCCGTAATTATCCGTGAACGGAAAGCAAGATGGCTTTTCAAGCTGCTCTGCCAACCTTGAAATCGACCGTTAACGTCGCGACTGTCCTCCTCATTCCCAGACATTCATTCCGAGACTGTCAAATCGTGAAAGTTACAACTCGGCGAGTTACGCTCTTGCCAGCTCGGTTTAAAAACTGAACGAAAGAAAGTTTGCAGCGGTTGTTGCGACACGTGCTTTTAGAACCGTGTATGCACGTACGTATGTACAGGGTGGAAAGAAAAGTTTGTCCGTGGCTGTCACACCTTGAATGAATTTCAAGGTCAAAGAAAAAAATTTTTTTCTTTTTTTGCATTTACATTCCGCTCATTGTAAAAGTAAAACTTTTCCAAGGAACCATAGGTCGCAACTTAATAGTTTTCTTACGAAATGTTTCTCCGTTTAACACTGTCCGTGCTAACAGCGACTTTATGATTCTGGACGCGTAGATATTCACGTAATGTTTACATTTCGAATAATGTTAACAGTTCGTTTTGTCGTTTCATTATTTAGACTCGCACTGATGCCTGCAACAATAAATCAAATGTTAGTGAGACCTAATAGGAAAATTACTTAAAACAGGCATCCACGGGTGAAGAAGCGTAAAGTCGCTGTTAGAACTTTTTTGTCATTTTTCAAGGAAAATTAAGTTCCTTCGTGACGAGTAGAATACAGTGCAAAAAAGTAAAAGAAAACTTTTTATCTCCATCAAATTGAAGGTTTGAAATTCATCTATGACAGCCATGGACAAACTTTTCTTTCCACCCTGTACGTACGTGTGCACGTGCAACTCGAGTAACGGCGAAATTAAAATTCGCGTATCGAAAGAGAAATCCACTCGGGATGGAGTGAATGCTCTTTTGTTGCACAGCAACGGTTTGTGTCTCAGTTCGAAGCGGACGATCCTGCTAAAAAGTGCACGCAACGATTCGAGTGTACAATTAGAAGGAGAAACGATCGCGACGGGGAAGCAGTTTCTATCAATCGTATCTGAGATCTGCCTCGAGTTCTCAATTCCAATTCCTCACGTTAGTCGTTCAGTCAGATAAGACCGAATCTTCGAAGAACTCGCAATTAGCCGTGTAATTGGATAATGAGGATTGTTTGAATGTAAGAGGAGAAAGTGACTGGCAGTAACGAGAAGAGTAAGATCGAAAGATGTTTATCTTTCGAAATCGAGGGAAAAACGAGCGAATAATCGAGTTTTCAAATATCAAGACCTTAATCGTCGAACGGTGATTTTTAACGAAGTAACTTCGTACGTGTCGTTTATGAAAGTAGAGCGTATCTTTTGTAAAGATGGTAGATCAATTAGAAATACAGAGTAAAAGTTAAATTATTATCTATCGCCCTACAAAATTAACCGAACAACTGTCAGTTGTATGTACGTAAGAAGTTATTCTCTGCAATCAGAGACGATCGATATTCATTCTTTCGTCAGCGCGTGGAACGCGCTGTTAGAATTTACAATACGTCTATGAATTTCATCGTTACATAGCTTCCTGCTGTGACTCGTGTAATTACTCGAAGACGCGAGGAGTAAGTAGGGGAAGAAAAAAAAAAAAAGATCGATCGGGATCGAAGCATGCGGGAAGCGATTGCGAGAAATCGTGGTAGGCTCGTAACGAGGCCATTGCCGGTGTATTTTCTCAGTTATCTAGGAAACACGGTTTCATCCGTTCATGGCATGGTGTTTTTTCATCGTTCTGTTCCTGCAGTGTGAGCTACATAACAAACTCGACGAGACAGCTAAAAGTCGAGCACGATCGCTCTGCGGGAATAGTTTTCAGGCTAGCCCGATGACCCGAGCTATTTCCCTTCTACAAACGGTAAACTTGGAGATATAAACCGTACTATCGAACTATAAATATAATCGTAAAATCTATAAATCAGTCGAATTTTAAAAAAAATTTTTTTTTTACTATTATTTTATTACCGCTGCATACCATATTTCTTCTCGTACTCTGATATTTCATGCAGCATCTTGCGAATTAAAGTTTGATTGTCGTAAGGAGAATGTTACTCGTGATGCAAGAATGATATTGCTCGTGATGTACGATAAAAGAATATAAAATACAAGTTATATAATTCTCTAGTTTTCCTGATTTTTAGTCAACGTTTTCTCTCGTATAGGTTTGTCCTGGTCTATTTAAGTTTGATTATCGTAACAAGAATGTTACTCTTGATAGAACAATACAATGTACAAATCTATAAATTGGTAAAAAAACCGTCTAATTTTCTTAATTTTTATTTGATACGCTATTGTTGAGTACAATGTTTCTTCTCGTACTTTCCTTCCTAAGTTTGTACTGATATTTTTAATTTTAATTTTTATTTTTGTTTAACATTCTGCAAATGAAGTTTGATCATCTCAGGAAGAACATTACTCACGATAAAAGAATTGTAATCGATCGTAGTTCGCTTTAAATAATACGTTTGCTTTGAAGCACACAAGTATAATATAGCAATCGTGTCAGCAACATTATTTAAATAATCGTATCAATGGAATGCATGTCTCAGCAATCGATTATTCTTCGCGTTATCCTCGAATGAAGCATCCTCACATCCTTCTAATATATACTTACAAACAACTAGACATTCTTCAATTCTCGAACTTAATATCGTATCATTTTTCAAACAAAATCAATTCTATAGGAAACGATTCATCAGAAAATTGTTGATCTTCTCATGGTGACATATAATGAATTTATCATTAATGATCAGTGTATTACATCTCACATTCTTCTAACACTTACAAACAACTAGATATTTCTCGATTTTCGAACTTAGGATCGTATCATTCTTCATACAAAATCAATTCCATACAAAACGATCAACCAGAAAATTATTGATCTTCTCAAAATCAATTCCATACAAAACGATCAACCAGAAAATTGTTGATATTTTCAAAATCAATTCCATACAAAACAATTAATCAGAAAATTGTTGATCTTCCCAAAATCAATTCCATACAAAACGATCAACCAGAAAATTGTTGATCTTCTCAAAATCAGTTCCATACAAAACGATTAATCAGAAAATTGTCGATCTTCTCAAAATCAGTTCCATACAAAACGATTAATCAGAAAATTGTCGATCTTCTCAAAATCAGTTCCATACAAAACGATTAATCAAAAAATTGTCGATCTTCTCAAAATCAATTCCATAGAAAACGATCAACCAGAAAATTGTTGATCTTCTTAAAATCAATTCCATACGAAATGATTAATCAGAAAATTGTCGATCTTCTCAAAATCAGTTCCATACAAAACGATTAATCAGAAAATTGTCGATCTTCTCAAAATCAGTTCCATACAAAACGATTAATCAGAAAATTGTCGATCTTCTCAAAATCAATTCCATACAAAACGATCAACCAGAAAATTGTTGATCTTCTTAAAATCAATTCCATACGAAATGATTAATCAGAAAATTGTCGATCTCCTCAAAATCAATTCCATACAAAACGATTAATCAGAAAACTGTTGATCTTCTCAAAATCAATTCCATACAAAACGATCAATCAGAAAATTGTCGATCTTCTCAAAATCAGTTCCATACAAAACGATCAACCAGAAAATTGTTGATCTTCTTAAAATCAATTCCATACGAAATGATTAATCAGAAAATTGTCGATCTCCTCAAAATCAATTCCATAGAAAACGATTAATCAGAAAACTGTTGATCTTCTCAAAATCAATTCCATACAAAACGATCAATCAGAAAATTGTCGATCTTCTCAAAATCAGTTCCATACAAAACGATCAATCAGAAAATTGTCGATCTTCTTAAAATCAATTCCATACGAAATGATTAATCAGAAAATTGTCGATCTCCTCAAAATCAATTCCATAGAAAACGATTAATCAGAAAACTGTTGATCTTCTCAAAATCAATTCCATACAAAACGATCAATCAGAAAATTGTCGATCTTCTCAAAATCAGTTCCATACAAAACGATCAATCAGAAAATTGTCGATCTTCTCAAAATCAGTTCCATACAAAACGATTAATCAGAAAATTGTCGATCTTCTCAAAATCAATTCCATACAAAACGATCAACCAGAAAATTGTTGATCTTCTCATGGTGACGTATAATGGATTTATCACTGACGATCGCCGTAGGTAGTGTTTCTTCGTCCTCCACGTATATACATACCCGAATAAGAAACAGTTTGAGACTGCTGGTACGCATTTCCTGCACCTGTCGTAACACCATGTTGACCATGGGCATGGATACGTAAAACGATGTGCGCGCGCGCGCATTGCCGGTCGTCTTGCATAATTGCTCGAGAGAGCAGTACGGTGTGATTTTTCGCGCCTGATCGTTTTACCATGTATCGTGCTATTACGCTTCCTCTTTTTCGTTCCCCGCCAGTTTTTCCTAGTGAAATGCAGCTTGCGCCTCGCGCATAATTTTCAATGTAAATTGATACTCTGGAAAACGTACGTATACGAGCTGCGTCGTGCCATTACGTCGCACCGTAACGTGCATCATGGAAGTCCGGTTTTTGTTTAAAGTATGCTCTGTCAGTGTAGAAGCAAACTTTCTTCGCTTTTGTACGAAAAGTTTTGACAACAAACTCGAATATGTATTCTTTTAACTTTTTTTTTAAGATGTTGAATGTGTACTTTCCCCCCCCCCCTTTTTTTTAAGGTATTGAACATGTATTTTTTCTTTTTTTTTTTTTTTTTTAATATAGAAAATTCCACTTTCCGATTATTTGATCGAAAATTATTTGTTCGCTGCGTTGTTCTCTAGTTCTGCGACAGGATAATAATTCCGTGAATATACGTACATTCGTGTTCGAGGCGCATTTCCGTACAATTAAAAACGTTACGTTGATATGCCGCACACGTTCACGGACATTGCCTCTTTTAGCCGTCGCTATTTGCATTCGAATGTAAATTAGGTTGACTAATACCTCTGGACGGAACGTCTTGAAACCTTTATCGAAGTCATTCCGTGACTTATCGCGTGTTCTGGTAAAAAAAAAAAAAGAAAAGAGAAGGGATGTAGGATTGCTAGACAAATTTAAATATATAACACACGATCGTCATTTAAATATAATATAATCAATTGTTCAATTAAATGAACTGAAATAAAAGGACTTATTTTCCAAGCAAAATCGAGCATTCCACTTCTGTTGACGATAAATTTCCTAGCTGTTTAAATTTAAAAGTGTTTAAACGTAATGAACTGATTACATGCATTCTTGCATATACAGTGAAGAGCACAAATGACAACGATGATAAATTGTCAATTTAGTTCAAAGTAGTTCAAACTATTTGCAACTTTGTAAAAAAGAATTCTACGACGATCTGCCTGGTCTCGTTTTAAAGCTTCTATTTTAACCATTCAAAGTTTCTTGTTTCTAAAGATGTTTTTATAAGAGTACTTTTACTCCAGAATTGCAAAAATTTAAACATTTCCAGAAATATTAAAAATTATTTAAAAAATCGTGGTCTTAACGATTAAAAATTTTCTCTTTACAATCATGTTGTATAATTTTTTTTTTTTTTAAATTTTATTAAACTTTGAATGACGAAACGTTGGGATTTTTCGAGTGATTTAATTCTAATGTTCAAAGTTCAATAAACTAACGAAGAAAAATCTCATAGCATGAGTCTTTTAAAGGAGGGAAAACTTCAATCTTCAAGACTACGATGGATTTAGTCGTGAATAAAATTTTTCAGTGCTGTTGCATACGTTTGAATTGTTACCACGTTTTTTTTTTTAACAAAGAACATTTTTCTTGGGAAAGAAAAAACGAATTCAGAACAGTCAAAACGAACTGTTTTACGTTTCAACCAACTGTATTATCGGTAATTTTTCATTTACATTAATTGCAGAGCAAAACTGACTCCACGGAAATAGTGACGATGATACATAGTGATAGGGTTCTCCTGGAGAAGCTAGAATATTCTACAAATTTTTCTATTTTTCAAGTATTTCGCATGCAAATACTTGATAAAATATTATCTTCTCGATATTAAAATTCCACACGTGTGTTCCACACGAGTTTTGCTCATTTTGCGTCATTTCGCTCGTTAATTGTCCTCAGCAATTAAGCTAAGTTTCACACTTGATTCTGGGAAATGTTACGTCGACTGTAATTTCACACCTGTATTAAAATTCAAGGCTCGATTAGTTTTCAAAGGCGTCGAATTATAGTCAATTATTGTCTGAACAAATCGAGCGATCAGATTGTTCTCGTGCGAAAACAAAGATTCTGCGAAGCTCGTGAACGAGTCTTCAATTAGCACTAGAATAATCCGACGATTAAAACAGAAAATGTTTATCAGAGACGTTAAAGTAAAAAAAAAAAAAGAAAAAAAATAGAACAACTTTATAATACAATGGAATACACCAAGACCTTCTGTTTATACATTTTACAAGAAATTGTTTAAATTACTAAGATCTACAAAATCTGTAAAATTTCTAACAGAAATCACAAATTGGCCATTTTGACCATTTTTGTAGTGTTGAAAGAGGGCAGTTACTGGCTCTGTTACTGTTGCTTGATTCAATTAGCCTCGCGAAAGGCGATCTGTAAAAGCAAAAGTAGGCGCTTTGGACGACATTCGAGGGCATCGAGCCTTTTGTCCTCCGAATAAAATAAGCGAGCGAATTTTCTGAATCCGCTTGCGTCCGCGAAGCGTCTAGGCGCTATTCGTGCTTCAATTTGCATTAACCGTTGCCTCAGATGTCCGTTAGTAAATCATTAATTTCAATGCCGACTGCGAAACGGTTTTCGCTGGAAAATAGAACGTTGCGTTCAACGATGCGAATTTTTACGCGGATTCGTTTATTTGCGGCGAGCGAGCACGTAGAATCGGGGCGAACGATACAATCGAAGTAATTGGATCTCGCGCTCTTTTCTTTTTCGTTTTCTTTTCTCTTTTCTTTTCTTCTTCCAAGTATCGTGTTTGTTATCTGTTGTAGCGAGACGAACGTTTCGTTGAGAGAGAAAGAGATTAGGTACATTGCTCGTTACACTGTGCGGTATTATATTCGATGATACAGAATCCTCAATACGGACCTTACGTTGGTGTTGGTAAATTTTCTTTGCAGTTCGTAATTGTTTCAATTTTAAGACAAATTTAACTGAAATTTAACTTGTTAAGAAATTTAATTTAACATAGATCATTGAACGAAGAATTTTATCACATCTCGATTAAAATCGATTTATACAGATTATCCATGTGTCGAAAGATTGATTAACGATACGGGTGATTCACGTAACTTACACACCTAAATTAATTTTTAAATCACGCGTCTAATGAAAAATTATTTAACACGAAAATTGTATGGTTTTAAGAGCGAAAAAATATGGCGCAATTTTTTATATTTTTATTTCGAAAGTTTCAAGGTCATTTTTATTTTTTTTAGCTGGACCACATATTTTTTCTAACATAAAAGAACTGGAAATTTCGATTAAATCACAAAAAAATATTTGATACGCCATGTTTTGCCTCCCTCGAAACCTTTGTATATAACAATTTTTCATTAGACGCATAATTTAAAAATTGCTTCAAATGTTGCAAGTTATGCGAATCAACCTGTATGCGTGCATAGTTTGTATTGAC
Source organism: Tetragonisca angustula (assembly GCA_036937485.2). NCBI lineage: Eukaryota > Metazoa > Arthropoda > Insecta > Hymenoptera > Apidae > Tetragonisca > Tetragonisca angustula. The sequence goes on from JAWNGG020000167.1 coordinate 139,813, forward strand.
TTTTACCTCGACACTTCATGGACACCGATGATCTAACATCGCAATCGTTTCATTAGAAATTCACACTCGATTCGAATGACAGGAATTTATACGAGTGTACGCGTGTTCCTGTAACAAAACGACGAGAGCGATGTATCAATTTCTGTCCGTGTATGAAATTCAAGACAATGTAAAAAGAACACAGTAGAAATGTGACAGCCACGATCTATATAAAAATATTTCGTGAACGAGCAGAACAATATCGCAATTCACGGAAGCATGAGTGATATATTATCGGGCGAAGAGGACTGCAACGAGACGAAGATAATACAAATTTTTTGCATTCGGAGACGAGAGATCGAATTGGTGTTACAAATATCGGTAAAATACCGGTGTTTTTAATTTATTCTATTATTCTATTATTCTGTTATATTAATGGAAACTAAATTCTTCGAATATCATTGGTATGATGTCATTGAAACGAGGTTGTATCGGTCTAGCCGCATTTTGATATAATACGTATGTAGTGCCGGTAAATATTACAGAATAAAGAAACACAAATTAGATCAAATCGTGTTTGTATATTTTGTATAGCTTCTAATAGTATTCCCATTTTTTTACCAGAAGTTGGAAATGTTTCCCTTCGACTTTATTAATCGAGCAATTTCAGAAAATGATTTTTCATCGATCCTTTAAACTCAAATTTTAATTAAATTATATAATTAAATTATTAATAAATATATTAGCGTTTTTTCCCACTTCATCTGTATCGGGATTTTCATTTTCACTCGACATGGTGCAATTTTCAGCAATATTTGTATTGTCAGGGCTATCCATAAGTAATGTCGTTTTCTGATAACTTTATTTCAATTTTAATCTGTAATGTAACTTAACAATAAGCACGCTAAATGTCGATATATTTGACTAGAATGTAGATTATGTTGTGACAAGTTAAATTATTGTCACTAGATGGCATTGTTTATTAAATTTGAAGACATTACTCATGGGTACCTCTATATGTATGCTTTGTTCGGAATCTCCGTTTGATTTTCCCTTGGTGAGCGTAAGCTCGCGCGGAGATCATAAATCGCGAATTTCTCTGTACTTTCACATCAACTCCCTAGTTTCTCCCCTGCGGTGCGAGGCCGCAATTTCAGGGTCAAAGGATACCCCTGTGACCTTGATTCCTCCGATCATTCTGGTCACGAATGTTTGTTTATGGTGGAAAGTATATTAACAGAATCGATGTAGTAACCGTGTGACCGCCTTACCAAGTCCCCCTCGTGCCTCAAATCGGCTGGTTTATGATAATTGATACGTTCGTTTGTCAATTAAGAGTAATTAAAGCCACGGACACGCGAGGTGGTTTCTTACGTTTCTTACCTTGAATTCTAATTCATATTTTGACTTTGTTCTTGTTTTAAAAGAGGAGACACAGTTCCGCGTTTTGCTCAAACTTGAAGTATTTGTTATCAACGAAAAGAGCGTGAATTATTGCTGATTATTCCACTGTGAATCATTTCGGTACACTGGATCAGGATTTCAAGCTATTAGAGGAGATTATCATTGACGATGTAATGAATAGTAAACGTCTTTATCTACATTTATCGTAAGACTCCCAATTATCGTGTCTGTGATCCTGATAGAAGTAGATTTATATGTGAAAGTTAAATTTTCAAAATCATACTCTTTACATACCCGATCGTATCTTTTACTAGCTAGACGATACAATTAAAAAAAAAAAAAAAATAGTTATTAGTAGAAAAGAAGCATCGATGACCTCGGAAGGTCCTTGAAAAAAATATTTCTATCATATTGGCCATTCATGCTAGGTGAAAAATAGTTTTTGCATCGTGAAACAATTTGAAAAGATATTTAGGTGGCTTAATGGACCACCTCCCTCTTCTTTCTCAACAGTTTTATTTCCCTCTTATCTCCGTATTTCATGCACCGTGTAACTCGATAATCCTGTAAAATTAGGCCTTTTACACCATTTACTCCCGCACTCGATCTTTTTATATTTACCTTCTATTCAGTCCTCCCCGTTACAGAAGGCAATTAAGTTATCAAAGAAGCCCCGATCGCGCCATCTTTCTCGTCGCGACGACACGGCCTTTCTTTTTATACGCTGCGATTTAATCGGTTCACATTAACCTGATTATCCTCCCCTCTCGGTCCTTCAATTTTTGTTTCTTCCTTCCGTCGAACCATTGAACCGTTCTTTACGGCACCGTGCGTCGCGGGAAACTCGCCGCGGTTAACATTGACCCAGATGATCGTTCTCTTTTCTTCCTCGTCGTAGCGCTTCGCGCGTGATTGATCGCCGGGTGAAAATCGTTTATCGCGTTGAGAGTTTTGGGAGAGAGCAACTTCTTTTGCCGTGCGGCTTGGAAGTTTATCCGCGCGGGGGGGAGATTGCACTTGAAGTGACGGGGCGCATTTTGCAGCCTCCTTCGTCGAGACTTCTTCGTCCGAAGCAAAAAGTCAATAGCGCCGACCTATTGCGCCTGTGTTTTCATTTGTTTCGGGCGATTTTTAAGGATCACGCGAAAAAAATAGCCGAGCGCGTTCCGTGTCGTGAACTCTTGCTATACCTCGACGACCGGCAAAAGTTAATTCTGCCAGATTTTGACAGTCAGAATTTTGATGTCAGGTTTTATTAAATTAGTAGACTGTCGATTTCTATACAAAATATTGAAAATAAGATAGAACTTGCTAGGATATTTAACATACGTAGCAAACTTTTGTCTAGATTCTGTGTTTTTAAATTATACTCTTCATAAAAATCCGCAGTCTAGTAATTAGCTTCAACAGCGTCACGGCGTTTAGAGGATATAAATAAGCGGTGTTCGAGGAGAGTATATATTTTTATTTTCAACGACTCGCAGTCACAAGACCTAATGCTTGCGCAAACATCGAAGACTCCATATTTTCGCAGCTGCCGTTTCAATTGTCAAAATTAAAGATTCCGGATGGAAACCGATCCCTCTGAAACGGCGCGAATCGCGAAACGACCGATCTTCTTTCCGCTGAAATTTTTTTCTATTCCACTATCCTAAAATTTATCGACTTAGTTAGAATTTTCAAGGCCACTTGAACGTCTCGTCGCAGGACGCCTCGTCGTCCAAGCTCAACGGACAGTACTCGTCGGCGGTGACCCTGTCCAAATCCCCTATGTCCGCTCTGGGCTTGAACGGCAGCTCGGACACCAGAATGCCCTCCAGCGGTTCCTTCTCGTCCGCGTCCTCCTCAAACTCCCAGAAATCGTCGTTAGAAACGTAGTCCCTGATCACCGACTTGAAATCTCTCTCGGTGAACGTCACCGTCCTCACGTTCCGCCTTTTCGGTAGCTCGGGCCTCTCGCGCGAAATGTCCCTAGAAACAGGTAGCCTCCTCCTGCCGCGTTTCGTCCCTCTGGCCGTGCCCTTAGACGCCTGCGAGACCGACCGACGACCACGCTCGTTCCCCTCGAGGTCACGGTCGTCGTCATTAATAAGCCGCCGAGGATCCTTCTGCCTGCTCTCGGGCAGCAGCTTCCTCCTTTCCGCGGGCCCCGATTCCGCGACAGTCCCCTGGAATGCATTTTTATCGGCCGATCCCTCTGCGACGGCCTCGTTTTCACTGGTGCCACCTGTCATCAGTGCCTCGTCGCTCGTCACCGACGTGGAATCGTTCTCTGCAGCCTCGACCGCGCGCGCTGCAGTCTCCGCCGCTTCGAGGATCTCTCGCGGTGGCTCGGTCGTCGTGTCGGTCAGCGAGGGCTCGCTGTGATCGGCCGAGCCGCTCTGCACGTCCGTTCTCATTCGCGGATTCTTTCGATACTCCTCCTCCAGGTAGCTGCGGAATTGATCCCTGAAGTAGCCGTCGATCATTTTCCACACGCTGGTGCTGTACCAGGTGAGTATACCGACGAGGAACACGCCGCGAACGATCAGCCCGAGCATGGTCAGCCGCGAATTTTAATGAATTTAATGAGATCTGTATTAAGATTTACCGGGAAGTGGAGTGAAAGCGAGCGAGAATATTTCGCGACCTAGAGAGTCGATGCTCGTCGATTACTCGATAATGCGTTACGAGAGAGCAAGATGAAATAAATATTTCCCTATTAATATTTGTCCTCTTCGATGTCAAATGCAGGGTCTAGGGTTCGCGTTTCAAGAAGCGAAGCATGCACGAGCTACGAACGTCGAATTGTTGATTAGGTAATATCGATCTCGACGAGAAGGTCGAACCTCGTCCGAATTTCTCCAAACGTTCTCGTTTACTCCGTCTCTCCGAGATAGTAGTCCTTGAGGACACCGAAAGCCTCCTGTATCTTTGGGAATCCAAGCGTGACGAACACCAGAATCGAATTGGCGATGACGAACAGCCGCATCATTTCGAGGCCGTCGCTAGATCGAAGCCACTCGCTGAACCCTTGGTTCTCCACGTCGTTTAAACGCGCGTCGTCCTTCTCCTCGTTCTTCTTGTCGTCCGCGTTGCTCGTTTCGTTCTGCCGTCCCTTGCCAGCTTTCGTCTCATGGTTGCTGCGTTTCTTCATCGTTTCTATCCGGTTCGCATCTGAAAAATTACGAAATCGATTCGTTTGCGATTCGACATTCGACAAGTGGGCGAGAGGGAGAGACTATCAATTCGGGAACGGTCGACAGTTCTATAATATTTATTGTCGTTTGATCAATTTCCCATCGCGAACGTTCGAATTTTACAATTTCACGACTTATCTTGAGAGCTATTTATTTGTGCGCACGACCCAATCTTAATCTTCGTCTATCTAAATTCTGCGTTTTGCAATTTTCACGTTCGATATGTCGTCGAAGTGGCAAGGAACACAATTTAGCGACTTTTTTTTGCAAAAGATGAAAAGAAGTTGTAGCACGAGAGGATGATTACATATTTTCGTACCACTTGCTCAGCTACATTTCAAATTTTACTTCGAACAAGTATTATAAAAGACAGACCAAAGTTACGGGATGATTCGACAGATATACCGTTGGAATTAAAACGATGCTTTTGTCCCATTGCGAGACGAGTTATTCCTGTTAATGCGAGTTTATCGCGAGAAGTATCACGTGGAGGGCTAATTTCGAATCTCGTCCTTTTGGAGTACTGTTTCCCCGTGTCTATAACAAGCACGCCAAAAATACACTGCCTCAGGAGTTGAGGAGAGTTCACGGTAAAAATAGAGCTGCTGTTTAGTTCACTCTCGAATATACTTACTTACGATGTTATTACGCGAACTAGACTCGATCTCAATGAGTTTGAAAATTGTAGCGTTTCTGTGATTCCCCTTTTCACCGTTAAATCTCTTCCACATTGGGATGAATTGTTGACACAACGAAATTAACGAAATTCGTCTCGTAACGATTTACGCATAATGCAAAGTAACGCTAGATTATTAATTAACATCGTTATATTACCCATCGCTTGTTGCTCTGCCCATCTTTAAAAACTGACGCATTTATTTTATGAACGTCAGATGTTCAGATTTCACGATTTTACGATCCGGATATTCAAACAAACGTCAATGAAACGCGATATCGAGGAATTCTCGTGAAATACAAATGTAAATCGTAATGAATTAACACCTCCGCAGCGTCACGTAAAATTCAATCAAGCCGCGAGATAAACGAATATACTTGTGCCATACAATTTGCTTGTTTAAACGAAAAGAGACAAAAGAAAAAAAAAAAAAAGGAACGCGAGAGCATGGAGATCGAAGTATTCGACATCGGCGTCATAATTTTCGACTAATTGGTCCATTTCCGTCACCTTTTCAATTCTCTCATAATGGAGAGTCGCTGTGATCGCCGTGTCGCGTCGATGCACGACAGTTTCGGAACAATCGATGCGGGCTTCAGCGAGCGTACCGCCTGGATTCGAGTACGCCCACCCTTAGCCTTGTCTTTGAGAATGTCAGGCGATCCACGCGCATTAGCTTTCGCGTGCAACGGCGACACACATGCAACGGGCGAGGATGTTCCAGACATTCCGGCACGTTTGTACGTGGAAGACGCGGAGTACTCGGGCGCGACCATCGTCATCTCACGTCTACTCGCGCGTACGTAGTACAACACCGCGCCGTGTAGAGAGTGTAGCACTTAAAGCCCGCCAACGAGTGGCCGAACGATAAAACCATGCATTTCTACGCCCACGCGTCGCGTTCCTCGCCACTCGAGAAATCCCTTATCTCTGTTTAGATCGATAATTCGCACGTATCTTTCTGATCTGGAGAGGGAAAATAATCTCTCGCAAAAATGACAAGGTTCAGTCATTCTGACACTCTACGATCAACTTCTTATTGTTTAATCAATAATTCGTCGATTGTCGCGCGAAACATTCACGTTCCGTCTGTGAGACGGCGTATTTAATTTCTGCGAGATATTACGTTACAACGGAAGCGTACTTTCTTTTTATTTCGTAATGTCATCTGGTTATTTATGTTAAAAATTCAAAATTCGCTAGCAATATTCATCTCGTTCCGATTATTCTAAAACTGGAGGCGTCTAACTGGCGGCCCTTCGTTGCTAGCGCTGTCCCCTCCACTGCATCGATCTCCCCACTACAATTGAAATTTCGGCTCGCCACTCTCTGAATGGGGAGATGCAGTGGAGGGGGTAACGCTAGCGGGCCGCCAGTTATACATACGTCTCTGTTCTATATTTGTATTTTAATAGATTCTAAAATATTCTAAAATATTTGTGGAAATAGAACAAACTACGGTCCAACGAAGCGACCATCGTTTATTAAATGACCAATGCTGATGTACATAATGAGCGTGTCAGTCGGATTTCCGTGTAATCGGATTTTGAATTTAGCGGAGGAACAACCACGCGAAATCTCCGTTATAAAATTCCTACGCGAGATACCTGTACATTATAGAAACAGACTTCCCCGCCCTTTATTACAGACTTGTTTCTCCTCGAGAACTTGGACCTCTCTATTGAGCTTCTAATTACCGAAGTTTGCTCTTCCATTATTTCTGCTGGAACTCGCATAATGTATGGCAAAAGTTGGGGAGCGCCACTGGCAAAAATAGTTAGCTGTTAACCGAGAGACAATTATAAGATTCTTCATCGGTGAAATGCTGCCCGCTCCGTTCGTTCCGCGTCTTCCTTCCTCTCTTCGTTCGAGCGCTTTGCATTCGTCGTGTATCGATCGTCCCGCCAGACTTTAATATTACATAATTCCCGTTAAGAGAGAAATTTAATTGACATTAAACGAGTGTATCGACGCGAATGTCGAGCCCCTTCCTTTGAGCAACGTAAAATAGCGAAATGCAAAGATGACGAGACGAAAGACTTAATATTCCTTTTCTCTTCTGTCGACCCAACGAAACTCGAGGTTCGTAAACGAGACTATCGGGCTGGTGCGTGTTCAATCCCCGAAATTGCGCCACGACTCGATCAGCATATTGTAATTGTCTCATGAATAGATACAAGCGTGAATAAATGTAAGCTTGTTTTCGTACGCGAGCAGGTAAATTTTTTCTCTCCTCGACGGGTTTGAAACTGTGCTCGAGCCTTCGACTCGCTGGAAACGCGATTTAAAGTTGCCATTCAAAAGTTAACGCCGTCGCGTTCTATGACCGAACAATTCCGATCGTTCTTTCAAATTGTTCGTAATACCATTTGATAAGATAGAGGCTCTTGTCGCTGCCCGTTCTCACGTGGAGCACAAGTTGAAATACTATCGCTTCATAGATATATCTAACGGAAAATTGTCGAAATTGTCACGCGTGGTATCAGTCAGCGATACGTTAGATGCAAGGGATCGATAAATAGTTTCCCCAGCGAGACACGTGCAATTTAAGTCGTGATGCAAATGGGTTAACGATATTCTATCTCGATCGTTGGCCATAAAATCGCTTCGATCTCAACGAAACGGGGGGGGGGGGGGACAACAGGAGGCGAGTTACCTCCGCGAGTACGATGTTTCACAGTTGGACGATCGTTCCTCGCCCGCTCTTTTCTCGTCAAAGTCGGGACGTGTGTGTACTTCACGATGTTCGCCAAAATCACTGAATCCTGGGAGTTTCGATTCGGGCGACCGGCGAACTCACCGCGATGAATCAGTTTTCCGTCGATCACCGATGTGTTCAGCGAATCACGCCACTCGACGTCCCCCGGTTTTCGCCAGCCCCCGAAGCTTATCACCGCGCGAGTGTTTCCGTTTTACTCTGGTGTTTTTCGTGGTGGGCGCGTGAAGCGATCGTTGCCAACTGGTTGCCAGTTTTTCTCCCCCGCGTCGGCGTGGATCGCGTCGATAGGGCTTCTTCGAGTTGGTAAGCTGATTACCAGGAGACTCTCCGCTCGCGTCAGTGGTTCCTCGAAGCTCACGTACGAAGAAGAAAGTTCCGTAAAATCTTCGTGAAGGGAATTCGTAAAGACGGGAGATATTGATAGAATTAACTCTTTCGCTCTGGCGGAGAGTCGCCACTAAACGCTAAATGTGTTGCGCACATTGATCGAGCCATTTTCCGAGTCCGTTGATCCATTTTGAAATAGAATCTTTTTTCAATGGCCTCGTAACATTTCGACGAGGACCTAGAATGTCCTTTTCAAATTAATTTCGTTTCTTCAAACGAAACTCTAAAACCTGATCTAACCTAACTAAAAATCTAACCTTCTAACCTAAATTTTTAAGAGATTAACAGTTACGCCCATAGATGAGAAAGATATTACAATCATTTCTTATCGTGTATGTGTGTATTTCACTGTCGAACCTTTTTTGAAACTTTCTTGGTAACATATTGGCAGAGGCTTAGAATATTTTTTTTTTCAAGCAAAAATCTAACCTTAAATTTTCAAGCGATTAACAGTTATACTTGTCGATTTTTCCGAATTGCAATAGATTCGGTCTAAATTTAGTTTAGATTTAATAGATTGAATTTAACAGAATAAATTTAATAGATTAAAAATGATTTTTTATCACAGTTTCATAATTTATTGCAATTTTATCACAATTTCATAATTTATTACAATTTTATCACAATTTCATAATTTATTACAATTTTATTACAATTTCGTACAATTTAATTTCTTATCGTATAAATATTCCACTGTCGAGTAGAAAGCTCCAAAGTGTACTTTTAACATCTGATTACTCCATTGCGTCCATAGATTGCTCGCAATGAAAGGGTTAGGGAAACGTATGGCAAACGTAGTTTGGGTTTCGTCGAAGAAAATCCAGGAGTTAATGCACCGGTGATCGAATGGCGGTGGTTGCGTGTGCACGATGATCGATACGTGTTTTCAAATACGATGTGTTATCTTCCATTTGGACCGCGCCTGTTAAAACAAGGGACGCTTCATCAATCACACGCTTCGCGCTATGCTTTCTGTAAAAGGATACCAAAAAAAAAAAAAAAAAAAAAAAGAAAAAAAAGAAAAAAAAATGACACGACTTTCTGTCGCCTCGCAACGCTGCCGTAGGTTCAGCCACCCACTCTGCTCTGTAAATGTTCACGAAGTTTTTCACGTCAATTAATTATCAGTTTGAAGCACTTAGAACTTCGGAAGATTAAAACAGATCACTCTGTGTTCTAGTTCCAGAAGCTACGTTGTGAAAAGCTACGACAATGATAAAAGTGCATTAATGCGACGTTTGTCGTTTCTGTTTCACGCGCGTTCCATCGTGTCGATGTTTTTCAATTTGTTTTATTCGTTTTATTATTATTATTATTATTATTGTAGAATTCGTTATTGGACTTGATATGTTTGTTACGTTCGCAGTACGCGTGTATGCACGTACGGAAGTTTTTGAGGACGGGATCGTGTGCCGTGGTACTTCGATATTCAATAACGATCCTCTAATCCGCTAGTTTGCGTAACTGTGTCACGTCGTTAGAAGCCAGATATGTATACGAAGCCGGTTGTCTTTTTCGTGTCTAGGTTCGTCGACTTTGGAATTATTAAGGCTACCGGGAAGTAACGTTTCCCCTCGCCAAAATGGGAAGTTCTGATGTTTTTTGTTGTTACACGTAAATTTACAAAATATATGAAAAGAAAATAGATGTTTATTAACATGGAATAAGATGATACTGTGTAACATAAAATAAGATAATACTGTAATGTGTGTAACATATTTAATACTTTGTCAGGGCAGAAATAAAAGGGAAAGGAAAGGTGTTTCAAAGGAAGAATAGATATATAATGTTCCTTGAGAAAGAAACGGTAGAATTACAAAATATGTTTATAGGAGAAATGATCCTGTAGATAAATTGTCTTCAATATATATAACTCATCATTTTGAAAGAATTTTTATACGTGTCGATAAAGTTTGTCTAAACTTGTAAATATTATAGACATTACGATAGTTGTAACTTTGCAAACAACAAAAATATTAAATCACAGTAATTCCATAAAAATAATGACGACAATGTGTATCAAAATATTGCCAAATTTCAGGAGTCTTGTTTGAAAGCAGTAGTCCCAAGTAAATCTACAAATATCTCGAAAAGAGATCGTTACCACCAATATCAGTGATGAATGTAACATAATGCACGCAGGAATATTTGGAGAAGTGATGTCAACAGAATTCTACCAGAATTGACCCTCTGTAGTTAAAATTGTTCACGAAACGCCACTTACTTTCAATTAATTCTTCACTTTTCGCTGTGAGACGAGTACGACAGCAGGCGAGAACGAGAGAGCCTAAACGAGCGCGGAGTTCACTTCATTAAGCTATATCTCAAGGGATTGCTCTTTCTTCTTGATGGAGGAATTGAACTCTAACGTAGTTACCTCGATCTTTCGAACGACGACACTGCGTCAATGGATCTCCGCTTCGTAATTTTCTACGTAGCTGCGTAATTTAATAAATATTGAGCGTACCGATGGCGTAAACGGCCATTTGCAACGGATAACTCGCGGAATTGTGCGCGACGTACATTTGGAATTGTGATCCAGTTCCCTTTGTTGCCACAGTCGATCCGTGGCCATATTTTCTTAACAGAGAGAGTGAGAGAGGAAAAGTCTCAGTTAACGGATGAAAGGCTTTCCTCACGGTCAGGGAGTACAGTTTATTGGCCGTTTTGTTGAGAAATGTCCAGGTCGCTCGTAACTAATGCTCCACATACGAGGAGAATCGAGAGTCCCTCCAAACTCGTTCCTCTCGTTCTATTTGTCTCACATCCGCCAAAGACTCTAGAAGACACTCCGCCAAGTAACGAGAAATAATTACAGCGGCCAGGCACAATCTATGTGTTACAGACAGCAAAAGCAGCGGAAATAAGTTCGAGGTTTGGTAGGACATCGAATTAGACGAAACTTGTACAAAATAATTATTATTTCATGCAGTTGTTTTTACGAAATAACACAATTTTATGATAAACATTTGTAATGAAAAACTTCTAAAACACAATGGAAAGAATCGTGTGACTTGAACTTGAATTTAATTTTTAAAATTGATAAAACTGGTTTTCTCTCGTATTTTGACGTTTTATTAAAGAAAGAAGAAATTAGGTGGGAAGAAATTTTTGGACAATACTCTGTATTATCATTCACTTCAATTCTACGACAAATGCCCTCTCTCGTCTCGCTTTCGTCGAGCATAAAACTCTAAAATTTATTTCCATGAAAAAAACTTGATTTTTTTTAAATTTCATTGGGACTTGTTTCTATAAAAATAATCGAGCGCAAGCGCTTTCGTTCTCGAAACGAAATGGAACACTCAAAGGGTTGAGGTCGTGTTCGATAGAGTCTCACTTTGATCAGATAAAGATCTCACTCGATTTGCGAAGCACCCTCGAGGAACACGGTTTATCACTCATGCTGATAGTGACACGAACGAATCAAACGGTTATCGATCTGTGTCGAGTGATAAGTTTTCCTCTCGGACTCTCAAGATTTGTCACTCGCAAAAGCAGCTCTTGATTTCGCGAGCGTTGTTGCTCGTGGATCGACATTGCCCGAAGAAAGGACTGTAAAAATTTGTAACGACGTGACGCGACGAGAATACCGCTCGCGAAATCTACATTTGTCAAGTGGCTCACCTGTTACGCGCACAATCGGACCGCGTGCTGCGGGCGCGCGTTGCGTTACACGGATACGTGATCCGTTTACAAGATGGTTCGGCAATCTCGTTTGCGCAATCCTAATTGCGCGTCGTGCCCGTCTCTCTGGCCAATTAATTACCAACAGTAATGCGAGCGCTGGAAAATTTTACTGCAATCGTGTAATATATTAACGTAATAAGAAAGTGTCAAACTGACGAGCGATGGATGAAAGTGCTCGCACACTCGATGAAAAAATCATCGATAACCTCTGTAACCGGAATTTTGTGATTAATCAGTCGATTGTTGCTGATTCCAAATTCAAACTTAAAACTAATAGTAATTCTTTTTAATAGATGGCAGCTTCTTCTAAATTTGGTGTTTAAATTTGATAGTTTTTTTTAAATTTGGTATTTTTATTAACTAGTAGTAGTTTGTTTAAATAAATGATAGTTCTTTTAAAATTTGGTATTTTAAATTTGATAGTTGTTTTCAAATTTGGTAGTTTTTTTAAATTTAGTGTTTTTTAATCATCAAAGAAAATTTTAATCATTAGAGAAAAGTTTAGTCACGAGGAAAGTTTTCTTTATCGTTCTTAGAGGGTTCACTCGAATTTTGACAATTTTCGAGACCAAAATTGTGCTTGCTACATGATTGAAAAACGTTATTGAAAGAGGAGTTAACGTTGGGCTGTCATAGTGGAGGCTTCGTACTTTAAAACGAAACCAATTGTTATACTGGATTGTCTTTTTTCCTTTAAAGTTATAACAATTTAGATTTTTTCATCAAGTGTGCGAATACTTTCGTCCAGTTTAAGATGAGAAATGGTAACAAATTCGATCGTCACGTGTCCCACATTGTTTATTATTTGAGTTCAACACGTCAGTAATCATTTACGAAGGTGCAAGATTATATGAAAGAAAACTAATTATTTTCACTTATTGTTGGTGCATGCCGACGAGTATGTTCAATTTGGCCACGGAGTGCGGCGCGATTCGAACGACGATGCTGCCTTCACTTCTTTCCAAGGCGTTTTCGTTGATGCAAACCACTGCTTGACTGTCTTCCACGTTGTGGACGCTTACGAAGTTGATGACTCCTGTAATAGAGACGTTACATGAATATTTGAATATTTTTCTTTCTCTTCCTTTCTTGTCAGTATCTCTTCTCGTAGCAACGAACGATCACGCTTATCGGTAATTTCATTCTCAAGAGCGCGAGAGATCCTTACCATTCATCTTCAAGTTCAGAGTATACAGCAGAATGATGTCGTGGGTGTTCTCTTTCGTAATCACCCTGTTGTAAGTTTCTTCACCCACGACGTGTTTGCCAACGTCGAGGTTTCCGAGATGCACGGCAGCGTGTGGCTCGAGATAAGTACCCTGTTTTTTTTTTTTTTTTTTTAAGAAAAGAGGAAATTGTAACCAAATTTTCTGCGGGAACGTTGTATAAAATGTTTGTGTAGAAATCGTAAGTCAGTCTGTAATCGCAAGTTTATCAATGTTCTGCGTCGCCAATATACGACCAAACTAGTACGTAATATCAATAGCAGTTAGTCGATCATAATTTCGAAAATACGGGGAAAGAATTAATTTAAATTTCGTTAATTTCGTGTACCCTGACTTAAATTTGGAAAGAAGCTACTACGTAAAGAATGAACGACAATGCATTTCGAAAATACAGCGAGAGGATTGATTTAATTTTGTGCACTCTGTAAATTTGGAAAGAAAGTCTTCCAATCACTCACCGGTCTTGCTTGTACGAGATCCTCGTCGGTGAGTTCCAAGGTAACGGTTTCACGAGGATAATCAATAAGTGCAAAAGTGGCCTGCACTGCTAGGGCCACGAAGATGAAGACGGCAGCGATCGAACGAGACATTATTGCACGGTATTGTCACGGTAAACTGTAACTACATCATTCGGAAGGTCTGTGGCTCTTTTTATACTCTTTAGATTAGAAAGTCTGTCGAAATGCTCGTGACTTATCGAACAATTTGGCGATTTTATCTGCTTTTTTCTTGATGTAAAAACGAGAAAGGTGTTATCGAGAAGAGCATCACGTTTTAACTTCTAATTACATAATTGGAACCAGTTCGGTGAAATATTATGACTCGACTGAGAATTAGTTTCAAAAGTAGCGAGCTTCAGAGCTGAGAAATAAAATTTTCCAAACATTCCTGATCGCTGGAGGAGCGGTCACGTCGTTACTCTGAAATATTCGATACTGACGGTCGCATTCTGTGGTAATAATGACGCAAGAGTCAGTTTCATCGCGAATTTAAAAAGTTCATAAGTAACGTTACTCTGAAATTTCTCTTCAATTCTTTTGTTTTTCTAACGCAGCAAAGTTTGCACCCTGCTTTGTATTTTACTTTTCTTAATATTCCATTTGGTAATAACAGGCGTCGGATATCAGATTTTCAATTTCAAGAGAGGAAATTGAGTATAATAAACTAGATGTCGTTTGTGAATAATTGAAACTTCAAAGTGACTCAAATGAATCTTCAAACGCAACGTTATGAAATATTATTTGTGTTTTGAACAGTTATCTTTCCATAATTGGATCATCATTCGGTAATATAATCTTCTGATACATGGATCGATCAACACAGTGATCGAACTATTCCAAGAGAGAGACCGTTGAAAATTGCTTTTCATGTATGATGATTCTGTTATTACAAGTAACTCATCACTTTGTGGTCACTTTAGATTAGATAAACGGACGAGACAAATAAAATAAGAAAGATTATAGTCTCTTCTTCTTTTTCTAAAGATATACCTCGCGTATCTGTGTATATTTGTTCAAATACGTTAGATAGGTGGCTAACTGGCGGCCCGTGAGCCCTTACCCCCACTTATCTGATTGCAAGCGCTACCCCCTCCACTGCGTAGAGGTAGAAAGTGGGGGTAAGAGCTCGCGGGTCGCCAGTTAACCCCTAGCTCTGCGTTAGAGAATTACCTACTGTTCTTTTACAACTTGAAATTAAAAAATTTTAAAACAGACGAAATTCTCTCTCTTGCAATTAAAAATAATTTAGATTTTTAAATTCGCTTACGCTAATTTCTAAACTAGTATTACGATTTAGATGTGATTGCGAATGACGTCTACCGAAGTATTTCATCGATTATATGTTTAAGGAATTCGACTTACCAGAAGTGCAGAAGTAACTGCGTAACTGATTCGTTCGAGTGAAAGTTTCTATTCGTTCACAATGAAAGCTACAACTGTTTTCTGGAAACAATAGGAGTCGTATGAATTTACAGGTTTCGTGACAGCACTTACGCGTGGCAAACTTCTTTCTACCAACAACAAGTTTTTGAAATGGAATAAAATTCAAATGTCCCTCTGATTGAGTTTTTCAGAATTGTGTTGTATTATATTACCAATATAAATAAAGAATTAGAGTGGGATCAGGCTGCACTTTACATCAGTATCAGTCAGACAGAATTAGCTGTCGCCTCTAAATCCAGAAGCAATTAAATTTCTCAAACCCATACAGTAAATAGTAAATCACAGATATAACCAGTCAAATTTAACTTACGATCAAATATTTCCTAAAACGAGTGAGCGATACTTAGGCAATTAGTACCATAATCCAGCTCGTGAGAAGTTGAACGAAGATAACGCTTACGTTGTATTACGCGCAATTAGATTTAGCACGAAACTTTACCGAAAGATTGTGAGAAAAACGAAAGAAATAACAATGTTCACACGCCACCTATTGTGAATTAATCGAAACAAGTGTACGTACATCGATATGTCGATATTTTCATTCAACGTAAGTTGACGAAAGACAGGATATGAGTGAAACTGGTGATCTGGACTAATAATTCAATTAACGTACTCAGTCAGTTTTTTGATCTGTGTCTACTTACTATGTTTATTTGTTCAAATAAAACATTCCATTTGTCGTTTTGAGAATATGATGGAAAATTATACAACAGAATGTAGTGAAGAGAATAGTTATTTTCATTAATGCGCTCCGATGACAACGCTTAATTTGAGGCTGGATTTCGCTGGAACTCGGATGTTGAGGACGCTCTGATCTGATCCTAAGGTGTTTGCCGTGGCACACACAACCGATCTGCTGCCCCCTATGTTCTCGGCACTTACGAAATTAATGATTCCTATGAAAAAAAGGAAACGAATACGTTGAAAATATTTGCAGAGATACAGACGTGGTTAAATTGCTACGACTTCAAAAAGCAGACGTGTCACAATTCAGTTGGATCTCATTTTAAAGTGTGAAGTCTTTACTTTGACTGATCTGTGTTAACTTTTTTGTCAAAAATGTTTTTTTTTTTTTTAATTATATAGCAAACGAGGAAGCAACTTTCGTTCTCGAGGATTGTCCAACGCCTCTGACATTTTTCTCGTCACTTTTTCAAAGTGAATTCAAGTTCAAACCTATGCTCTTGGTTTGCAAGCGTAAAGGATGTGTATAGTGAGGCATCTTACCGCTATTTATAGACAGTGTCAGCTCTAACGTTATTGTCGAAGTGGAATCATTCTCGTATTCAGCTGTACCGATGTAAAATTGCTCGTCGCCTCGGAGTGTGCCGACCACGAGGTTTCCGATGAATGAATCCGCATGTGGAGCAGCATAAGTTCCCTATTAAGAAACAAAAGGTGTGAAAAGGAATGTTCGAAACCGAGTTGTATCACAAACAGTTGGAAACGAATATAATTCTTTACTTTGACATTAGCGGCTTCCAACAATATTAAGATATTAAATGACTGTCTATTCGAGCTATATTACAAACAGTCGGTAGCGAATATGTATGTCTTTATTTCGACATTGACGAGCTCTAACGATATTCAAATATTAACTAACTGTCTCTTCCTTTTTTTTTTTTCGACTGATTTGGTGTGATGAATTAAGCTTTATGATTCTTTAAAACGAAGCTTTGTAGGGGCAAGAGCGTACGGACCGCCAGTTGGCCGGCTCTACTTCAAAAACTTCGAAAATTTTACAAGTTGCGACGTTCAAATCAGATTTTTTCGAACATCTCTCACAGAAGAGACGTTCGTGTTAAAGTAAATCTAAGAGCAAAGAAATTGGATATTTTCTTCGAATTCTGTTGTTTTGAGAAAAAGAAAGAGAAAGAGAGAAGAGAGAGAGAGAGAAGGAGAGAAGGAGAGAGGGATCTTAAAGCCACTTACCGGTCTCAGGTCTTTCTCGGTGAGTTTCAAAGTGACGACTTTAGGTTTTGGGAAATCGATGGCAAAGATGGCCTGTGCCAGGACCACGATGAAGACAGTGACGACTAAACGAGACATTTTGTATCAGTGTCGAGAAGGTGTGAATAGCTCTTTTATATCCCAAACTGGAAATTTACGTATCTTATCTAAATGCTTCTACGATTTTTCTATTGATTGCAATCTCGAGTGTAAATAACAGAAATGGTTCCAGGCGTTACGTGTCATTCACGTATTTTTGCTACTATAATTTCGTGATTTTTATTATTGTACTATTATTAATTTTATTATTATTACGTCACGATATCGTTATATTTTATCCTTTTTTTCGATTTTGATGAATTGTACTGTATATTGATGATTTATCAGTGATGGTTTTGTGGGTAGACTGGATATCGTGGAATTTTTCTTTTATTTTAATCCTCGATTGATATATTTATTTCATTTTAATTTCCGTTCTTACATCATTAATTCACATTTATTATCAGTAGCATTAAAAAGAAATGTTAAAAAATCAATACCCTAACTCATATACAACGCAAAATGTGTTTCAAGAATTTTACTTATGATTCGATGATGTCCGATAATACCATTATTGTTTTTGAAAGGAATAAGTCCAGAAGATTTATATCTTGTTGACATTTTGAACGAATTAGTTCAAGATATGTTAGTTTGACAAATATAAAATATCATTTCCACGTGCTTACTATTTTTTAGTATTTTATTCAACAACATTTGATGTTGGTAGGTTATCGAAATGAATTTCTACGAATTAGATTAATCCATGATTGAAAGTGATGAAATCTTTTGATGTTGTCGTAGATTTTATCAGATAAAATAATCCACGTGTAGAAAATTAATTAATTTTCAATATCTTTATCGATTCGCCGTGATTTTACTCATTCAGTCGTTCGCACAATTAATTTAGATTATCTTTGTTCAGATTGTATTTTATTTAAACGTATTAGATAGTTGTTTAGTCTCTTTGGAGAGACAAATTTTTACGATTATTTTTACAAATTTTTCCGATTGTCACAGAATTGATCTTACAATTAGAACGAAACCATCGACTGTTTTGGAAAATTTCTATCGCGAGAAATTCGTATTTACGTCTGAAGATAAATGACATCCTGTCGAGATAAATGTGTTAGATATACATTTCCTTGGAAAGGTTCATACACCTCATTCCACGTATAGATATCTCTATCGTATGACTGAAGTGCACAAAGCGCGCGTAATTTAACACTTCGATTGTTCAATTGAAAGTGTCCAGCGAGCAAAACTCGCAATCAAATGTTTAATGACACAAACGACCATTAATCACTATCGCGCGATGTCATTTCAGTCAACTAAACTACGATGATTTAAAATTTATTTCCCAATCGAGGGAAAGAGGATCACTCTGTCATAGTAAACGAGATAATTTATCCTTCAGTACTTCAGAAACAAAAAAAAAAATTATCTTCAAACATCTATTTATTAATCAAACATGAAGAATTTTATCAAATATTAGATTAATGTGTTTTAATCATAGAAATATTAATTAACAAACTGTAGGAGTAAAGTCAGGCCTTGGAATGAGGATTTAATTAATATATCTAGTCAACATTTTACTTCAATATTTTTCAATAACTTAAATTTAAATTTATGCTATTTGCTATCTATTTAATATATCGTGCAAATATAGTATATGGAAAATCATTTATACGAGGAAATAATTATTTAATGTTAGTTTGATTAGTGAACGCTTTTTAAAGTGCCTAAAAAAATTAATTTTAACTTTCGAGAAGATTTACTGCTATTTGTTATATTGTATACTTATACATTTTTCTTGGTATAAATAATTTCTCAGCACAAACGTTAACGAATCGTCATTCTTCGTTAAAGTAACTTGTGCCATTTTCAAAAATGAACGGCTCATTTTCTGTCAGTTTAACTTGAACTGTAATCGTGGTATTTAACACTCAGGTATTTGGCATTTATTTTGAACAGATTTTTATTAAAATTTATATTAAAAATTTTTGGCGAAATATTAAGAACATAATAACGTTGTAATTTATTGAACTATGTCCCTCGACATATCGATTGAAAATCATCGACGAGGTATTGAAAAGTGCAAAGCAACGATTCTTGTTTGATTGAGAAAAAAAAAAACGTAAATTAACAAATTCGAATTGAAACAAAATTAAAAACGCACAATTTTACGCAGAAAGTGTTTATTACTTATTTTACATTCCACTGAAAGAAAGAAACGTCAATGTGCTGAGATGCTTATTGGCGTACAATTGAAACGATTCTTTCATGCTTTCCCCTTGAAAGATATCTCTTAACGATAAAGAAGAAACAAAAAAAAAAGAGAGAATATATAGTGGCGAATCGACACGATGGTGTCTTCGTTAAAACTTGCGATTACGATCGTGCGCCGCAACAACCATGTTCAAAGTGGCCAATGAATTTGGTGGTACTCGAAGACTAATACTGGTTTTGCTCGCCCCTAGAGCGTTCGAGTTGCCACAGACAACTGCCTGACTGCCCTGTACGTTCCGAGCACTGATGTAATGAATCGCGCCTGTAAGAAAGGAAATCGCGTTATTCACATAATGACACATACACACCGAAATTTTTTGAGTTTTTGAAATTTGAGTGTTATGAACAAATATGGAAATGCTTATGCACACACGGAAGATTTAAAGCTTAAAGCTAAATGAAAACACGTAGTACGCAAAAATGTGACTTATATAAAATAATAATTTATATAAAAATATCGTTTATATAATTTTAAATAGAATGCTCGTGACATTCGAGGATTTTTATTCTCCGAGTATGAACAAGGTACTTTACCGCTGGAGACGGACACGTCCAACGTTGTGCCCTGAATCGTGTTGGTCGGATTATTGAATTCGATCACCCGACGAAAAACTGTTTCGTCTGCGTAGCGCTGGCCGGCGATCAGATCCCCGATGAATATTGGCCCGCGTTCCTCAGGATACGAACCCACCTAACGTACACGAAATGCTACATTTCTCGAACCAAAGGCTCTTCCTACTGCTTCGCGCGAAAGTTTAAAAAATGATGGAGGGTATCATTTTTTTCCAGAGATTGAAACTACGTGTCGTTAATCAGTTGCTCTGGCAGCTGATTGCGGACCATAACGAGTGACGAAACCCAGTGTACAATAATTCGTCGCTTTCTTTCCGAACTGAATAGAAATTATTGAGAAGTAATAAGTTTATTATTTGCTTTGCCTGGGTTGCACTTAAATATACTTAAGATTGAGAAAACATTGCAATTTTGGGACAAAAATGTTCTCGACGTGCACAGCACGTCATTCCAACGCAAGAGATTAACTCTTAGCTTATATTATACTGTTAGTATATTGTGCTTGCTCCAGCAAACCTGCAATGCACGTTCACGATTGCTTTAAATTTAAACGATATCGCGTAGAAAAATATAATTAACAAAATTTCGTGTTTAAGTATCATTTGAATGATTATTTCAAATGCTACGTCATTCTGCTTGAAGTCATATTTCGCTAAATAAATTGCTGATAGAAGGTTCCTCGAGTTTCGCTCAAATTTCGGTCAGATATTTGAATTCAACAGACCTAACAGAATTATTTCATCGATTGCAACAAAAGGAAATGTCTTAAATACGTGTACGAGCAAAGTCGCTGAAATAGAATGCGCTTGAACTTGACAAAGCTTGGCAGGCTGAACGACCGTTTCGAGGTCACTCACCGATTTCGTTTGTTGGACGGCATCGTTGCTGGTGAATTCCACGCGTACGTTCTTGTCCTGCGAGACATCGATAGCGAACGCGGCCTGGTGCAGCGACAGGGCCACGATCAAGACACCGGCAATTGAACGGAACATTTTTCTATGGTTTCGCTGTGACTGTGACTGCGCCATCGGCGAATGTGCCACGTCTCTTTTATAGACCGGGCCGAAAGTCCGTCAAGGTGAACGTGACTTATCTGAACGGTTCTTTTGTGATTTCTCCATTGGCTCCTATCACACTGGGGGCTCTTCCCCCTGGAATACAAATAAGGGAAATGTCGCTGGGTACAATGCCACGTATTTACGTTATTCGTCTCACGACGAGGCAGACCTTGAGCGATGAATTTCCCTATTTTTTTTTTTCTTTTCTTTACTTTCAACACGTCCACCCTGTATATATTATTAACCTCTTGCGCTGGAACGACGTGCACGTCGAGAATATTTTGTCCCAAAAATTGCAATATTCTCTCAGTTTCAAGTATATTTAACCCTCCGACTACTCAACCTCAGCGTCCTGTGCCGGGGTCATTTTGACCCACACGGATATCCCAGTAATACATATTTAGGGTTGTCCGGACGGCTCACCGATACTGTACAGAGTGACGGTCGCTCGAGATATTGTACCAACGCAGTGACAGACACCCGACTCATATAGAAACATGTAGGAGTATAAGGAACAAATAATAGTCACATGAATAATAAAGTTACATATATTTACTATACATTTATGTCATTCATTGTCAGGAACGTCTTGTGCAGATTGAGCGAAAGAAGACAAAGAAAGATTGCTCGTTGGCAATGAAGGCATTGCGTCGACAAACAGAAACAACGGAAAAAGTAATAAAAAGAACAAAAATAATAATAAAAACGGTAAATTAATAATAAAAGTAGTAAAATATTGAAATAGTGCTGAAAACTAAAATCTAAATACCAAATACAAAAATAGTATAAAATACTAAATACTAAAAAAAATAATACAAACTATTAAATACTAAATACTAAAATACTAAAATAATAATAAAGGCACTAAAATATAAAATAAACTATGAAATGAAAAATTGCTTCGATTTGCTGCGCACGTCTTTCTTCCTCAGAATGTTACCAGAAACTGATTTTCTTCGTCTTTAGTTGTCGTCACTTCGGGAATTTGGCGAACACATTTGGCACACAGCCGCATGATGCGTTAGTGCGATCACTAACACAAGCAGCTCCCCTCACTAACACAAACAGCTCCCATAACCAACACAAGTAACTCCCATCACTGTGTGCGATCACTAACGCAAGCAACTCCCAGCACAGGTCAAAACTATGACCCCGCCACTATAGGCGGAGGATTAAGTATAATCCAGGCGAAAGAAATAATAAATTTATTACTTCTTAGTAATTTCTTTCCAGTGATATACCAATGAATTTAAAAAAGACGAACTATTGTATATACGGTTTGGTCACTCGTTGTGGTCCGCAATCAGTTGCCAGCGCGAATGATTAACACGTTAAGTTGTTCAGCTACGCAAGATCGCAGTACGATTACATCCAGCGTCCCGAGTGTCAGAAAACTTTGTATAAATTGTTAAGAGGAGAATACAACACTGCTGGGAAGAAATGTTAGTAGAAACGTGACCAAGTAAAGTTTACAACATTCGTATATGTGACGAGTGCAAAGGAGGGCCACGTACTCGTAATTGCCTAAACTCTTTTAATAAAACTCATTAAAATTATTATTGAATTATTACACTAAATACTGTTTACATGATAAATATCAATAAAGGCAATATTCTGCTACTATTCTTTCCTGTAGTTTTAAAGTTTTTCAATTTTTAACACGTGCTTGCTAAATTTGCTACGGAGGGTCACCAGTGGCCGACACGTTCACTTCACCTTAACGTTAACCACTTGCCCTGGCCAACTGGATTGCGGACCATAACGAGTGACCGAACCGTATACAATAATTTGTCGCTTTCTTTTTGAGCTCATGTCGGTATGATATATCACTGGATGGAAATTATTGAGAAGTAATAAATTTACTATTCGTTTTGCCTATTTTTTTTTGTTTTTTGTTTTACTTAAATATACTGAGAAAATATTACTGAAATATAAATAAACTGAGAGAGTATTACAATTTTGGAACAGAAAGTCCTCGACGTACGTGGCACGTCATTCCAACGCAAGAGGTTAATGTCATTAGAATATTATTGTTGTCAAAGTTATATTGACCGCAGTCTGCCGACTTATTTATCCCAAAAGAGATAAATTTGATTTTCACTGCCAGGAGGATCATTTCTTCGTTCATTTTACTTCTTCGAACGGGAAGAGTTTCATTATCAAATTTTCATTATCACGACACTTCCCGGTCGAATCATTAGAGAGATCTCTCTGCCCCCGGGGGGCAGATGATCACGAACTTCTGCAGACTTGGCAGAAAAAGGTCGGCAATCCGTAGTTTCCAGCTATTAGGGTAGTCTCCTTCGCGCGCTCTTCTTCCTCTTAGCGCGCCAAGTCCCTTTGGAGATCATGGATGCCCGGAGGCGTTTTTCTCTTTGTACACGGTGATCTGGCTGCTACGTGTGTGTGCCGACTTTTCCTTCAACTGGTTCGAGCAACTAGGATCGCCAGTCTTAACCTATATTCCGGGTTCCCCCCTTTCCAGTAGCCAGCCCGAACCTCGCGACCAAGTTCTTAATAATGCGATTACCGCGCCCTTCCCGAGATCGGAGCGTCCTCAACTTCGTGCCGTTTCTTCCGCTAATTCGATCGTTCGTCCCTCGTGTCGCCATCGTTTGCAAACGTGTTTGACAGGTCATCAATTTATGCGAAAGTTTATTATTTTAAATAAATGCATTACGAGATTTAACAAGAAACTGTAACTATTTATTTTGACACATTGTCGACTAGCAATTTTACGCACAGCTCTATCTAATTGTGTATAAATATAAATGTAAATATATATAGTTATATATGTATGAATATAAAAAGTGAAAGGATTAGAGTACTCAAAGACGGATAATAAAGAGGAGAATATCTTGAATAAACGTAAACAGAAAGAGAAAGAAATTGATATCTAGTTCTACGAAGATGAGAATGATGTAGAGGATCAACGTGAAACTGTTGTTGACAAAGTCAACAACACATCAAATTGACATTATTATCTAGGTTCAAGTGTAAAAATATTACTGTTTTCAAGGACCATTTTTGTCCCTCTTATCGGTCACGATACGAGTGTACACGAAGTGTATATTGGTAAGTTCAGTATTAAATTTAGTGTTTTAACGTTAGACATTTCCCAAATTTTGTAATTTTCGTTTTGTTCGAAAATCGAACGTTGAAAAATTTCGCAACACTTCCAGCGAATCGCTCGTTGCCGCGTGTTTTCGAGGAACGAAGAATTCTTTTTCTTCTTTTTTCAAGTATGCGAGCTTGTTAATTCCGTTGTTAAAGAAACGCGTGTCTGTGTGTTTCAGCTCGGATCCGACGAGTGACGATAACTTGTGATGCTGCGGATTATCATTCTCGCAGGTATTTATCACATCTTTCGTTTAATAATTTCATCAATAGCACGAATGACAAATGAAGCGAAAATTACGACTCGAGGCTGTTTTTTTTTTTTTCTTAAATGACCCATTTCCAAAAAAAGACGCATTTTTGGTTTGCAATTTTTTATGCAACAAAGTAGAAAGAAACAAGGTCCAATACTGGCAAATTAGTGCTCTTGTGTTGTACAGGAGGAACAAGGAGTTGAAATTTATTGAAAAATGATAGGGAAAATACTCGTTTCTTACATTAATGCAGCGAGGTGTGCCGTTTTGAATTCTTGAAGTCCAGTTGCTTGAACAATTACTGGAAGAAAAGGAAAAAAGAGCGAGGCGCTTCGACCGGTCAAGGGCAAATTATTCTCATTTTGTAGTCGTAACAAGAAACAGCGTGGCCATTCACTAAAATTCTATTTTCAGCGTTTCTTCGAATTTGCATTTTCCACGCGTTTTCGTGTGGACGACACGACAGTGTGAATCATTCCTTTCTCCGAAGCTAAATTTAAATGTTCCACCATAAAACCAAAATCCATTAAATGTGGTTTGGAGGATCAGCCAAAACATTTCTTGCATAGAATTTAATGTTTAATAATTGCAGAGAAATAATGTTTAACATCTTCAACGAGGCTCGTCATTTGGAGAATACAGAGATAGAAATAATAAAATCTGTTATTTCGCTTTTCAGTCACTCGCGAGATAAATTTAATTTGCAAATGAGTGAGTGTGATCTTTAGAAGAGTTAATTTACAGTGGAAAAAGAACACGGAAGAGTCAATTCAAAGTGAAAAACAGTGGAAACTCCCGTAGAGATATATAGGGTGTTTCGACCCACTTCGGGAACTGATTGTGCGCCTAAAAGTAATGAAAGAAAGTCATATAAATGTATGTCCTGTCTGTCTTCGTTTATGAGATATAATGAATTTCCTGCTTGAATTATTTTTACAAAAGATGCTCGAAACGATCACCTTGCGTTTGAAGACAAGCATGCACGCGTCTTGTCATTCATCTGGTTACTCTCTCTATCGTTCCTGGTGTTTCTCGAATTCGTCGGAAGCCTTGCTCTATTCTATTTCGTAGTATTTCAGCATGTTCGATCGATGTTGCGTGTACAATAGATTTTAAATGTCCCCACAAATGAAAATCTAATGGATTGAAATTCGAAGAACGAGCAAGCCATGCAACAGGACCTCCACGACCAATCCATTTATTTGCAAAGTGTCGATTTAAAAATTGCCTAGCCACTCGGCTGAAATGCGACTTAAAACATAAGCTTGAGACAAGAAATGCTGGTCGACCAGCAACTGACAGGAAGAACGGAAACGAGTTGTCGATTCCAAGAGTGGTGGATTTAGTTGCCGGTGACTAATTAGCCAAATGTCCAACCAGACCGAGAGATTATCATTTCTTCCGAGATAGCACTTTCGCTCGGACGTCATTCACGGATTTAGCGGCGGACAGCTCGGGATTCTACTTTAGTTGCTCGTTAAATCTGGGTTAAGCGTTTCAACGCGGACAACTTCGGACTCGATTTCCACTGTCGTCATCGAGCTCCGCCGCGGAGTCACGTGATCGGTGCGCGCGTGCCGCTGAAGATTCATTTCGTCGCGGGTAACTTCGCGAACAGTGGATACGACAGAAGAGTGAGAAAATTTTGGGACTTTTGCACTATTACATAACCCTTACGACAGCCTGCTGCGGCAGAAGTGTTTACATTGATCGAATCATTTCCCGAGTCCCATCCGCTTTGAAACAGAATCTTTTTTTCGAATTCCTTCATAACATTTTGTTTTTCTTTTTTTAAACAATCTTTAATCTTTCAAACTTTGAATTTTTAATAGATTAACAGTTACATCTGTGGCTGGTCTTTCCCGAATTAGATTGAGAGAGATTTTTTTTTTTATTACGATAATTTCTTGTCGCGTGAATATTCCACTGTCGAATAGAGAAAATAGAAAGAACTCGTCTTGATAAAGTGTATTTTTAATATGTGATTACTTCAAAATACGTCAATTGATGCCATTATATACATATATAATATCTCCTGTGGTGTTCACGATGAAAGAATTGAAGAAAGATTAAAAAAAAGAATTAAAAGATTTTTACTTGTTACAGACTCGAAAGACATCGCTCGTCAAGTCTAAAAAATTTTCCAATTTTCTTCACTTCATTCGGTATTTTTTTTCTTCTTTCTTTTTTTTTTTTTTTTTTTTATTATACTACGTACCATAGTTATTGACGAGAAGTACAATTTCTCACCAAGAACAGAGTGTCTTTTAACGTAGAAAAAAATTCAAGACAAAGAATTGAATCACGATCGTCAGGACATTCTGAAGAATAAAAAATTACTTGGTGAAAATCGATGTTTCTAAAATGTCTAACTTAACGTGTGTTTGCTTCAACTAGGATCACTGTAACATTTCATTAGTTTCATCATTTGCGAAATTGGTGGGCATTTAGAAATCAATATAAATTGAAAGAAATATTAAAATGAGGAAGCTGACCTTTTTTCTTTTTTTTTTTTATGAAACATCGCGAGAATGCGCGACGCCGCGCCGTGTTCCTCATTACGAACCTGACAAGTAACCGTGCAAACGCGAATCGTATAAAGGAAGTGAGGCGACGTTGTGCATCGCGAGACCCGCCGCATTGTCGACGCCAAACAGAAGGGGACGCGTTCCAACCAGCGTGAACATTGTCTTCGGCTTAATTGCTCGGCAGATTTCTCGGGCTCGCGAGCACGAAGAAAATATTTTTTACTATTTTTACTCCTCTGCGTGGTATTTTCACGATTGTAGAATAAATTTCTATTTATCTCAAATGAAAAGTTGGAATAAATTTGGAAATGATTTAGAATGGTAAAAATGTGTTCTGTGGTACGATCTATATATAAGTGTGGTCGGAATCACTTCGTCGCACCAAATTCATTTTACGTACACGTATTGTAGAATAAATTTTTATCTATTGTAAATGAAAATTTAGAATAGATAAAAATCTATTCTGTAATTGTAAAAATACGTGTAGGGTGACTTTTCCTTAATCTAAATAGAAAACTTAGTACAAATTGTTCTCAATCTAAATTTTTCCCAGTCTGAATAAAAATTTTGAATAAATTTAGAAAAAATGTAGCTGTAAATCAAAATTTATTCTACAGTCGTCGAAATACACGTAGAGAAATGGAAAATGTGGAATAAATTTTCCTTAATCTAAATAAGAAATTTAGAATAAATAAAAATCTATTCCACAAAAGTACGTGTATGGGAATGGAAAATGTAGAGTAACTTTTTCTTAATCTAAATAGAAAACTTAGTACAAATTGTTCTCAATCTAAATTTTTCTCAGTCTGAATAAAAATTGTGAATAAATTTAGAAAAAATGTAGCTGTAAATCAAAATTTATTCTACAGTCGTCGAAATACACGTAGAGAAGTGGAAAATGTGGAATAAATTTCCCTTAATCTAAATAAGAAATTTAGAATAAATAAAAATCTATTCCACAAAAACACGTGCGGGGGAATGGAAAGCGTAGAATGAATTTTCCTCCGTTTGAATAAAAATTTACACTAAACAAAAGTGAATTCCACAATCGCCAAAATACACATGGGAAAGTGTAGAAGTGTAGAGATACACGTAGGAAAGATGGAAAGTGTGGAATAAATTCTCCTTCACGTTCGACGAGACCCCGCTGTATAGATCGTACCACGGGACATCCCAATACAGAGGAATTATGATTAATGTCCCCGATAATTAATCCCATTGTATCCATCCGTTGTCGCATTTTCGTCTGGCGAGATAGCCGGCTGGTCGAGCCGTCGAGCGTGCTTGCACGTTTCACGTAGATCTCGATCGATCTAGCGCACGTGGTTGGATCATGGGCCACGCGCCCGGAGGTCCAGAGGTCCACCGGGGGGAGTGGGGGAGGGAGGGCGGCTAAGCAGTTGCGAAATGTTAAGGGATGATCGCTAATAGGCGGGGGCGCAACAGTTGCGTGGGTGGATGCGCGTCCGACGAGGGAGCGGGGAGTAGGAGGGGGAGGGGGAGGAGGAGAAGGAAGGGCCGGAAGAGGGATGAGAGGCACACGTAGAAGGGGGTTGGATCCCAGTACCCGTTGACGTGCCTCAGTATTCATCTGGTATCCACGCGGTGAGCAACCCTGTCCGCCGTATTCTCGCCCCGACGTGGAAGCTACACGGTCTCGCGAAACTCAACGTGAGCATCTCAACGCCGCGCTCCATCCATGATCCTCTGCGACCGTCTCGTCCTTCGTCGAGCGTATACAGTTCCATAGTGTACGTCTTGTGCGAAATTACTCGAAATAATAATCGTCGTCGATCGACGATCGTCTCGATGACGCGGGAGGGGAGAAACAACGAGTAGTAATCGCGCGGAATTGGAATTCTTCGGGCGGGCGGGGAATCTCGGCCTGGCATTTGGCCCGTGCGATGGAAAAAGCGCGGTTGCACGCCGATTCTCACGGTGTTGCTTCGAACGTAGCAATCCAATTCTTCTTGAGAGGATGGAGCATGTTGTCTTGAACTGAGGTCTCGTTACATTCGAACGTAAGGTATTAACTGTTGCTCTCGGGAGCGAATCCAAATTATCTTCTTTCCCCCTTTTTCTCCATCCCCTTTTCCGTCAAATTCACTCGACACTGCAGCTGTTTAAGAACTGTTCGTTGTCTCGCGGCCGACTGCTTCGAAACACTTCGTTTTGCAATCGTTCGGTTCGAGTTGGAGAAATGTGTCGTACATTTCGTGCGCACGTGCTGTTTCGATGATCCACATACATAACCCGAGAGTAAATGCAAGGTCTTCAAGCTTTAAAAAAAAAAAAGATTTATCTGTCTAAGTTACTTTCGTTTCCTCGATTTCTCTAGCTTCTTGACGTGAAAAAAATTTTTTAAACCCGGGAGCAAGAACGAACGGGGTTCCGCGGCGACTTGGTCGCTCTCGAGAGGAACGCCGGCGTTTTTAATTAAATCTGTCAAATTCCTGACGCGCGAGAGACGCGGTGATGAAATAATAATATCAGCGGACGTGCATTTTTCACGAGTCACGAGCCATCTAATCCCGTACATTGCCGAACTCTCAATAAATGAACGTGTGTAATTCAGGATTAACGGGAACATCCCTTTCAACAGTTTCCATCGATCCCTCGGTTATGAAATAACGACCTAATTTGTAGGTATGTATGTCGGCTGCGTGTGGGTGTTGCGCGGTTTTTTTCCTTCGATCACGTCGCCCGTGAAGACCCGAGGACGTGGCATGTGTGTATGTGTGTGTGTGTTCTTCAAGGGGTTCTTCGTGAAATGACTTCGCGTTGTTGCGAGTTCCTCGTTCCAAATTTCAGAGTTCATCGTCGCGTTGGTAACGCCAGTCCCTCTGGTTCAATGAGAGAGCTCCGTTATCGAATTTGAGCACGTAATTAAAGTGAAACAATAGCTGATTGAGAAAAATACGTGGCATTCGCAAATCACGGGTTGGAAACGTGAAGTTTAAATGAATTTACAGGTAAAACAATGCTTTAATATTATTCATATCGCGGTTGTTCAACATTGATAAATTGACCACGCGATGGTATACGAAATATCCAATTTTATACTATGTTAGAATGTGAGCTATTTTTTTCTTTTCTTGTTTTTTTGAAAGTTCATTTTTTCGTACGTGGAGAGCTCGCGTTTGAATAAACTGGGAAATATTGGCGAACGTTAATAAATTCGAGTAACGTTTTTAAAACTTTATTCTATACGCAATAATAATTAATAACATTGTAAAATAACGAAAATGAAAGGTTTTTTTCAGCTGGACTTTGATAATAACTAATTCAGAGAAACGTGAACAATACCAGTTTTAAATTTAAATATTTTAATAAACTTTGTCGAATTTGTATTCTTTTTTTTAAACAATAAAATAAAAATAATAATTGAATAATTTTAAAAATGATAATCGAAGACATGAAAATTCACTTTGTTGAGAAATATTTTCAGTTATGGTAAGAAAAATTCATAATAAAACAACTGCAAAAGGTAAAGCAATAGTATCGTTAGAGATCTTGTAATTGTGCACAATGGCAACAAAGTTATTTATATTATGGTCGTTTACCAAATAAAAATCCAGAACTCTAAAATCTTGTACAGATCATCCCTTTTAAATCCAACATATTTCCAGCCAATGTATAATTTTTCCGTTCTAGTTTCTTCATCTGTTTGATCATTGCCTCTTCTAGGGATTTCGTTTAGACGAAACATTCTCGTGTAGACGGTTGTTTGTTTTTCGACAATTATTTGTCTTGAACAGTGTATAATTAATAATTGACGCGGTTAGAAAGTTGTCTTAATTATCTATCGCTACACTTTCAAAAAGGACATTGTTGCGATAATAGTTAGGCTTCTTTTAGGGAACTTACGAGGATGTTGTACATAGAACATCGATTCTTTATTACAAGTATGAGAAAAAAGTCCGTTTCTAAAACTGACCTTAACTCATTTCTCTCCAAAACTGGACTCATATAAAAAGAAACTTTCAAAAGAAAAAAAGCTCATACCTAGGAAACTCTGTCTAGATTCCGTTTCTCTTTAGTTGCGTTCGTAACGATATGAATTCCCGTAAGTAACACGAGATAAGGGAAATTAAGTCATTGACAAAAAGATCTTGCAATCTTCGACGAAACGTAAAGTCAGAGAACGTTGACTGTCGGATGTCCCATGAACAGTATTAAATTAGAAATATATCGTGGCACAGGTCATAGGTAGGACGGTTAGCTTCCGGTGGCTCAGACGCACGTGGAATATTCAATTCCGCACGGAATCGTGTGACGCAAATCGATTTAATTGCCCGTTGATTAAAGCTATTTTCGTGCCAAGCCCCGCAAGTTCCTCGCGTTTGCATCCTGTTTATTCGTTTTAACTTCGTCGTTTCGCGCGGAAGTAGGAGTTCAATATATTAAGCTCCTTTTACAAATGTTACGAAACACCTCTTCGAATACATTTTTAAATTCCATGTTGTGAAACAGAGAAAGAAAGAAAAGGAAGGAAATTAACATTCTAGCTCCGCGACGTTTAAATTCAGACACTTGCAGATGCTTTAAAAGCCATAACTTTTTCTCGGAATCTTCGGGCTAGCAGGGATAAAAACTCGTGATATTCGTCGTTAATCTCTCGCTCGAAGATAAACGGACGGCTTACACAGGTTCGAGGTGGCCGAAGAAAATTCGATGATCGTTTCACGGCTCGTAATTTTCCAAGAAATTCCAGAGAAATTCGTTCGAACATATAAAATAATGAAAAAAAAAAATCTTATACAGCTGGCTAAATCTTGTCACGATTCTTGTAGGCAACCTAATCTAGTGTCTGTTCGGGAAACCACGCGATTCTTTATTATTAATTATCCAACTTTATTATTGACTATCATTTATGATTTATAGATCATTTGAAATTTCACAGAAACACTGCGCTTCATCTGATGGGTCTCAATTTAAAAATGAAATAAAATTTTGTATTTTAAATGATCCAATTCTCGTCGGGTCAATCATGGTTATAAGTTCATACTACTGAAAAAGAAGCACAATGTCTTAATTTATTTCTTAATAGAAGAGAAACCCAATATTTTTCGACAAACATCGATTTTTACTAGCAAAAGTTTTACTTCGCTTTTTGTTTTAAAAAAACATATATATATGTGAGAATTATTACACGGACCAATTATGGTTATAAGTTCCACTAAAGTTCATACTACTGAAAAAGAAGCACAATGTGTTCTTAATTTATTTCTTAATAGAAAAAAAACCCAATATTTTTCGACAAACATCGATTTTTATTAGCAAAAGTTTTACTTCGCTTTTTGTTTTAGAAAACATTATTATACGGATCAATTCTGGTTATGAGTTCCACTAAAGTTCATACTACTGAAGAAGAAGCACAATGTTCTTAATTTATTTCGTAATAAAAAAAAAATTCAATATTTTTCGAATCCTGACAAACATCGATTTTTATTGGCAAAAGTTCCATTTCTCTCTTTGTTTTAAGAAACGTATACACGTGAGAATGATTACGCGTCTACATTTTTACAACCGTTTACAGCACTCGTCGAAGCAAATGGCAAGAGATGCGAGTGACGCGTCTTCGCGAATCTTACTAATTCTCGTAATCTAATTTATTTGTTTGCGTAACCTTGGCGCGTGACTCACGAAGAGCGGATAACTTAATTACGAAATTCGTGAAACCATCGTTTGTTAAATGGTCGCGATCGTCGCGTGGGCTGGCTAAATTCGTTGTCGCAGTTAGCTCTTTATTAGGTCGCCGGTTTGGGGGAAACGATTTTCATTTTCACCGGCATTTTCTACCTTGGAAAAACGTCGGGCCTTTTGTTCTGTCCGTGATCCGCTTCTGATTCCGGTGAAACGTTGGCCAAGCGAATTTATACGGTGCTAATTAACGCGTGGGAGCGAGTTGGCGTGGCGGGACAAAGAACGTGGCCGTTTCGCGCCATTTTATTAAACGATGACGGTAAACGACGGACAGGGCGTATTCATTTGCGCGAGCACTCATCAACCCGGTGATTAATAATTCGAAAAATCAATTTGCCCTCCACCTCCAGCCAAAGCTGAACGCCGTTGTTTCCATTTTCACGGCTTCCGGTTCAAACGCACATCGACCCGTTGATTGAATGACCAATCCAACGCGAGGGATCATTCGCGCAAGTGGCAAAAGTTCGTGCGTTAAATGGAAACGATGAATGATATTCATCGACGCGATATCCTCTCGAATCGTGAACCGTTTCGTTGCAGCGCGATCGCGCTGTTCAGATTTCTTGTCGAACGGTGCCACAGCGTTTGCTTTAATTTACAATGCGCTTGGTTTCGATTGTAGCGTATTATCGGTTGTATTGGAACTTCCTCTCCTGACTATTTTTTTTTTAAATTAAACCTAAATAACGCGAACCTGAACCTAACCTAAATCTAACTTAAACTTAACCTAAATCTGAAAATTGCATAAATAGACAGTTTTTACTTTATGTACTTTTGTATTTTGATTTTTATTACTTATTCTACTTTTATACTTTGATTTTATTACTTTTATTACTTGTTAATCACATGAACCTGGACCTAACCTAAATCTAACTTTCTTTTCAATTAAATCTAAATGACGTAAACTTGGAGCTAAACCTAACTCAGATCTATCTTAGACCTAACCTAAATCTAAAAACTGCATAAAAAAGCAGTTTTCATTTTATGTACTTTTGTGCTTTTATTTTATTACTTACTCTACTTTTATACTTTTATTTTACTACTTATTAATCACATGAACCTAAACCTAACCTAATCTAAATCTAACTTTCTTTCCAATTAAATCTAAATCGCATGAACTTGGAGCTAAACCAAATCCAGATCTAACCTGAACCTAACCTAGACGCGCTGTTCAGAGTCGGCACTGACGTTTCATCTTTACAATATCGTCGATTCTCGGAATCTCGTTAAAAATAGTGAACCCGTACGGGCCCTATTCGTCAATGAAAATTTTGTCGAATATTTTCTTTTTTTTTTTTTTATGATGTTGTTCGATTCGACGTTTCTCGCGAGCGATGCAAATGTCTTCTCTTTTCAAGCGTGAAAGGATGCACCCGGTGATATCTTCGTTCGCCGGATTATTTCTACGGAATAATGCCTCAGGCCTGCCGAGGATTTTATCCGTCTTCATTTACAAACACCTAGCTGTCGATAACGCTCTCTCTCTCTCTCTTTCTCTCTCTCTCTCTCTCTCTTCGGTGAAAATCGGTGAAATTATTTTCCTGAAACATGGCCGGATAAAAGGCCCGCGTATAATGGAATCGCTGAAACTAAATTGTCCCGCGAAAAAACCGTCTGCTCGCGTTGCATCAATCATCACGAATGTAACTCTCGTTGTCGCTCTCTCTTAATGCGTCGCCCATTTCTTCGGGTATGGAATTAAGTTCGCGAACTGAAGTGAGTCTACTTCTCATCCCGACAAGTTGGATAGAATTTCGTAAAACGTGTCGACACGTATCGGGCGAGGATTGAGGTATCTTGTTGTATTTACGAGAAATCATGAAAGGGAGAGCTGCACGGTGAAACCTCCTCGGGGAGTCGACGTCTTCTTTCTTTGGCCTCGGCGTCGCGTTCGGGCAAGCCAGAAATAAATCTCTCCCGTTTTCATTTGCCACGCGCGTCTCCAAAGAGGACAAGGAAATTACAAACTTTGAGAAGATTCCACCTCTTTTCTGACTTCCCAAAACAAATATTCCAATATTGGATGGATAAAACTCTATATCACAAAACAGAGGTGGCTAATTGGCGGCCCCCCACTTTCCTGATTGCCAGCACTCCCTCCACTCCGTCGATAAAGAAGAAACCTATACTAAAGTATCTATAAAATACAAGGGAAACTAATATTATTAATTTCAAATTAATTTTAAGTTCAAAATAAAAGAATCGATATAAATAGACGTAAAAGTGTAAACATAACGAAAAAATTATGGATCTATTTTAGCAGGAAGTGATTTTTGTCCCACCCTGTATTTTTTGTTCTTTGCGTTCTAGCTGATTTTCCGTGACTTTTGGTTGAGACGCGCGACTCAGAGAAAAAGCAAGTGGCGAGAAATGAAGACGCAAGATCGACGTGACAACGCGGTGTGCACGGAGGTTCATTTTGGCCCGTAGGAATTCAATTTGCCCCGATGCGCGCTTATTTTTTTTTCTTTTTTTTTTTCGTCCGGGCGATGCCCATTTTCACCGTGAAATTGGAACGAACCGAAGAGAAACCATTTGTCATCTGTCCCATAATGGTGGCACATACAGTCCCACGGTATAATTATCTTCCAGTTCGTGCAATACCGCGGCCCTTAACCTTCGCGTTTCATCCATTTCCCTCGAAATATACGCGTTTTCTTCGCTTCTCTAATTAAACACATCCCGGCGA
This sequence comes from Tetragonisca angustula, assembly GCA_036937485.2. Taxonomy (NCBI): domain Eukaryota; kingdom Metazoa; phylum Arthropoda; class Insecta; order Hymenoptera; family Apidae; genus Tetragonisca; species Tetragonisca angustula. The sequence continues at coordinate 175,216 of JAWNGG020000167.1, forward strand.
TACGTGTGCTCTTGAATATTTTTTCTTTTTTTTTTTTTTAACGGCCAACTTGAGCCAAGTTTAGCATATAAACGAGGAAGGGAAAAAATAGCCGTAAACGCGTGTTAATTTGATATTCCAGATATCCGGGAATTAACGTGGCACGACGGAGAAATTATTAGACCACGAGTTCTTGTTCTCTCGTCCAGTTTTTAGCATACAGATGAAAAGAAAATATGTGTCGGAGAGAGAGAGAGAGAGAGAGAGAGAGAGAGAGAGAGATGTCTGTTAACTCGAAAAATTTGATAGTTGCTATTATTGTGGTGAGAAACAGACGTAATAAAATTTGTTTGAACAGCCACGTTGAAATAAAATTGATCAGATACGACGTGCCTCTTTGCCTTTCGTGACTCGGCTAGCGTACTTGCAAAAGGTTCGATTCGTTCTAATATCGAAACACTTGTACATAGATTTATGAAACTTTCGCTAAACATTCGCTCCGAGGTGTTCAAAGCTAATTCGTGAAGATCGAATATTTCGCAATGTTACTGTAACGAATCTTGTCAACAATGTTCGACTGGGATTTACAAATACATACATATATATGTACAGGGTGTTTCGTAACTTGTGGGACCCACTTCGGGAGCTGATTGTACGCCTAAAAATAATGAAAAAAAGTCATATAAATATATGTCCTATCTGTCTTCGTTTATAAGATATAATAAATTTTATAAACAGAGCAAACTCTAGTAAGCTAGTTTTACCAGGGATGGTGTATTCAATTTTCATAATAATCATAATTGGGATGAAGAAACCCCACACGTTATTGTGCATTCAAGACATCGACAGCAGTTTAGTTTAAACGTATTGGCAGGAATAATTGATAAATTTTATTTGGACCTTTTTCTCTTGATGGGAAACTAACAAGCACAAAGTACGTTGATTTTTTGAGCACGCGAAATATTAGAGGAAGTTCCTGTCGATATTAGACTTGGTATGCGGTTTATGCACGATGGAGCTCCGCCGCGTTTTAGCCGAGTTGCTAGGCAATTTTTAAATCAACACTTTGCAAATAAATGGATTGGTCGTGGAGATCCTATTGCATGACCTGCTCGTTCCCCGGATTTGAATCCACTAGATTTTCATTTGTGGAGACATTTAAAATCTATTGTGCACGCAACATCGATTGAACATGCTGAAATACTACGAAATAGAGTAGAGCAAGGCTTCTGACAAATTCGAGAAACACCAGGAACGATAGAGAGAGTAACCAGATGAATGACAAGACGCGTGCAGGCTTGTCTTCAAATGCAAGGTGGTCGTTTCGAGCATCTTTTGTGAAAGTAATTCAAATTCAGAAAATTCATTATATCTCATAAACGAAGAGTCAGGACATACATTTACATGACTTTTTTTTCATTACTTTTAGGCGTACAATCAGCTGCCAAAGTGGGTCCCACAAGTTAGGAAACACCCTGTATATATTAGATTTGATCCCATCACTAGTTATCAATTCAACCGACTCCGAATAACTCCAACTCGTGCAATATTTTTTTCCCCTGGAGTTTTAATTATCGTCTTCCGTGCCTTTTGTCTCTAGTAACCGAATAATCTGCGAGATCCAATTAAAAACGTATCCTTTGAGAGAGATTCTCTCAGTGCTGTCCTCCGCCGTCGTATTATCCCCCTTTGTCGAAATTGAATCATCGCGTTCGACGGTGAAAAACCATTGTTTGCACTTGGCTTGGTAGCGGCAAGCAGTGACGAAAGATAGCTCCGTACCCGATCTATTTCACTTTTGGACGGATTCTGTCTAACTGTCCAACTTGTTATCTGCTTCAGACTTGGAAGAACAGTCGCGTGAAAATTTTGGACGTAATTTCCTCGTTTCACGTTTGTTAAAAATTCGCGTTTGTTAAGTTCATGCTCGATTTACTCCACGTGCGTATTTCTTCGATGACATTTCCGCCCCTTACGATGTTCTTCGCTTCACTGTTCTTTTTAAGATAAAACTTTTCCAAGCCATAGGTTGCAGTCTAATAGTTCTTTCGAAAAATAATACTCCAGACGCCTGCGTCCTAACAACCTACACTCTCGCATGATGATTAAATTGTACGAAAGAAGACTTTTAAAGTCTGCAACGAAGGAAAACCAGACTTGGATACTTCATTACTTGGATGCTAACAGCGACTTTATGGTTTCTGGACGCGTGGATGTTACGTTTATATTTCGAATAATTTAAACAGCTTTATTATTTGATTATTTGGACTCACACTGATACAACTATGATGAATCAAATGTTAGTGAAACCTAATAGGAAAATTACGTAAAATAGACATCCACGCGTCCAGAACCATAAAGTCGCTGTTAACACCCAAGTAATTAATGAAGTATCCAAGTCCGGTTTTCCTTCGTTACAAACTTTAAAAGTCTTCTTTCGTACAATTTGATCATCATCTGAGAGTCTAGATTATTTGTAGAGACGCGAACATGCATTTTTATTGGATGTTTGATACTTCTCTTTAGACAATTGAATTTTCGTGGACAGACCAGGCTCGTTTGAAAGTGTTTGATCAATCGTGAACAATCATAGACTGTTTTCATTGAATTCGAGAAATATGGAGGTCTTTTACCTGTCTCATCTTTCTGTTGAATAATTAGAAATGGCAGAAAGCATGCTGGAGATTATCACTCACTATTAATTGAGCGCGTATTTGACACTAGAACTACCAAAATGGTCAAAATGGCCATTTGAATATTTTCGTCAAATATTTTATAGATATAAAACAATATATTTTTGGAGACTTGAATGATCCTTCGTAAAATACATGAATAAAAGCTTGTGTACTTTGTTGTACTGTAATGATTTTCTGTTTTATTTATTTTAACGTCTCTAGCGTTAATAATATTTCAGATGTACTTTCCATGCAAAATTTTTGACAGAAAGAGTATTTAGACGTTCGTGTTCCTATTGAACACGCTGTAACTAATTGAATCTTAAAATTAGATCTTCCAGCAGGTGCCGAATTGCTGCAAACTCTTCCCCCCTCCACCCAACCCTCTCTCATTTACCGAATTCTCACCGGTTCGATCAGAATCCCATTCAGACTCGCCAACCACCCGGCAGCTTTCGAATCGATTACAGCAGCCAGAACTAGAATCGTTCGACAATTACTTTCCGAGAGTGGTTCGCAGACTGTGTCGGTCTCGAAAATCGATCGATGAAATTTCTTTGGGCCAAAACGCGAGGAGGTATGCACTCCCCTAACCTTAGACGAGGTTCTCTTCCTTCGTGACGTAGGAATAACGCAGGAAGCACGTTATATGGGAAATCGATGTCGTTTCAGTAACAATCGGCTCTCGCTGTTTTCCGCGACTTTCGCAGGAACGTAGCTTCTTTCTTCGCGCGTGTCCTCTTGGCCGAGTTGGACGAGGTTATGGCGGGGGACGATACGGGGATCCCGATGACAGGGAGCGAGGATGGTTGCATTATGCCTGTAACGCGTCGTTCGTATCGCGGTCTATATCGGTCTCACCTCCTTGTTTCACCTCCTTCGCGCGACCAACCCTCCTGTCCTCTTTTTTTCCCTCGTCTCCGCGCGATCGTTCGATTTCTCGCGTTTCTCTCCTGGTGATATTGGGGAGGAATCGCGCAGTTTGCCGGGAGATACACAGGGTAAAAAAAAGTAGATCGAACGGTGTGTAACGTGGTTTGTGATCACAAAGTGCTTTCCGATCGTCTCTTTGTTTCGTATATTTTTTCTTTCTTTTCGAAGCCTCCGTTTTCAAAATACTTCGCTTACCACAAGCCAAGCACTGAGCTTCTCACCTAACAAAATTTAAAACATTCACTCTCTCTTTCTCTCTCTTTCGTTAATTATCGAAATTTCCATCGCCAAGAGAGAGAGAGAGAGAGAGAGAGAGAGAGAGAGAGAGAGACGGAGATCCTATTTTTATTAATTAAAATACAGGTGCCTTTTATCAGAATGTTAATTAAAATTGAAACATTTTGTTTCTGTCGATTCGTTTAATTGTAAAAAACTGTCAAGTGTCTTTTTCTCGGGTAAATTCCCAGAAATGAACACCGCCTTCTTCTGCACTTGCTCGTTTACACTGCATTAATTAGTCGAACAACGCACACAGCATACAGTCACTTTAATGGAAATTAAATTCGCCGCCTGGTAGCTCTAATATCAAAATTACATTAAACGGAATAATACAACGTCGTTCTTTGTTATGCAATGCAAATAGCACCCACTCTTCACCGTGTGTGCTTATTCCATTGCATACTTGCAGAGCCATAGAAAACTTACTGGGCGCGCAACATTTCACGTGTAAAATCAATATAAACGTCTTAGCATCGTTTGATATTTTTCATACAGGAAAAGGAAATAAAATTTTTCCACGCGATGCTCCATTTTCGAGGAAATTGAGTTTGAAAATTTATCAATATTATGTTTGAATTTGGCTAATTCTAAACACGACGGGGGGAGATTTTTTTTTTCACAGAGTTATAACTTTAACAGTTAGCGTCCGAATATTAACGTGAATCGCTATTCGTCGAAGCTAGATTTTTTGAGTTAAATAAAATTCACGTGAAAGAAGAGCAACAGTTTTAGCAAACAAATAGGTTATGACACGCTGACTCTGTTCACTCCCTAACTTCAAACGTGCGCCATCGTTTCAGTTTGGTTCGATTAAATTGCGAAAAGAAAATTACACGACATTCGGCAGATTATAATTTGTTTTCGTCATACGTTGAGATTGAGCGTTCAGTTTCTAATGCTTCGAACAAACATATCGCCTTCATAATCTTTCGGATAATGTCAGGCAGTTCAAACGTTCAATAAATAAACAATTAAACGTAGAAAGGTATTGTCGTTGACATAGTTAATCCCCGTAACAACAACGATGAAACAACGTGGGTATCGAAATTAATTTCATAGCTCGATTGTCGTTGCTCGCACGGATCGTATAATATTTTGGGGGAAAAAACCAGGCCAGCGAGCGAGATTTCGTTAGCGAGGGATTGAAGTTGTTTATCGTCACGTGAAATTAATTTATCTCCGGCCACCTAGTTTTAATTAGGAAAAAACGCTCGTCAATTCTCGGGGATTTAATTTTTATGACAAACTTGTCCGTCTATACATGGGTTTTAAATGAAACGTTCACCGTGGATTAACGATTCCGTATGTGAATTCCATAATAGTATCCGATGTATTTTTCAGTCTTTCTTTTTTTTTACTTTTTTTAAAAGCATCAGGTTTTACGTACTGCTTCTGTTAGATAGAAAATTTATTTTCCTTGGGAGTGCGAAAATAAAAATGATCCAACAGTCGCGATAGAATAACGAAACGTTTCCCGTTTCACTAACAAATTCCTTTCACTAAAATAATTCACGTTTGTAAATTGTGGATTGATGTTTGCAAATTGTATAAGGTGGAGTATAATGTTTCGTTGCTCGGAAAACGAACAATTTTCATGCAAATTCATATTTTTGCAAGTGCAATTTACAAAATGGGACTTGGACGTTCCGTGTATTTTTGTAGTTTCAAATTTTTTCTGCATGTAAATGCATAATGCAGTTCATAATCGAGGTATACAGTGAAGTCCATTGATATTTTAGATATTGAAACTGTTTGCAATTTTGTAAAAAAATCTTTGCAAAAAGAAGGGGAGATTATTTTGTAAATAATTATAAACTTGAGTTTGTTTTAAGCCTGAAACTTCTATTTTCAGAAAGCTTCTACCTTTATTTTATTTTAGAATGTCACCGTTTTGGTAGTTCCAGTGCCAAAATTTCATTTCCATGATGACGCGACGCGAAGCTTTTATTTATACATTCTACGAAGAATTATTTAAATTTTCAAAAATACACTGTTTCACATCTGTAAAATATCCAACAAAAGTTATTACACAAAAATTGGTCGTTTTGACCATTTTAGAAGTTCCAGCGTCAAAATTTCAATTTGATCTCCCCGACAACGCAGTGCGAAGCTTTTGTGTACACATTCTGTGAAGAATTATTTAAATTTTCAAAAATACACTTTCACATCTGTAAAATATCCAACAAAAGTTATTATACAAAAATTGGTCGTTTTGACCATTTTAGAAGTTCCAGCGTCAAAATTTCAATTTGATCTCCCCGACAACGCAGTGCGAAGCTTTTGTGTACACATTCTGTGAAGAATTATTTAAATTTTCAAAAATACACTGTTTCACATCTGTAAAATATCTAACAAAAGTTATTATACAAAAATTGGTCGTTTTGACCATTTTAGAAGTTCCAGCGTCAAAATTTCAATTTGATCTCCCCGACAACGCAATGCGAAGCTTTTGTGTACACATTATATGAAGAATTATTTAAATTTTCAAAAACACACCGTTTCACATCTGTAAAATATCCAACAAAAGTTGGTAAATTGGTCATTTTGACAGTTCCAGTGTCAAAATTTCAATTCAATTTTCCCGATGACGCGACGCTGTGATCCCCTTTCTTTCATTTATTCATTTTATTTAAATTTCTAAAAATACACTGTTTCACATCTGCAAAATATCCAACAAAGATTATTATATACAAATTGATCGTTCCCGCCATTTTGGCAGCTCTACTGTCAAAATTTCAATTTGATCTCTCCGATGACGCGACGCTGTGATCCCCAACAGTTGTCACATTCGAGCGACTTGCAAATTTTCGCGGCAACTTCCGAATCCCGCGTGATCCACGTAAACGGCGTTCGTCCGAGAGAGGCGGAGGTTTATCGTTGGAGCTTCCGTACGGAAATTACGTCATGTCCCGTGAAATTTCCGGCAGCAGTCGCGTCGCGAGCACCGACGAAGATCGGGCGTCCGCCCGTTCGATTGAATACGCCTGCGAATTCACATACACCTGTGAATTTGCGTAAGTGGCGAATCGTTGGGGCAGACACACGCGCTCACGCGGAGGTCAGATCGTCCGTGATACTGGCTGTTAATGACACCGCCAGTTGCGTTAATTGCTGGTAGGAAGCATACACGCTGGAAATATCGCCGACGATCGTAATCCGCTCCAGCGATTCGAAAATAAACGTGCAAATTACGCGCGACGATTTACGGCTTTTTTCCTCTCTCGCCCGAGTAACCATCTCGCTCGGGATTCGGCGACGATTTTCTCGAAAGAGCGGCAGGATTATGAGTCGCGCGTTTCAATTAACGCGCGAGAACGTGGGTGGCGAGCTCGTGGACGTTTAACGAGTAAAGTTCAAGTGAGGTGAAAATGTCGGTTTTGTGTAAAATTCACTGTGCGACTGTATCGTTCTTTCATATATATATGGTTATTATATTATATATATTTTATATTTTATATGGTTATTATATTATTAATATTTTATATTTATATGGTTATTATATTATATATATTTTATATTTCACCTTTTTGATTTTATATTATATTTATATTACCTTTTTTTTATATTATATATATTTTATATTTTACCTTTTCGACTTTATATTATATTTATATTATCTTTTTTTATATTATATATATTTTACCTTTTCGACTTTGTATTATATTTATATTACCTTTTTTTTATATTATATATATTTTATATTTTACCTTTTCGACTTTGTATTATATTTATATTATCTTTTTTCTATATTATATATATTTTATATTTTGCCTTTTTTATTATTTTTACTTATATATTTTTATCCTCTTTATTATTTTTATTTATATATTTTTGTCCTTTTTTTATTATTTTTATACATTTTTTTTTTATACTTTTGCCAAACCAGAGATCTGTCACCTTGAAATCTTGGAAGCACGACCTGGATAAAATTTGTGATTGCCAAATATGTCCTTCGAAGCAACGCGAGATTCCTTTGAAACATTTTCCTTTATAGCGAACAGTTCAAGAGAAAATTGCGTGGATAGTTTCATACATAGCGACACCCTGTATAAAAGCTTGCAAACGAACTGCACGCTATACGAGTACTCTCTCGCGATAGATGGCAAAATTTTGCTAAGTGGCGACGGAAATCAAAGAAGCCAATTTATTTGGCTTCGTAACACGTTCGTTTCTCGACAAATTGAAATGAATTCCGCGAGATCGGTTAACCTTAACGTCAAGCACGCCTCGGTGATTGAGCGAATCGGGAATACGGGATCGTTGAACGGCCCGGTGAAATAATGTCAAGTGGTTCAACAAGATGTCGATTGAAATCGCACGTTTTTCTTCAAATTCTGTGGCAAACAAGCCCAGCTATTAATAAATCTCCAACGCAGTTCGTTACTAATTGAACGTAATTGAAACACGTTGAATGCCACGCTGATTTCCCATGACTTGCCAACGTGAATCTGTTGTTTTATTTTATTACAGATATTATTGTTGAAATATTGTCTGCAATAGATAAGTCGAGGTATACAATGGATTTATTTCACCGAGAAGTCACAGGCGTTTCTTCGATTTTCACTTCAATTTCTTACGATATTTTATTTTTGCCATACAGTGAAATTGAGGATTGAAATTTCTTCACGTATGGGGACCTGTAGAGAAAACTGTGCCATGAGATGAAAAAGATGGCAGGGAAAGCCAGAATCGGGCGACAGTTTTGTAAAGCAGGGCTAACTGGCGGCCCTTGCCCCTCCTTTCTTTGTCACTAATCCCCTCTACCACATCAATCTCCCAACTACATTGAAATTTCCTCGTCGTGCGAGCAATATTTGGGCGAAAGTTTCTACCAATCCTGAGAAACTGAAAAAACTATGACAAATACGACGATATAAACACGCAAGTATGTTTTCACGCAAAGAACAAAGACATCGTGCATCTGCAAATTGTACGTCCTGCGTTTCACGAAACTTTCGAAACTGACTGGCAAAATTAGTTTGAACATTTCGAAAGTTTAAATCCTTTCGTTCAATTATAAAACCGCAAGAAAAAGAAAATTTTCCCCATTTCTTTCGTGCTACCGTGTCCTTCCTGCCACAACGAAAAATAGACGACTCTATCGGAAAGTGTACAGAACAGAAAACTGTTCGACGTCTCGGCTTCTTTATCTGCGAACTAAAAACGAGCACACGTTTCTCCACAGATTAGATACATCTAATCGTTGATCGATGTCGGCGCTGTCTTCTGCACTTAAACGCTCCTCCTTTCGCCGTATCACTGTCACCGCAACTAATGGCTCGGATCCATTGTGTCTCGAAAGATCGGGATCTTCTCCTTTCGTTCCGCCAGGCTGTGTACTGGACGTGCAAGATCGATTGAGGCGTTCTCACAAAACTTTCCCACCCGTAACGATTATTTACGATTCAATTCCCGGATGTATCTCTCGTCAATCCTTTCATCGTCTCAACGGCACTTTCAAACGTTTCGATTCAATTATCAATACCGTGTCGTATTTAGCTGATTATACTACGATGATAATTTCGATCAGTTGTATCTCCTTGTGTCATTTACATTCAATTCTAGATCTGTTTCGAGACAATTACAATATACTTTTATAACACTTGCAGATATATTTGAAATTTTGCCGAAAATAAGTATCGCAAGAAAATGGAACAAACTTGTGGGATGACCCAATGTCGATCTTCATCTATCTGAAATTCTGCACTTTGCAACGTTCGATATGTCGATATTTGATTGGACAGATCAGAGTGGCAAGGGTTACAGCCTGAACAAACTTGTGGGATGACCCAATGTCGATCTTCATCTATCTGAAATTCTGCACTTTGCAACGTTCGATATGTCGATATTTGATTGGACAGATCAGAGTGGCAAGGGTTACAGCCTGATTATACTTAAAATACTAATGTACCGGTAGTCGAATCGATACGCGATTGATTGAATCGAAGACCGACTTTCGAATTCGAATTTTACTTGCGCGTTCCGGTCGGCGGCCGATAACGATTTCCATTACGCTGCGAAAGTACCTATCGGCAACAGTCGATATCATAATAGCAGACGCACGAATAGCTCATTACAATAGGGAAGGTATTAACGATTCGCGCATAACTTGATATCGATAACCTCCGGAAAATCCAATTACGGCACGATTTGCAGTTCGACGTTTCGGCTGATTGCGGCCAGGCTACCTTGAATGCTCGTTGGAATTCCTCGTCCACGTCAGGCGATGTTGGTTAACCAAAAATTTCGTAAAACTTGACGCTTTGGCGAACTTATTCTTGCATCCATGTGGAAGGACAATATAACAACGTGGATTTGTAACATGTAGAAAGAGCGTACTTAAATAAGGAATAGTGGAGGAAGCTATTCAAAGTCGAGACACTTCAAAGAGATTGTATATTTAGGAATCCAAGTAAACGTGAAGGCACAACTGATTTGACACTAAAACTGTCGTATGTCGACGATTGTAGCGTAAAATTTCCACTAAAGTAGGAAAAAAAAAAAGAAGAAAGATAGAGAAATTTTATAATACAAAAACAGTGCCCTTTTTAGTGATACGTTCTACACATTTTACGAAAAATCAGTAATAATCGAAAATCTTTAAAAAAGAAAATACATTGTTTCATATTTATCTATAAATTATGGCTTGGTCATTTCGACCATTTTCGGTAGTTCCAGTGTTAATGAGCCATTTCACTTTAATCGAAATTTAAAATATATATAACGCGAAACGTTTAAATTATTATTTCGCAAAATATATGAAATATCTTTTAATTATATAAAATTTTACAATTGTAATAATTGTAATAATAACAATATAATATAATAATTATATACACATATATATTTCATATTTTATACTTTTATATTTCTTAAAAAATATAAGTTATGAAGTATGTCAGTGTGAAACTTGTCACTATGGGGTAACGTTTCGTTTCACAAAAAGAGGATTGCTACGTTCGGATTGCTCGCGCGTTACCTTTCCCAACGGTTCAGTCCGACGCCATTAAAAGAGAATTTTCTCGAAAAGTTTCCGTTCGTGAGTCCGTAAGTTCCACGAGCAAGGAGACGGAAGTCGGTGACATTGACGGAAGGAGAACAGCAAAGGAAAGACATACACACACACACACACACACACACACACATATATATATATATTATATATATTTGGCGGGGGTGAGGAACGCGCTTGCGTGTTGACGATCCGTGCGTGTATGTATGTGTGGAATGGTGGAGAAAGTTGCTGGCGCACGATGCAGCTGATGACCTTGAACTCCCTGTTAATGTTCGACATCGTGTTCCTGTTTTTCCTGTTCCTCGTCGGGGTCTCCTGTCTCATGTACTACCTGCCCGCCACACGGGCGCATGATTTCGCCCCGCACGAGATCATCACAGCGAGAACGCCGCCGCGTTACGACAGGCCGATCGACAATGTTTAAGGTGAGTGAACTGCACCAGTCTCCTCACTCGAAAGTGTCTTGGTACACTTTTTCGATGACTTCTGACACGTTCGAAATTCATCAGATCGATTAAAACTCGTAACTCGAAACTCGAAACAAGGAATAAAGAAATCGGTGATACAATGTACTCTGTCAGAATTGCTTTCGCCAGATCGATTGCACGAAACGAACAAGTAGAGGAATTGGCGATACGATATACTTTGTAAAAATACTTTGATGAAATGCTGTTCAAAATTTCTTTGCTTTTTTATTTTAATTTATTTTTATTTATTTTTATTGTTATCTTTAATTTTTATTATTTTTAAAAGATTATTATCTAAACGATTTGTTTTATTTAAATTTTATCAATCATCATTAGGATGATTAAATAATTATCCTTTTGATCACATATTTAATGAAATTCCATTATTAATTTTTAATAAAATAAAAAATATTTTGAATAAATAAAATAAATTTATTTAATATGGCAGAATAGTGCTTTGAATTTAAGTTTCAAATATAAAATTTTTATTTTTATTAAAAATTTCAACATGAAGTATAATTATATTTCAAGATTCTAATTCTTTATATAATAATAATATAATAATTAATTTCTTTTCATAATTCTGTTATATTATTTATTATTATAATTATTTCATTAACATTATATTTTATTTTAGATTTAATATTAAATAAATTTTTAAATTTATTATTATTAAAAAATCATATAATTGAAATTATTTGAACTTTAGTACCTATATTTATTTTATTAGTAATTTGTTATCCATCATTAAAAATTTTATATTTTATTGATGAAATGTTTAATCCTTATTTTTCAATTGAAGCAATTGGTCATCAATGATATTGATCTTATGAATATCCTGAACTTGTAAAATTGAAACTCAGAGGAGTGTCAATACACACGTGAGTGGAGAAAGTATTTGTCCACTATCTGGATTTATTTTCGTGATGAGTAGTGCAAAAAAAGAGAAAAAGATTTTTGACCTTGAAATTCAAGATTAAAATCAATATTGGAGGCAGGTTCTTTACATGTATTTCCATTAAATTGAAAATAGTAGAATTCATCTACGATAGTCACAGACATACTTTTCTTTTCACTTAACAGATCCTCTGTTCTACAAAGTATCGTTCAATTTTTTCCATTTTCGAATGTTCTTCGATACCTTCTTTTTTTTCTGAATTTAACTACTCTGCAAAACAAAAGCGACTGGAAACTTTAATAAACGAGAATCTGAGCTGCAAGTTCTCGTTGCAGCTTTATATTTTCAGAGTAGTCCAAGGTTTACAAGCTCCTTTAAGAGAAGACTCGAACAAGAGAAGAAGCACGGTAATATATTTTTCTTTCTAGTGTAGAACGTATCGTTTTAGTTTTACGTAACTGGCAGTGGCCAGACCATCGTTGAAACTATATTTTTACACGATTCGCAAAGAAGCGTTACTGCACGACTGTGTATCGGGTGTATACCGTGCTCTTTAACTCTTTTCCCACCCTTTTCTCTCTCCAGTATCCTTTTCCCACTTCCTCGATCGTGGAATTTCAGCACTTGCTTCGAGGTGTTTCCACCATGTTACATATTTTGCTACGTATTACATTAATTACACATTACATTATTACATGTATTTACATTATTACGTTTTCGCAGATGAGTGTATTCCTTCGCTGCACAGTTCAACAGATGTAAGTCATAATTATGTTGTCAGAATGTTAATTGACAATATAACAGTCAATTTTGATCCTGACAGATTAACGAAGAATTTGAGGACGATCCTTTTTTAGGAAACAGCATGTAAAGATAAATATTTGTCGTTCAGTTGATTTAATCGATTAGAAATGTACGGAGTATGAATGTAGTAAATTCGGGAGACATTCAGCAGTTAGATAACAGAATCTAATTTTCCAGAATTTAACATTAATAACGTCTCTGTTGCGTGTATATCTTCACTGCACAAAATATTAATTAAGAAAGAAAGAACTTGAGGACGATCCTTTGCTAAAAACTTGTCATGCTTTTTTAAATATTTGTCAGTAAATTCGATCGACTGAATGAATTCATTTTGCCCAATTCAGAAATGCAAATATAACAAGTTTGGAAGATATTCAGTGTCTCGTGTTGAAAAATCAGGAAAGAATCGGAGTCTAATTTTCCGAAACTCAATGTGAATAATCCCGTCGTCGTTCCCCGATTCGAGGAAAATTCATTTCCGTTGGAAGATCCGTGTATATTCTAAGTAAACTTTTAAGAGACGCGCTCGGTCTCCATTTCTTTCCGAATTCCCTTTGCCTGAAACTCGCGAAAAGGAGCCTAGGGAGGGGAAACAAGCTCAATCTCTCTCGAATTCTATCCCGCGAGACATCGCGAGAATTTCTTTCGATCTCTTTTACCGGAACTTTCCCTTTAAGAGGGAAACCCTTTTCCGCGCGCGTATTCGCCCAGATGTATCTGTACACACACACACACACACACACACACACACACACACACACACACACACACAATCTCCCGCTCTCGCGCCACCGAGAAACGCAAAGAGCGGAGGCGAAGCTTCGTGAAAGTTGCCGCGATATTGGTTGATCGCGGAGAAGTTATTTACTCGGCAGTTTCGTTGCAAATATTGTCCACCGTACTCGCTCTGTGCCTATTAACTACGCAAATTTTCGACATTTTTTTCAATTTCAGGTCATGTTCTTTACACATTTGGACGTATTTTTTTACCAGCTACAATAGAAATAAAGATATATATATATATATGTAGTTGTCAATGATTTTGAAAGTCTTTAAAAAAAAAATATGCATATATAATATATATTATATATATGTACAGATATTTTTACTTATATTCATTATTAAATTTAAAGTCACTTTCAAAGTCTGAAAAAAAATATATGTATGTAATATATATATATATATAGCTGTCAGTGACTTTGAAAGTATTTGAAAAAAAAATAACCTTGAAAAAAATTTATTCTTATCAGTTACTAGCCTTTTAGATACCATTCATGTCAGGCAAAAAATATTTTTTACATCATCACAATTAACAAAGCGCGGCCACGCTTAAATGGACCACCTTAAATTCTCAAAATCGATTTTCTCGAAGACGAAGGTTCTTTTTTTTTCTACACGTAGAATTACCTTCCAGTTAACTGACCACGAGTCGCGCGACATCCTGTGTACTCGTGTTAAGTGTTAACAGATCGATTACAATACACGTTTCTTGCCGCGTTTCAGCATATGGCGAGGCTGGAACGCAGGATTTGCAAGGCTGCCAGACCGCGACACAGGTCCCTCCCCCATAAATCAACCCCCTCAAATCTGGCAACCCATCGTTCTCCATAACAGAACTTGTTACGGTACTATAACTGCTCACCTGCTGTGCGAGGTTCCTCATCTAATCGTTTCGCTTTGCATCGTATTAACATTCGATTAGCTTCGCGATTTGCAAAAAAAAAAAAAAATGATATTCAATATAAACGCAATATTATAAACGTAAATTTGAATTTATTTAATATTCAGTATAAATATAATATAAACAAATTTGAATCACTGATACCAAAAATAACGAAAATTGTAAATTTCTTTTGGAAACTTTGCAAACTTAAAAATAAAAATGATAGTTGTTCCAGAAATTTTTACGAAAAAGATCTTGAAATTATTATTATTACGTATGTAATTATTATATATAATTATAATTATTAATCTCGAAACAAAGGGGACGATTCGTAAATTCGTGAAAACAATACTACCTAGCGCTTCCTTGTTCAATTTCTACATTTCGAATTTTGAACATTTTCATTTGGTCGTCTGGAAACTGTCTCGAAATTAATATCTCGCAATTAACGCGGAACGGACGCGTTTCGAAACAATCGGGCGTCGCGTGATTCCACGTGGAAAGATTCTCGCTCGAGCGGAGATGACACTTTGATCGTTGCACGTTACAATCGATTCGTGGTGTTTCACGTCCATACTGTTTTTTTTTCGTCTCTCTTTCTCCTCCTCCCCCTCTCCCGAGGAGATCGAGCGTCGCTCGAAACAACTCGTGACAGGTTGGCACGGTTGCGGATCGTCTGCTGATTTCTCTCTCTCTCTCTCTTTCTCTCTCTTTTCTTTTTTTTTCCATATTTCGTCAAATCGCCGACCGCTGAAATTTAAATTCCTGTCGACTGACTCGACGCACTCGGGGAGTGGCCCCGCTATCCGATTTGATATCTGTCCGTGCCTCCGCTTCCTCCACTTCCGGCGACAATAACATCTCGTTGGCCTCTCGTATCTCGTGATGCTGAATTTTTCAACGAACGGGGAATACGTGACGCGAGAATCTGCGCGTTTTAACGTGTTACGTCGGTGGATAAAACTTGAAAACCTCGAAACAATTGTTTTCACAGAGATCTGTTTCTTGTTTCTCGTGGAAAGTTCGCTCTTTCATCTTGCACGCAAGAAGAAAATCCAGTTACAGTTTTTGGCCAGCGCGACACATTTCTGTACGTTCCGTTCGATTTGATTTCGCCATGTGACAATGGAAACAGGCTCGTCCCAAGTTGCGCTGCTTTTGCGTGAATTAATTTGTATCGATTGTATCCGCATACAAGCCTTCCGGTTCATCGCGTTGATTGACGCATCGGCGAAAAATGGCCCCGTCTGTTTAACTAGCTCATCAATTCTGCGCGGGCTAATTCGTAATTAAATGAATCAAGTGTTGATTGAATCGAGCTTTGCGATTGCATTTCAACGACACGACTTCACGTAACGTACAGGCTGGAAAAATTTCTATTCTGTACTTTTGATTTGATGGAAATACATGTAAAAAATCTTGTTTCAAAGTTGAAATTTTTTTTCTGCGTTGTATTATTCATCGCGAAGGTAAAACTTTTCTGAGGAACCACAGGTCGCAATCTAATAGTTCTCTTGAGAAACGGCAGAAAAATTTCGTTTTATGCGTTAGCGTGCGTGCTAACAGCGACTTTATAGTTCTGATTGCGTGGATGTCTGTTAATTTTTCCATTAGGTTTCACTAATATTTGATTTATCTATAGTTGTGGCAGTGTGAGTCTAAATAATCAAATAATAAAACTAAACATGTTTTGTTAACGTTGTTCGAAACATAAACATTACATCCACGCGTCCAGAATCATAAAGTCGCTGTTAGCACGCACGCATCCGCAGTGTTGAATGGTTAAAAAACTTTTTTTCAATAGAACTATAATGTGTTACGATTTAGAGTTCCTTGGAAGAGTTTTGCCTTCGCGATCAATAAAATATAATGCAAAAAGAAAATTTTTTTCTCCTCTAAAAGAATGCTCCAAAATTTCGTACTTTCTTTTTTTCATAATTTTTGAAAATATTCGAAACGAAGTTGTCTACGTTTCAGTCGAGGGTAATTCAAATTGGCACACAGTTCGCTTGGTCGATGCATATTCAGCTTATTGCTAAATGGATGCCCGAAATGACGTACGCCTAAAGTCAATTCTGTTTAGGAAACCAATATCAGCAAAGCACGAAATTAGAAATCATATTACGTTACCCTGGCAACCCAGGGTTGCTCCATTCAAGTCGAGAAACAGTTGAACGGACCTCGATCTCGCTTGCGAATGTGCAGTGACTGTCGTTAGTATTCGGACATTAAATATTGATACTCAATTTTAGATATATGAATTTAATTGACATTGTACGAGAAAGAATAAAATATTGAAATATAGATACATACTGAAATATAAGAATATTAATATTACAACATGCATTTATTGAGCTTGAGATACATAATTACATAATTAATATCCTGAAAACATTAATAAATGTAATAAAATTTATGTGTTCAAAAGAAATCGTACAGTAATGAATTTGGCGTCATTTTAAAGTTCGAAGCTTCCACTTTTAAAATGCGACGTTCATTTTGTTCCAACAACAAATGACAAAATGAAGACACTTTCTTCTTCTTGAAAAAAAAAAATGCTATAAATTGCCATAGTATTTTTAATGACGTTGAAAAATTTTTTTCACGATGATACTGCAACCTTCAAGACCAAGTGTGACGAACTGGCGGCCGGTGCCCCCACTTTTCTGCATCCCCTCCACTGTCAGTCCCCTCCTTTAGTTAAAGCTAGCAACTAATTTCCATGATGGGGGACTGATTAACCACCCACTGTATAATGTAAAATCATCTTCGAAAGAAACAGACTTAGTACTGTCGAAATAGAGGCTTTAAAATAATCCTAAATTTATAATTCTACGATTTTTCCTGTTTCTTTTTTTACATAGTTGTAACAAAATTTTAACATTCAACGTCAATATTAGCGTGAATTCTTCGGTGTGAATATCAGTGTCAGTCGCTGTACGTCTATCGTGACTCTCTCATTCTAAATATCGCGCCCAAGTAGCGTAATTACTGTCGTTTTACAGCAGCGAGCAATATCCAACAGCACGGCGACAGTACTCCGAGCGAATCGAAGCTCGCTCTTCGTTAGACGATCCCTTGTACTTGATAATGCTTTTAATAAATCCAAGACAGCTAAGCAATATTGGCGGCAACGATAGACGTGGCGCTTATTCAATTACGATCGGCCGGATGAGAAAAACCGGTCGACGAGCAGAACCGTCCGCGGAACGAAGCTCGTTGATGAAATTTCTCGGAATTAGACGACAGACGTACTCTGGCGTCGCCATTAACGGATTGTTGTCCTCCAATTAAATATCCACGCCTTCTCGACCTGCGTTCGTAACGGGCACACTTATTGCCACCTTTGCCTGCGAGCAGCGTCGATCGGTTTCCGCGTTTAATAGAACGAACCTTTCAAACGACTGGAAATTTTTCATTCTTCGAGTCGGTTCAGGCGCACTTGCAATTTCACCGCCGCCGGGTATACACTTATCGTCTGATCGATTATCGTTCGTTTAACAGCCTTCGATCACCTTTCAGCAGAATTTCTTCGTAAAACGTTTCGTTCTTCATCGAAGGGAATTGCAGCTCGCGCGAATGGCATCGCGCGTTTAAAGTAATGAACGTAACGAAGTGTTTAGACTATTTTCTTGAAGTATACAATAGAAGAACGTAACTGTACCAATGATGGTGAATATAGCTTTGGAAAAGGATGGTGTAACGATTCATTCGGCCTCGTTTTAAGACACGAAGCCTCCACTTTGACAATACTGTGTTTCCTCTTTTCGAAGATGATTTTACATTATACAGTGGGTGGAAAGTAGGGATACTTTGTTTTTCTCGAAAATTGTCGAAATTCCAACGAATGTCTTAAATTCGCACGAGCTACTTATTCGGTCTGCCGATTCCCCCATGGAAATTATATACAAGCACTTAGCTAAATAAGTTTATCTACAGTGGTACGAGCGATGCAGTGGAGGGGATGCAGAAAAGTGGGGGCACGAGCCGCCAGTTCGCCACATCTGGTCTTGAAGACTCTAAGTTTTCTTTCTAAAACTCGCTGTACGTTTTTTTTTTCTTTTCTTTTTCATCACTTTATGAAATTTTGAATATTAGTGACGGATAACATTAAGACTTCTTGAATTTTTCTCGTTTAACCCTAACATCCAACGTTCAGTAAAATCGGTGGCAAAAATCGTACAACACGTTTCAGGGGATCGTTATAAGGAGAGACTTCAAAATGATTCTCACTATTGGTAAGAAAAAATTTTTAATACTTTTGAATTTTGCCATTTCCGAGAGGAAAATATTTTCACTTCTGGGCAAAACGAACTCACTGTCGAAGCAGAGGCTTTAAAATCCAAGTGTATCGTGTCGTCTCCTTTCACCGAATTACACCAGTTTAAATTTTCGATATTGGTGCAATTCTTTACTTTAATCGTAATTTCCTAATACCGGAATACGATGAAAATACACGCAAAGAATTATGCAACAGTCCTCCAGATCGCTTGAAATTTCTCCGTCGTACGTTTGACGAGAATCTAAATTCGAATTCGAAGATGAAAGTTCCAATGAGCCATCGTCCGGCCCAGTTAAAAAATTGCCGCGCGACCCGAGAAAATTCAATGACATCTCGCCGGAATCCTTTTTACGATGGCAGTTTGATGTTTCATCGCGTCTAATCCGGTCAGGCGGAACTTCCGTCGAGGTCGAAGCCCAGAAATTAGCAGACTTTCCGTTCGGCGGAATCGCATTTCCGGATTGAGCAAGTCCAGGAATCGTATAATTCAAATTGAGTAATCTTCCCAATCTCCTTTAAACGCCTAATCGATGACCCAGTTACGTCACTATTGTGTATATTTCCTTGATTGCCAAAGGGTCCGCAATTTGTCGGGTGCGATGAAGCTCAGTTCGCCGAAATAACTAGAGATATCATTTACATAGACGCTTAATCAGTGTCAGAAACTTTGTCGAATTAATGATAATCTCTCTGTAGGAGGCGAGAATCGCGTAAATGAAACGTTATTAACAGAAACACTTAGGAGGAACAGTTGTTTGTTCGTAATTAATGGTCACGTGCCTGGGCTAGTTGCTAGTTGCTAGTTAACAAATACTCATTTGTTCTTACTGTTAAAGCGACTTTTATGTTCTTGAATTTATGGCTGCTGTTGAGAATATTAGTCGCTTCGCAATGCACGATCACACTTTCGACAAGAGAAAGAAGAAGAAAATTTACAAGAGCACGATGGAGACATTTTTTTCCTTTTTTCTCTTTCCTTCATTTTTCGCTGGGTAATTGTACCCTCGGGGGATAAAAGCAATTCTTTGCGCATTGACAAGGGCGGTGTTAATTTAAAATCATGGAGATGGAATTTTACAAGTTGAAATGCAAATTTAATCCTTACTTAAAATCTTCATTGTCTCATGCTCTGGCTGGTGTGTCGCTCAACAGTTCGCCCGATCGAAAATTAATAAACACTCGCCAGGAAATGGTTCGACGCGATAATTAACAGATTCGAATTTCTCCTGCAACGAATATCCCCATTCGAGGGAAGCAGAATAATCAATCGAATTGCGTATTAACGAAATTTACTTTTGCGAATGTGTATCTTTACCAGGTGGAGTCAAACGATCCCTTTTGCACTTGTAGTGCAGATAACTGTGAAAATAAGTGTTCGAATTTAAAAAAGAAAAGAAGAATTGTATGATGGAAAATAAAATTTAAATTGGTTCTAACTTCCAGATTGAAGAATTTGTTTGCATCTTTTGCCAAACTGTTCAATCTTCTGCTGTTCGTTTTTTTTTCTTTCACTATCATCTTCAAAATTTCGTCCTCTTTTATTTTCTAAATATAACATATAAAAATATTTTTCTTTCCATTTGTATCAGTGTTTGATGATCACTCTGAAATTCACTGTCGAATTGGCCATCGTCCATTCTCGATTGTAAGTCATCTTCATTTTCAAATTGTCCGCATTTTCATCAGTCACAGATAAAATAATTTCAGCAAAGTGAAAATTCAGGAAAATTAGGAAGATACGAAAGAACGTACCTCGTTGTTTTCGGTTTTCGCCGAGCGTCGAAACGACGTGAAACAATTAACCTCTTGCCACGCACGTCGAGAACTTTTTTGTCCCAAAATTGCAATATTTCCTCAGTTCTAAGTATATTTAAGTATAAGACAAAGTAAATAATAAATTTATTACTTCTCAATAATTTCTGTCCAGCGATATCGTACCGACGAGTTCAAAAAGAAAGGCGACGAATTATCGTGTACGGCTCGGTCACTCGTTATGGTCCGCGATCGGTCGGCCAGCGTAAGTAGTTAAATTACAATTGGAAAACAATTACAAATCTGTTGTCCACTTATCGGAGTATGAATAAAATTTAAAGGATGCTTTCGTCTGGCACGCGTGACGTATTTACGAAAGTTTTCCCCAAGGACCAAGTTCTCAAATGTTAATACTTGCGGCAAGTGGCTAGCAGGCACGTAATCTGCTCTCGAACGAAACTGAACGAAACTTCTAATAAGCGCCGTGGAGAACGGCGCGGCGCAGCTTCATCCCCGCACTATCGTTCAACGAATCGATGCATTATAACTGACGTTCATCCCTTATCGAGGACGGGACGTATTCCCTTTGAAAAAGAGCTGAGAGCAGCTAGGTGGAATTAGTACGTCTCGCGACATATTCGTCGCGATTGGGCTGATAGTTGGGGGGAAAGTTCGTCCGATCTTCTCGAATAAGAAGAGGGGGAGGGGAGGGGAATTACCTTGGATGGCAAACTCTTTGAGTGAAACGTCCGCGCAAATATTACGGGCCAGTTGGCTTGGAGTTTGCAAGCCGGAGACGGGGCTTGCCTCGATAACTTTCAGCCATTTGCTTTTAAAACGTACGCAGAAAGAATGGGCATCGGCATCGGCCGGAAAGTTTTCGAGATTGAAGTTAGACCGGTACCATCCCTCGGATGGTATACGATCTGATTGTTGCGAAAGTTTGCCCGCAATTGGGGACAGATTAGTGTTCCGGATTAGCAGTTCCTGTGTGTTTCTGTGTTTGTCGCAGTTTCCCTTTGGTCCGAACACTTGCCGACCAGCTGAAATCGATGGTTCGTGCAATTTCATTTTTTTTTTTTTTTTCGTAGGGACAGTTCCAGTT
Organism: Tetragonisca angustula; assembly: GCA_036937485.2. Lineage (NCBI taxonomy): Eukaryota > Metazoa > Arthropoda > Insecta > Hymenoptera > Apidae > Tetragonisca > Tetragonisca angustula. The sequence continues at coordinate 197,068 of JAWNGG020000167.1, forward strand.
TTGTTTGTTTGTTTATTTATTTTCAAATGGTCGTATTAACGTTGTAGTCGTGTATGTAACAATGTAATTTATATGCATGTATAATAATACATTACATCTTGTCCATATAATATACATTATAATTTAACATATATAATAATACATTACACAAACATACATTCGACATTAAATTATACGTGCGTATGTACATTATGCACATGTACAATTTAATGTATAATGTATATAATTATTATACAAATATTGTTATTATCATAATACATTGTTATAATGTATATATAATAATAAATTATATACATTACAAACACATAGTTTAAGCACATATAATGATATAATATACACGCATAATTTATTTTATCTATAAACGCGACTATCTCTAAAACTGTTTACTTATGCCGTTTAAAAAACTCCAAAAAAAGACTTCTCAAATGCTTCTCACTTTTTTCAATTTCTTTTGTCGCATTTTGCCAGTAATTTGTTACACTTGGCTTGTCTCCGGACAATATCGCCACTATTTCTTCAAGTATAATTACTAACGCTGAATTAAACACTAAAGTATCGACAATTTTCCATTATTATGTCCGTTTACGTTACACTGCTTGCTACGTTTCACAACTTTGCCAAGCTTCGCGATCGAATTGAAATTTTCCAGTGCTGTTTGTACCTCGTCGGTGAGATCCATCGTTGCGAAAGTGATGCATTATTCAAGGCCTATAGACGTCCGTTTAAATTTTCCAAACTATTTAATAGCGCGCCAGGTGAATATTTCATTGCATTCGGCAAAGCCGGGTAACGGTGAAACCAGAGAGCGAGAGGCTGGCGAAAGAGAATTTTCGACAAGTGATGGCAAGTGGAAAACGCGGTCGACACGCGTTACCTCGCCCATGGTCGGTCCACCTGTCGACTGTCTTTCAGGCTGGCTGCCCGACACGCCGAAGATTTACAATCGGTAAATCTGCACGCATCGATGGCAAATATTCGGGGGCGCCGCGAGCGATGCAAGGTTCCTCCGGCGTTTGATTAAAAATCGATCGTACCGAGGCCAACGGGTTCTCATTTTAGAGCTATGGCTGCTCGGACTTCGAACCGATGTGCAGCGTGTAAATTGGAATCAACGTCGAACAATTAAAGAATTAATTTGAAAATTAAAATCAAGATTCATCGATACGAAAATGTATCGAGTATTTGCACTGCACGCGTCTTGCTGTTGTTTCATTTCACAACAGAACATTTTGGTCGTTGAACATTTTGCCAACATTGTGGCAAACGTTGTTATTTGCAGTAGACGCCTCTGCACATTTTGATATAAATTGTTGAAATTTTGTTAGGTTAAAGGCGATGAAGCAACTGAACATGATCGCGAGGTGTCTCCGTTCTCGCGTTCTTTCTTTCGCAGCTGACTCTCCGCTGCTTTTTCCCGAATGCGCACGCACTCTAAATTATCGCACGAAAATGGATTCGTTCTCCCAGCGCAATTTGCAGAATTTTTAAGACTCAAGGAGGATTAAGTAACTGCGCTTTTCCGTGTCCGAATGAAAGGCGAATAGTTACACAAGAAACAAAATATTGTCCATTTTGTTCGTTCAAAAATCTTATCTTTGTTGGGTTCCGTGTAATGGAGTCAACACGCTTGCAATTTCGAAGAGTTTATTCCTTGTTACAATCGTGGTTGTGTACGAAGCAGAACGATATAGAATGAATTTGCTAAGCTAAGCTCTTAACGATATAGAATGATGCTGAGCTATGCTATGGTATTCTGTCTCTCTGTGTTTTATTCTAAAACATGTTCTTATATATATTTGGTTATCATCGTCAAGTGGAAGGGGAAGGAGCATAGATGACCAAGTACTGGATCTTGTCCTTATGACAAACTATTCACAGTCCACTTTTACGTGGACTGTTGCTAGCTCGTTGTCAGCATTTGCATAGATCCAATATTGTCTGGGTTGGTCATCCAACATATTTTTTCGATCAAAAGAAAAAGAAAAATATTTCCAAGAACTGTTGTTGATTCGATATCCTCATCAGCAATAAAATTTAGCTAAATCGCCGTAGTTTAAAATTTTACGGTACGATAATTTCTAATTTGACTCTCCATTTTTGAAATCGGCGTCGAACAAACAATTGTCAAGAGATCGTGCATTTTCTTTCAGGTTGCACAATCAATTTTATAATGAGATTAGTTACATTCTACCACTGTTTCGCCATAAATTTCCCAATGAAACCAATGAAACCAGCTCCGTGATTCTCAAACAGGGTCTCTGAGAGAGTGTTGCTTCGGTCTCGAAATTCTTCGTCGATTTTTCCCAAACGCTGGGTACAATAGGCCCGAGACTGGCACAGGATCGAAGCAACGTGTCGCTCAGCTCGAGAACAAACGAGTGTAAACAGGCCGGGGCGTGCATATTGGATGTATCGGGCTTGTTGGCCACGAAGCTTCGATTATTTCAGTCCCCTTTTGTTCGTCTCGTTCCTTCCGCTCCATTTCAGCCTGCCGGCCCGAAACGCGTGATTTCTTAATTAATTCGATCCCCCGATCGAACGCGACGCTTTCATAATTCTCGTGCTTCCAGCTTTCGCCACTTCTCCTCGATTGTGATCGAAATTTTCGGTGTAATTGTCCCGAACTTTTTCATCTGTTTTTTTTTTTTTTATTAATTTCTACGTCGAATGTACACGACGTAAAAATCTCGTAACCTCTTCGTGAAAATCGTTCTTCAATGGCCAATCCTTTGTCGAGCACGTTGTTCTAGCTCGTCCAACTATTCCCACGAAACTTGTAAACACGACACTTGTCCATTAAGTCGTCACAAAGGCTCGTGTTTGACCATAGAGAGAGAGAGAGAGAGAGAGAGAGAGTAGTTACGAAACTTCAAGAATTCGCGGTTTAACTGACCTCTAACATTGTTAATCACAGTGATACGCGTGTTACCTTGGAAACTGAAAGTCTCTGTTACACCCGCCATCTAAACTGTTAACTATGCCGAGAATCTTGCAACTATGTCTCAAGCGTGTAACCTGACTTGTTATGATACATGCACTGCAGACGCAGTGACGTTTATGCAATCATTTATTTACACGTTAAAGATACAATAAAATTCACATTCTGGGAACTGCAAAATCCCTAAGTAAAAGGAATAAAGAATGCTGTCTAAAGACCATAAATGACATTCGGAGGTAAAGACGCGAGTCAAATGGATTCTATACGAACTATCGAACAGGTCTTTTAATATACTCGAATAAATGTCGAGTTGTACAAGTGTGCAAGTTGTGTGATTGCATAGTTTTTCACGCGTGGAATTTTGTCTTTTACAGGATGCAAACCGACTTGAACGGAGGACCTGGTCTCGCCATAGTAGCGGGGGATGTGCTCGCTCTGCGAGGAACAGGACTTGCCGCTGCCGAGACATGGGCTCTCCTGTGCCAGGCAGCCCAGGCCCTCCAGGACCTCTTTCTCTCAAGTAAGTTCCACTTTTGTTCGACAACGAACAGCCACTTTATCTAGAAATCCTCAACCCCTTGCGCTGGCAATTGGTTCGCGGACCGTAACGAGTGACCGAACCCGTATACAATAATTCGTCGTTTTCTTCTTCTTTCGAACTCGTCGGTACCACATCACTGGGTAGAAATTATTAAGAAATAATAAACTTGTCATTTGTTTTGCCTGGGTTACATTTAAATATACTTAAAACCGAGAAAATGTTGCAATTTCCGACGGCAAGTCATTCCAGCGCAAGAGGTTAAACACAGAGTTGTGAAAGATAAGTGAGGAAGCAGTCAATATATTCTTGGGACGCTACAACTTGCTTTGAAAAACACGTAAGAGTAGCAATATAACGAGAAACATCATAAGAAAATTTTTACAAAAACAAGACGATTATATACAAAAAACCGAACCTCGTTCTGTATATATTGAACATAAAGTGAGAACAGGCTATCGGCGATGATTCTTTGTCACAGTGATTGAAATAGTTTTTTCATTCGAATTTTTAAATTAGTCAAGACAAGTCATTGTTTTATTATGTCTTCGGTAATAAATGAATGAATCACTCAGTTAGTTATTTAATATGAACAATGAGATCGCAGCATCGATATGAGATCGAATTTCTTTCATCGATACCTTCGTTTTTCTTTTATTTATTAACGACACTTTGATAAAATACGTTTTAAGTTAAAGTTGTGTTATGCGAACGATAAAGATATAACGTTGTTTGGAAAAGTAAAAAAAAAGAAGGAAATGAAAAAAAAAAATTAATTCCGGTACCGGGAATCGAACCCGAGCCTCCTGGGTGAAAGCCAGGTATCCTAGCCACTAGACCATACCGGATTCTGATGGAACATGCTTCAGATTTTCATAAACTGGCTAGATAATTTTATTTTATATCTGTATCAATAAGTGCATTATTTAAAAAAAGAAAAAAAGTGATAAATTTTCAAGAAACCAAGAAATGGAAGAAACAAATTTCCATTATTAATAAGAAAAAAAATACGTAAGATTGGAATTTTTCTTCGCACCGAAAGAGGACGTATAACATTTCATTAAATGAAAAGTTGTCTAATATGTACAGCGAAAACTGAAATTTGAATAAACATTGTAACATAAATTAACCTAGTTCACTCACAGAGAATTAAATATCATCCATATCGCTTTGAATGCAATGGACAAACAAGCCTTTCTCCTATTTTTTTTCTTTGTGTTTAATAAAGAACATTTTAATATTCCTCTTTTGTTACTTGTAGAGTGATTAATACACGAAATATCTCTTTTGATGGCCTGGACTTTATTTGCGTCCTCTCGACTCTCGGGATTCTTGGTTTACATCTGATGGCCGAGTCCTCGGTTCTTTTTTAATACAAGATTCTCTACGACCCTCGCTTTTATAGCCTCCCTAAGTGGCCTTCCCTGAAGCAGGGACGTTGGACAAGGGCCTATTGTCTAAATCGGTTAAAGCGCGTGGCGCTGAAGCGACTTTCCCAGGTGCTTAGGACTTCTTTCCACTTGGCCCAAGTTGTACCAGGCCACGGTTCGTGTACTTTGCAGTCATTTAGTCGAGGGACTGAAAGTATCTTGTAATCCTGTAAATTATTACAAAACCTAAATGTAATCCGCATGTATCCACTCGTGAGAATTTCAAATGGACGTACGTTTCGTCGTACGCGATACTCCTCGTTTAAATTGATCCATGGATCATTCCTGCCGGTTAACAATGTAACTTGTAATTTCTTTGTCTCTTTGAAACAGGAGTAGAATTGAAAAGTTTATCGTTACAAACAGGTCCTATATATATTCGTGTTAACACGTTGGACGCCACGCAACTATAGTTTGAAATATATCACACTGTAACATCTAATCTCCCGCGTTGTTAGAAACTTTTTAATGTATATTAGTGTAATTTAGTGTATTTCATTTTATTAGTCTATTTTATTTAGTGTATTTAATTTAGTGTATTTTATTTTATTGGTGCATTTTATTTATTTTGTTTCAATTTAATATCAGCTTCTTAATTTTTAATTTTGATTTTTATATTATATACTATAAATTATCGTCAGCGTGTACGTTCCGCGAAATTCACGAAATATTCTATGCAAATTACTGATCGGTTGTCACAAGTTATCAAGCACCCACTTGGCGCGGAATTAGTTTCAATCGAGTGTTTAATTTGTCGTCGAAGATATAACGCGAGCCTAATATGCATGTGCTGCACAATTTGAATGGCGTTTGTCCAAACATGGCGCGACAACGACGACGACGCGATATGATACGAAACGGAAAGCGGAACGTAATATTATGGGGGTTTGGGAACGCTGGGTTCGGATCGATGGCACTAAATCTCGGAACAAAGGCTATTCAGAGCTGTTAAATCGCACGATCACGCCGATTACGGTTTGCACGATCGAATCAGGAGGTCAGACGTCGTGCAGCCGACGTTAAATATTCAATAATCACAGGGCGTGGAGAAACGTGACCGCCATGGTACCGTTGCGTCTGCAACCTTTCCTTTCCTTCCCTCCTGCGATGCATTCTCTTCTCTCGAGAGGCGTCTATTTTCGAATTCTACTTTCCTCATTCTGATAACAAACGTGCACCGCTCCGTTTTATGCTAATTCTCTTATGAATCGTGGTTTAATGAGATTACATGGCGTGGGGAATCATACTCCTAAGGTTCTAAATTTAGGATAGGTTTGATTTGTAGAATGTGTCTTCCTTGGCAATTCTTTTTATTCCTTCGATCTGGTTTCAAGGAAATTTTTACCACTCGTATTATGGTTATGATTTTACCGATGGTTTCTTACCACTGAATTTATTACGTGCTCGAAATCGATTGCACTCCTTTTGTGAAACCTAAAATTGTCGTGTAGACAAATGAATGAGGAGGATTTTTATACGCGATCAACGGTTTGTTATGGCTCTGTAATAATATAATTCACGAAGAACGACAAGTAAATGAATTTATTTGTAAGAGAGAAATATTCTATTTATTACTTTGGATCTTTTCTAAAAAAAAGAAAAAAAAAAAAGAATTCCGGTACCGGGAATCGAACCCGAGCCTCCTGGGTGAGAGCCAGGTATCCTAGCCACTAGACCATACCGGAGATATTAACCCTTTCGAAGGGTTGTGGAGTTGTGTGAAATTATTAATGTTAAATTCTATTGTTATATATTACGTATAATTAACAAAATTATCATGGTAAACGTACATCTGCTCTTTATTTAATTTTAACATCATTTAATTTCGTTACAAATTTTAATATCTAATCACCTTTTCATTAATCGCAAAATAGAGGTCGCCATCTTGCTTTAAAAACAAGTAGTATTTAAAATTAAATTGAAGTTCATCGCGCTGTTGCATATTTAGTTTCACGAATCAAATTTGAACAGTAGCTTAAAGTAGTATGTTTTTAAAAGTCAGAAACTTTTTTGTAAAACAGTTCTTTCCAAAATACTAGGTTTTTTTTACGCGAGAAACTTTCATGTTTCATCTGTAGGACAAGTTTAATTAACAAATAGGATATTATATTACGATAAAGCAAAACGATAACATTTTCCGTTTATATTCGTTTCATTTTAATTATTCCAACATATTTATAGAGATAAAAACGTAACAGTCAACATGTTAATAAATAAGTGTAACATCTTTATTAGAGGTTTGAAAAATCCTCATAGTCTATAAAGTTGAAATGCACAGATATTTCGCAAGCACTTGTCATGCAAATGTCTGAACTTGAGCTTTCAGCCTGTTTGTTGAAAAATTCACAAACGCAAACCTGTCTGAATTCAACTAAATGTAGATTTCAATACGTGACTCGAACAACTGGAAGTTCGTTCAAAGAGAACTTGTAAGCCTACAATACCGAGACACGTCTATTAAATTGTCACATACGGCAGTCTAAAATTTTACTAGGGTTTGATAGAATAATGAACTCACTAACGTTCCTTAAAAAGCGTGTCAAGTGTTGCTATTTTTACACAATTCTTCTTTAAATCAATAATGCATATTAACCCTTTCGATGTTTTATGTCAAGTATACTCATCATGAAAAGATAGTTTCTTTTTTTTTTTTGGTTTGACAGCATGTAGTGAAAAAAGTTTGCATTTGCCGTTAAAATTTAGGTAAACCAAAAAAAAGAACATGTTCGTTACTTTAACACGTTTCAGAATGTGAAGAAAAAGAAATTGTTACAAAATTGTAATTGTACATAATTTTCTATAAAAACACTGCAATTTTACAACAAAATATATTTTTTTAAAAAAGCAACTAGAAAACGTTGTCGTTCCATTATAATTCTTCTCAATTTCACAGCAAACGCAGTTGCCTCGAAATGAAGTGAAACGCCTCAAAAGTTAAGCAAACATATTTATCCAAACATCTTTCTATATATTGGCTTCTTGAAATACTGGCTCACAAATAAAGATTCGCGCCCAGAATACTTTCATTTGCTACTGTAAACAATCATTTATCAACCGTAATCCTCGAATCGAAAGAAATACTGAAACCAACACGTTTTCCTTCGCGCCTTTCAAATCGCGTCGCGCGAGGCATCAACTCTGCAGATTTGCAAAAATAATTCACGAGGAGTGGTGTTACAGTCAGAAACGTATGCAGGCTCGTATGAATAGCCCGTGCACGCTGTAGAGGTTGGTCACAAAGCGGCGCGGCGCGCTAGATTATGCGCGTTACCTCAATACGCTTTAACCCGGTGGTTCTTGACTCGCGTGTACGAGTTAATAAGCGTGTTTACAATGTCGGCAATCCCGGCCTCCTGCTCCTGCGTTTGAAATTGCCAGGAGGTATCCTGCATGCGAATGCGATGCCACCGTTCATAGCATAGCACGGCTTACGAGTATCGCACAAGAGCCTACCTGACAGGGATCTCGAGCCTCGGATGCCAAGGATTTGTCCTTGCATCCAAGCCGTAGATCGCCAGCGACCATCACGATCGAGGAATTGTGGCGGTTTCCAAGCGTTCTCGCGTTTACTCCAGATTCCAGCTGCTGTTCTACAGCGTGCAGCGTTCCCAATTGAAACTTGCCCATTCCGATTCTTCCGGCACGAAGGCATTTTGGGAACGATTTCGGGTCTCGGCAATACACCAACTGGCTGAGTACGGTTTTGTTGTTCAAACAGATGGTTTCTTCGCAACGTGATGCATACTACAATTACTTAAATACGTCGTTCACTGTCGAAGTATAAAAATCGAGTCAAAGAAGTTAGAGTGCAATGAGTAGAAAAAGGTCCATGATACGATGATGAACGTAAATATTTTACAAAACAAATCACTCGAATCGCTCGAAAAATGCAGCAACGTTAAGCAACGCGAAATTGCAAATTTTGTCTAAAGAATTATAAATTGGTCAAAATTAAAATTATATTTTCATACTTAAATACGTCGTTTACTAGAACTGCCGAAGTATGAAAATCGAGTCAAAGAAGTTAGAGTGCAATGAGTAGAAAAAGGTTCATGATACGATGATGAACGTAAATATTTTACAAAACAAATCACTCGAATCTCTCGAAAAAAGCAACAACGTTCGCGAAATTGCAAATTTTGTCTAAAAAATTGTAAATTGGTCAAAATCAAAATTTATATTTTGATAGTTCTAGTGTCAAGACGGAGTATGACGAATTTCTAACAACGGCGCAGAAAATGAAAAGTCAACGAATTTTTGATTTATGTTCTTAATAGAATTCAGAAATAAACGGCGTTACGCGGAGCGTGCAATTGCAAAATCGATGGCAAAGACATTAAACGGAAAGTAGCATGGTAAAAAACGAGATAGTTCTACTTGAGGGTTAATCTTCCAGAAGTAATGCTAACTTAATGCAGCGAGAGAACGGAGATTAGAGAGAAGAATTGGAGCGGAACGGAACGGAATTAGACCGGAACGGAACGGAATTGGAACGGAACGGAACGGAATTGGAACGGGACGGAACGGAACGGAACGGAACGGAACGGAATTGGACCGGAACGGGACGGAATTGGACCGGAACGGAACGGAATTGGACCGGAACGGGTCGGAATTGAACCGGAACGGAACGGAATTGGACCGGAACAAAACGGAATTGGACCGGAACTGGACGGAATTGGACCGGAACGGCACGGAATTGGACCGGAACGGAACGGAATTGAACCGGAACCGAACGGAATTGGACGGGAACGGAACGGAATTGGACAGGAACGGCACGGAATTGGACCGGAACGGAACGGAATTTGACCGGAATGGGACGGAATTTGACCGGAACGGGTCGGAATTGGGCCGGAACGGAACGGAATTGAACCGGAACGGAACGGAATTGGACCGGAACAAAACGGAATTGGACCGGAACTGGACGGAATTGGACCGGAACGGAACGGAATTGGACCGGAACGGGACGGAATTGAACCGGAACGGAACGGACTTGGACCGGAACGGAACGGACTTGGACCGTAACGGAACGGAATTGGACCGGACCGGAACGGAATTTGACCGGAATGGGACGGAATTTGACCGGAACGGGTCGGAATTGGACCGGAACGGAACGGAATTTAACCGGAACGGAATGGACTTGGTCCGGAACGGAACGGAATTGGACCGGAACGGGACGGAATTGGACCGGAACGGGACGGAATTGGACCGGAACGGGACGGAATTGGACCGGAACGTGTAGGAATTGGACCGGGACGGGACGGAATTGGACCGGAACGGGACGGAATTGGTCCGGAACGGGACGGAATTGGACCGGAACGGAACGGAATTGGACGGGAACGGAACGGAATTTTACCGAAACGGCACGGAATTGAACCGGAACTGGACGGAATTGGTCCGGAACGGAACGGAATTTAACCGGAACGGAATGGACTTGGTCCGGAACGGAACGGAATTGGACCGTTACGGGACCGAATTTTACCGGAACGGCACGGAATTGGAACGGAACGGGACGGAATTGGACCGGAACGGAACGGAATTGAACCGGATCGGAACGGAATTGAACCGCAGCGGAACGGACTTGGACCGGAACGGGACGGAATTGGACCGGAACCGATCGGACTTGGACCGGAACGGAACGGACTTGGACCGGAACGGAACGGAACGGAATTGGACCGGAACGGGCGGATTTGGACCAGAACAGGCCTGGATTGGACCGGAACGGGACGAAATTGGACCGGAACTGGACGGATTTGGGCCGAAACGGATCGGAATTGGACGGGAACGGATCGGAATTGGACCGGAACGCGACGGAATTGGACCGGAACGGGACGGAATTGGACCGATACGGGACAGAATTGGACCGGAACGTGGGGGAATTCGACCGGAACGGGGCGGAATTGGACCGGAACGGGCCGGGATTATACCGGAACGGAACGGACTTGGACCGGAACGGAACGGATTTGGACAGCAACGGAACGGAATTGGACCAGTACGGAACGATATTGGACCAGAACGGAGTGGGATTGGACTGCAACGGGCCGGAATTGGGCCGGAACGGGTCAGAATTGGACCGGAACGGGACGGAATTTGATCGGAACGGAACGGAATTTGTATGTGACGGAACGGAATTGAACCGGAGCTGGGCGGAATTAGACTGGAACGGGACGGTATTGGACCGGAACGGGACGGAATTGGACCGGAACCGGACGGAATTGGACGGGAACGGGACGAAATTTGACCGGAACGGAATTTGATCGGAACGGGACGGAATTGGACCGGAACGGGGCAGAATTGTGCCGGAACGAAACGGTATTGGACCGGAAAGGGACGGAATTGGACCTTAACGGGACGGAATTTGATCGAAACGGAACGGAATTGGAGCGGAACGGAACGGAATTGTTCCGTCCGTCTCTGTCCGTCATTTAGATTGCGGTTGAAATAAACTGAGATGAATTCTGTTCTTTGACAAGGTTCTTGAGTATAATATTCCCGACAAGTCTTCGATGTGTGTGTTAGAAAATTGATATGAAATTCAACCAATACTGTCCGTATTACTATCTTGATCCGTTTAACATTGTGTACAGCTTATCCTACGATGTCTATAACACGCCATATGTGCTTGGAGAAAAAAAAAAAAAAAGAAAAATTGTCAGTGTCCTAAAGCTGTTTGGAAGATAACATCGTACAACATTCTCCAGCTTTGTCACTAGAAACCAAACAATCTGAACTCGTGTTCAGGTTTGTTGGAAGCGATGATGCATTTATTGCTTTATATCCTTATATTTATTGCATTAATCCTTGGCCCTAAAAGTGGTTAGCGATTTGATGTCCCATGAGCGTGTTCTTTTATGAAAATCACGAACGTGTGTCTTAAAAATGTCTTCCATCATTACAATCAACTTCCATCGAACCAAAAGAATTCGCGTATTTTCACTGAGTTTTCTGATTCTTTCTCGGTTGGTAACTACGTATTCAAGCATCAGCATTAATACAGCCTGTTCAACATCGCGTGAAGTCACAGTGTTTGACTTCCAAACTTTGGTCCCGTTCCAGCGTGGATTATTTGAGTTGGCAAGTGGTTGTAGTCTATTTTTCTCGTATATGATTGCAGATATTATTATCTCGTAAATAATACAATGCTACAACGAAGAATTATTATTTTAAATTATCATATTGGAATTATTATTTTAACCCCTTTCGCTGGCAATTGGTTCGCGGACCATAACGAGTGACCGAACCGTACACAATAATTCGTCTCTTTCGTTTCATTTTGAACTCGTCGATATAATAGCATTTGTTTTGCCTGGGTTATATAATAACTATATATATAATATACTACGATAAATATATATATGTGTAATATATAATATATAAAATATCAAGTATATTTAAATATACTTAAAACTGAGAAAATGTTGCAATTGGCACGTCATTTCAGCGCAAGAGGTTAAAGAGAGGATCTCTGAAACTTGACAGACATTTCATTACCACCAGTTGAATTATCGTCTCACGCAAAGCAATCTGACAAAACGAAAGCTCGAGACGTATGCAAAGCCAGACGCATGAGTTTCGTACTACGTGTGTATCCACGAAGGGGACATTTTGCTAAGCGCCACAATGGCATAAAGATCGTGTAACCAGATTGTGCGTAACATGGTCGTTAGAAATGCAGCAGGTGCCCTCCGACGTAACTCGCCTTGCCGAGGGAATGCATCATTGTGATTGTACCTCGCCGCCGCGTGACAAAGCCGGAATTATACGTAGGCTGGCGGCAGGGGAGAAAACGGATGGGTGGCTCTCGCTTTGTCGCGCGGGTCGCCTCAGAATGAGGACAAACAATCACAGAACTGCCGAAAACGTGGCAATAACCACCAGGTAGCCTGGCAGGCAAAATTCGCGCTCGCAGCATGCGAAACGCACGAATGTACGGGTGGAAAGGGCAGTTTGTCCGTGAAATTCTTCGATTTGATAGAGATACGTGTAAAGAAATTGACCTTGACCTTGAATTTTAAGGTCAAAATTTGTTTTTCCATCGTATGGAGAATATACTCGACGAAGGAAACATAGATCGCGATATTTCTTTTGGAAAACGGCAAAAAAGTTTGTTTTGTCATTTAACACTGCGAACGCGTGGGTCCTAACAGCGATTTTATAATTCTGAACGCGTGGATTAGTGTTTACATTTCGAATAATGTAAACAAAACGTTTGATTATTTAGACTCACACTGCTGCAACTATAAACAAGTCGAGTGTTAATGAAACCAAATTTACGTTAAAACAAGACATCCACCCAACCAGAATCGTAAAGTCGCTGTTAGAACGCTACACGCGTCCTTAGTGTTGAATGATTAACAAACTTTTTTACCACTTTCCAAAAGAACTATTAGGTTGCGACCTTTTACCTTCACGACGAGTAGAATACAATGCAAAAAAGAAACAAACAAAAAGTTTAATTCAAGGTGAATTTTGAGGGAGGTTCCTCACGTGCATCTCCATCAAATCAAAGGTACAGAATTCGTACTACTTCTAACCACGAACAAACTTTTCTTTCCATCCTACAGGAACGTGAGAAGTGTCTTCGTATACCTGATATTTTCTGATATTTTTTTGACGGTGTTCTGTAAACAGCGACGAAAATCCGTGTTGGAGGGGGGGGGGGGGTCGAGCTGCTCTCGATAGGGATGAAAACGTGGAGCGGCCGCGTAATCCCGACATATGAGCAGCCCTTTTTCGAAGGCTTTATCGAAGTCATGCCATGGCCGCTTCTCGTTATCCGCTTTTTCAAAGACGCGCACGCCACGCCCTCTTTGTCGCGACTCAGCGAAATTCTCGTCCAACGTTTTCAAACGCGGGGGCCCGCGTTGTCACAGGTTGCTCCGCGTCGAGCGGGTCAAGTGGAAAGTGCCGCGATAAATTGGCTTCTTCCCGTCCTTCGAGGAGCTCCTCTTCTTTTTCGACGTACATACATACCGCTTTCGATGGTTAGACTGCAGGCAAGATTTTTTTTTTTATTTCGAACATTTCCAGAGAGGGCAGGGAACGTGTCATCGCAGCTTTTGGCCGTTTTAATTTCTTGGAGATTAGCCAGAATGACAGGTATGTGGATTATTTGTTGTGCAAACGCGGTACGACAATGAAAATATACACACGTTTCGTGTATTGATAATTTATCAGATTTTCAGTATTTTAGTTGTTTTGTATTGAAAATTATATATTGTCTAGGTAGGTTGTTGTAGGTAATAAATGTGTAAATATGTCGTTTTGTATTTATTAAATAATTTTGAATTGAAAGTAGATAAAATTGTATGTAAATTGTTGCATATTACATTGATAATTTATCAAATTTTCAATATTTTTGTTGTTATCTATTCGTCTCGGCTAATATCAAATTAGATAACAGAATAATAAATATTATGAAATGAAATTTTCGATGCCTCGCGGTATCTATTTGAATAATAATTTAAAAAATATTTAAACGTTATTACATTTCATTGAAATACGTATAAATGAGAGACAACAGCATGACGATTAACACTAGATCTACTAAAATGATCAAAGTAACCAGTTTGTATTTTTTGTTGGACATTTTACAGACGAAAAACAGTGTATTTTTAGAGATTTAAATAATTTTTTAACTTCATTACACTGTAAAGTTTTTTATTTTTTTTTCTTTTTACTTTAACATCTCTGATGGAAATTTTTACATTTTAATCGCCGATAGTTCTAGCGTTAATCGTGATATTTGCATCGAGCGACTGTAATTCAAGAATAACCCGTATCGCTTGTTTGCCATATCTAAATTCATAATTATCGAGTCACGTACGCGAAGCACGTGTTGTGATTGTACAGCGTTGGATGAAGAGCAATTTGTACGTGGTAATCCCGACAAATGAAGTTGACTCAGAGCTTGCCATATTTACCTTTGCCTTTCCTTGCGGTGTCGCTCAAAATGCACACGGCTCCATTTTTTGGTCACTCTCTTTCCTTTCAATTTTAAAATTGAACGCTCGTGATTGTAACAAACGCAGTAATTATTAGAAACGAAAACTTATTACGCATATTTATACAATAGTTTGTTTCCTTGTATTCAAGTTTATAAAAAACACGAGTTTTATTTTTTTCCTACATTTCTTTCCTTACATTTAAATATTGCAAGCATATTACAACCTTTATATTTAGGTTTCGCACTCGAAATTAATTTCCAGACCATATTCCACTTTTTGCAAACAAAGTTCACCCTTTGGGCAAATAAAATTTTTCTACAGACTTGTCTCCTTAAATTGTTATAATAAAAATAAAATCCGGAGTGAAGTTGTTATTCCCGAAATAAAAATTTTATAGAACGCGTATGTGATAATATCTAAACAAAAGATGACACAAAATGAAATAAAATTCACATAAAATATTTATTTAAAGTATTTGTGTACACATGTGTAGATTCACCTATAGTTTTATAGGGGTAGTTTTATATATAATATGATATAATTATGACAATCTGTAGGCATGATAGTTGCAACAGAGTGATTAATAACACCCACTGAATGTTCACGGTTTGAAGGATCGGCCGAAATATTTCTTACTGAAAATTTAATATTTGAGAAAGCTTCTTCAGTGAATCGTTGCAGAATATGGGGATAGAGATAATAAATTTTCGAGCAACTACAAGTAAAAATGTAATCACAAAAAGAAAAAGAAAATGACGTTGTATCACTTCGTTGTATTTGTTCAGCCACAAGGCTGAATTTGACTCGCATCAAGGTGAATTTGATTCACAAAACCTGCGCTGTAATTTTTGTTACAATTTCATGCATTATAGAAACGCTTTTGGTTTCACTCGAAATATTTTTCTCCACGCAATTACACGGCTTTTATCGCTTGGCTCTTTGTGTTCTCGTTAGATACACATCTCGCTCTCGAGTATTCTCAGTTCGACGCGAAACACGCCTTTCACGCAGCGGTGTGTTTTAACAGCTTGTCAGAACTGCCGCGCAGGATATCAATTTTTCACGTTTTCCAATAAACATTTTCCTTGCGCGCCGCGACTCGCATGAAATATCGGCCGCGCTAAGTGAATAAAAAACTCCGACGTTATCTCGATGCCGTATTTTATACATTTGTATACGTACGCCGGAGCTAACGAGAATGAAAAAGAAAAAAAGAGAGAGAGAAAGAGAGACAAAGTCGTAAACGACGAAAATGCGTCAACGTAAATTTGAAACGTGATCAAACGCTCGGAATAACGCGTCTACCGGTTTTTCTACGAGTTTTATTTTTTAAACACACAGAGAGCTATCGTCTCTTCAGAGTGAAAATTCCTTTTTCAAAACTCTTGAAACTCTTTCTCTGTCAGAGAGAAAGGAAAATAATTCCCCAATTTGCAGAACCGTTTATTTCGTACGAATTGGGAAATTGCGATTTCAATGTACCGGTTAAATATTACGCACGTGTTGAAATCAGAGGACCGTAAATCGAATGAACGAGCAAATAAATAATAAAAAGCAATAAGTAACAAATTGATTGAATTGAATGAATAAATATTAATCGATTTATCTGTAACACACGCGCTACGTCTGATATTTTCTATTTAACGTTTCAATCTGTCAAAAGTCTGATATTCTGTTATCAAACTATACTCTGTACATGGAGAACTATATAATTCCAATTTCATTAGTCGTGATATCAGAAGAGATCATATAGAGATCCATTTGGTCTCATTCTAGTTGAAAAATTAGAGAGGCATTAATGTTTTTTTTTTTTTCACGGAATTAAATCCAGTATAGTGCGGAAGATTGAAATTTTACAACGAGCTTAAAATTCTGTAGAATTCATCTATATAGTTAAACTTTCCTTTCCATCCTGCACGATCCTTTTCTACATTAGTTTAAATTGTAAAATCATATTAATTTAAATTATATTAGTTTGATTTATTTAATATATGTATATATTATATTAGTTTATATAAGTTTATAATATATTATATATTATATATTATATTATATTTTATTATATTTATTATAATATATTATATTATATTATATTATATTTTTATAATATATATTAGTTTAATTTATATATTATTTATATATTATATATATATCAGTTTAATTTATTTAACATATATTAGTTGTAAATTAACAATTATCCATCGTGCAACTGTGCCCTTCAGCGAAGACAATGAGAAGAAATGAAACAAACAGATATGAAAATCATTCGAATAATGTGCCGCTGACGAAACGAGGATAGAATTATACAACAATTCAACGCGAACAGGCTGTTCCATTCGGTGCGCGATTGCGACCCTAACCCCGTGCTCGATATCAATGCCACCTCGTATTATACCAATGAGCCCTGAAATATGTGACCAGAGATTCGAACGAAGGAGAAATCAGTTTTGAAAAGAGGCACGTGCCAAGGGTGACTCAACTTCGCCCATCCGCCGCCTCTCGCCTCTCGTTTCCGTTTTATTTAATACTTCGTGATTTTTAACGACGCTCGCAGCGTGGAATTGTCAATGAACGTGTCCGTTCCTCCTAAAAGTAAATCGTTCAAGAAAGTTTTTTTCCTCTGTCAACTTGGGATTTCCATATCTGTTCGTAGACGGCGGATTTTTGTACGAATTTACATTTTTGGTGAGAGTTTAATTCAAAAAGTAGACTCTAGACAGAGTTTGATGCGTTCAATAGAAAAAGAAAAATCGTAGAACGAGTTTCAAAGGATCGTTGTAAAGAAGAGAAATTTAATTTAATAATTTAATAAATTTGATAAATTTGGTAATTTAAAACTTCATAGTTACGAAAAATACAATTGTAAATGCAACAATTTACTGCAAAATATAAAAATTGCACAACGATTTTTCATTCTCTTCACTTCATACGCATTTCATGCATTTTTATACATCTAAATCCCCCATAAAATGTATAAAAAGTCCGCAGTGCACGCGTTTGTAATGAGAAGCTTCTTTGTTTCCCTGAACAAAGCAGAATTATATTGGAAATTTAAAGGTGCAGAATTGCAGCTGGAAAGTAATACTACATCATTCGGAAATTTCGTCACACGAAAAATCATATCGCAGGGTGAGAACCGTTTAAAACTGGAAGAAAAAAAATATTCTTACTTTATCGCGTTACTTTTAATCTCAGTAACTTCGACTAATTTTCAACTAATTAAATCGTTCCTTTTCGTTCCAACCAACCACGATTCAGGTGCAGAATTTCCACATCGGCAAACGATCGGTGATTTTCACGAAGAAATTCGATTCGTTCTCGTCTTACGAACAGTATCCAACTGGGATTGATGTCATTTACATTCCCATTGTTAATTAAATTCATAGGGAGCAGGAACGTGAAACTTCAATATTGTGCACAGCGTTCCAATGAGATATATATTTCGGCAATAATTCCTCGCGATAAGGCTATATCGAAGTTCGGAGGCTAAATTAGTTTGCATTTCTGACACGAACTAACTGTATCAAAGTATTTAGCACGCGGCGAGGATGAACGTGCTCGTTGGTTATTGATTGATCGATACAGCGTCGATTTAAACAATTCTACCTGTCGAAGATAAGAAATTACAACACCTGTTCTCGTGAAATGACTACACTTCGTGTAAAATTATTATACATCGAGTCGAACTGATGGAAACGAATGTTCGTCTGACGAGATTCATGATTTCTCTTAATTTTTAGATTAAATAGTATAGATTTCTCGTATAGAGTTTTTAAACTGCGGTAGAAAAATTTTACCAAGAAAATTCGCTTAAAAGTTAAATTTCAACAGAAATAAATTTTTCTTTCTCGTAATATTATTTCTGTAGTATGATAAACTCTTTATTAATATTATTTCGTGCAACGAAATTATTTAAAGTTATGACTGTCGTCTAGTAGAATTTATCCAAGTTCAATTGCATGTGGCCTATTTCAGCAGAAATAAAATTTGTTTTCCTGTAACAATGTTACGTCTCACTATAATAAAAATTTTTTATTGATATTGTTTCGAGGAACGAAATTAATTAAAGTTGCCATCTGTTATGACTGTCGTCTAGTAGAATTTATCCAAGTTCGATTGTATGTCGCCTATTTCAGCAGAAATAAAATTTGTTTTCCTATAACAATATTACTTCTCACTATGATAAAAATTCTTTATTGATATTGTTTCGAGGAACGAAATTATTTAAAGTTGCCATCTGTTATGACTGTCGTCTAGTAGAATTTATCCAAGTTCGATTGTATGTCGCCTATTTCAGCAGAAATAAAATTTGTTTTCCTATAACAATACTACTCAGTATGATAAAAATTCTTTATCGATATTATTTGAAGTTATCATTCGTTCTAATTGTCGTTGAGTAGAATTTCATAAATCATCGTTTGATTCTGTACAACCTATTTCCCCACAGATTTCAAATGAAATTTATTTTCTTACCAATATCGTAAAGATTCCTTTACTAATATCATTTCGCGAAACGAAATTATCCAAAGTCGTCATCCAAGTTATGATCGTCGTCGAGTAAAATTTATTCAAGTTTGTTCCGTATCAAATCGTCGCTGTGTACATTGTTCCCAAAGTACAAGCAAGAGCGATTGTGCCGGTAACTCAGTGACCGTTCCTTCAATAATGGCAACTCGAATTCGTAACATGGCTTTTGCCAAATGGATAGAGACGTCGCGTTCGAGTTCCAGGTTCGAGTTTTGCTCTTGATCTCTCTTCGTCTATCTGGCTGCGTAACTTGCCGCACAGTATGGATCCCCTGTGTGCCTGCCGGTTCTATCTCGGCCATTAATTACCCCGAGATGCGCTCGTCTCGAATCCTACGCTCCGAAGCGGCACGCTGAAAATCGTCTTTCCTCATTAACGATCGTGCCAGCATCGTGCGGCCTCGTTCGCCTATTTTCGTTACTTTTCATCCGGCGATCTTGCAACACGGAGGGTAAAAATTAGTTTGTCCAGCATGGACGGAAATATTTGTCACCTCTCGGGGAAGAAAAAAATTCTCGTTCCAGCCAGACTTAAGATAAGAGGGTTCAAGATAGTTTTAATGTAGAGGGAGACATTCACGCTTGAACAAGAAATGAAAAGTAGTGAGTCATCGATTTTGAAATTTGGCATAAACGTAATTTTCAAGTGGCGATCGATCGCGTCTCGATCGTGTCTATTAAAAAAAAAAAAAAAAAGCAGTGACTGCACGAGCAATAAAATTGGCTTTTCTCAGAAATAAAATATACTTGCAACATTTAGCATTTTACAGTCATTTTCGGGCAAATATTTCTTCGCGAAGTGCACGAAATGTTTGCTTAACCTTTTCCGATGTTTATGTAGTAAGCAGAAACTTTGCATTTGCTGTTAAAGTAAAGGTAAAACATATTCGTAATTTTAGAATGCCTTGGGACAAAAAGGAAAGATTGTAATCAATTGTGACTATGTGTTTTTATTAGATACATTGTATACAATATACAACATTAATAACATAATTTTGTACAACGTTTAATAATTTATATTATAATAATAACGTATTATAATTTTTGACGAAACAATGCAAACGATGCAATTTTATTCTTCAAGTGTAAAATACGATTTGAGAGAAATCAACTAGAAAATCTTGTCGTTCATAATTTATTTCTTGAAAACACTTGCGCTGCTTTCTCGTCTCAGCTCGAAAATAATTGAGCACGCTCTCGAAACGAAACCAAAAAAAAAAAAAAAAAGAACAGAAAAACCTTAAAGAGTTAAAAAAGAAACCACGTTCAATCCCTCGTTCGTTCAGATCGGTTCCCCGTTCCAACCATCCCTATTTCACTGACAATGAGATTTACCGTATCCATTCAAGCCCGCAGAATTCTTACATTTCACCCTGGGATTTTAATCGTCCGGTTTCGAACAATCGACCCTTCTATCAAAGCTTTTTCCGCCCCTGTTATACCATGGCGAACGTGGTGAAGAAAAAGAGAGAGGGTGAGAAGGGGAGAAAGAAGAGAGAGAGAGAGAGAGGGAGAGAGACTGGCGTGTAAAGCGAGGCATATTTTACAGCGGTATGCCGGCAGCCAGGTGGCCTCATCTGGCTCACCTCTTTGGCGCCGGCTTTGCTCGAGGATTGGAGAGACCCAGGTCTCTCCCTCTCTCATTTTTTTCTCTGCTGCTCTAGAACCCCAGTGAGCAAGATAGTGGCCTAATGGCTTCTCGTCCTTATTTCGTCGTTTGCCGTCCCTTGCTCGCACCCGCCGCGCCGTGACTAAATATTTGCCTGGCCGGCGCAACTGGCTAGTCAATGGCCAGGCTCGGGTTGTTCTACCCTGAAGGCGATTTCTAATTTTCGCGTGTTCTCTTTCGTTAGAGGGAACCGCTACTTCGACAAAGGCCTTCGCGTTCGATCAATCCTGAACCGTTCGTCGCACGTGGATCGTTCCAACCTCTCTTAGCCAGCCTCGTTCCCAGCTTGAAAGTGATGCTAATTTCCCCGATCACGGGAAATTCAGTTCTGTCGCATCTGTGAAATTTGCTGAAGGCTCTCTCTCTCTCTCTCTCTCTCTCTCTCTCTTGGATAAAAAGAACAGAGCTGCTGTATCAACGGGTTGTTTAGCGGGACGAGTTGTTTTTCGTCAAAGCCGCGGTTTTCGGGCTGATGGGCTTTTCTTGTTAGGGATGCAAGTGGACGGAACTTCGTTGAGATTCATGGCTAGATAAAATAGCAAGTAGCTGAATTTTTTCTCTCTTTTTTTTTAGAGTAATCATCCTAGCGTGTACCATAGATCCACTTGTGAGAAAAATATTGTTTTTAGATAATAGACTACGATAATGTGTAACACTTTCAAGAAGAGAAGTATCTTCACTAATAACAGTACTGTGAAAACAAACCGAAGTTACGAAACAATTAACATGCTTTGAAAGCAGAGGCTTCAAGCTTTAAAATCAGCCCAAGTTTGTTATTTGGTACGATTTAGTTTTGCACAATTCTGAAAGTTTCCATATTTAATGTTGGAATATTAATGGTATTCACTGCGTCTATTTACTATAGAAGCGTCGACGGAATTGTCGATTGTTGCTCCTGTGTTACAACAATTTTATGATTTTTTTTTCAATTCACATAATTGGATTATTTTCTGAATCCTCATTTCATCATCATTCGTAGAAAACAACACTGACCAATGAGATTTATTAACTTTATGTCCATTTTTTATAACTTTCCCCAAAATAAATAATTACGCACTTTGAATTCCTTAAAACTAAGCCTGACTGGCGGTTCTTGTTCCCATTTTCGTCAGCGCTATCCCCTCCACTGTATCGAGAGAGCGGTGCTCATGTAGCGAGGAAATTTCAATGTAGTGGGGAGATCGATGGGGAGGGGATAGCGCTAGCAATCAGAAGAGTGGGGACAAGGGCCGCCAGTTAGCCAGCTCTGCCCTAAAACTAGTGAAAAATAAAAATTAATAAAATAGTGTCTTGAAAAAAACTTTCGTTGTCAGCCAAAATTGGTCCAAAATTGGTCAATTTTTACCTATCCTTTGTCCATTGTAATCACCAAACTTCGATTAATTTTCGTTTAAATTAGAAACATATTCCGGATTCCATTAGCTCGTTATTTGTTCCACTAAAACCAGAAAGTGCGCAATCACTCTTCTCATATAATTCTGTATAATTTCGTACAGGAAGCACAGTTATACGAGTGACAAACGACATCCCTCTAATCTTTCACGACTCGGTTTCACTTTGTTCGTGCCTCCCTTTAATTTATACAGCGTATTGTCCACGATAATTATCGCATTCGTGCATTTATGGCAACGTTGAAATGCAAATACGTACAAGACGTGTCAGATGTAGTACGCAAATAGTCGTTGACATTTAATAACTAAAACAGAGTAAGTTTGACAAGAAATTGTGAGTTTGCGTAATTGTCCCTTCTCTTGATTTTCTTGGAATATTTTCTAACTTACGTGGCTCAGATTCGAATGTGTGTACATGTTCGAATCTCCATAAAATTGGAGCAAGCTTCCCGAATGGAAATGAGTATCTCATTATGCGCAGAGCGAGGGGATACTTGGAAAATTGAAAAAATTCGTTGATTACCCGCGACGAGTTTCCCTTCTTGCGCGCTAATGACACTCGACTTAGTTCTCCCCCCTGGGGGGAGGGGGGGGGGAGAATGTCGGAACGTCCCGGGAGAAAAAGAGGCGGCAGCGTTTAATGAACTTAAGGGCGAATTAGCAATGACCGGCATCCTTCAGTTCGCGAGTTCACGAGATTCATATCGTAACAAAATCACAACGCTAAACAACGTTTAACAATTGCAATTTTTCACGCGTCCTCCCGTTTTCCATCATTTCGCGATCACTTTTATTCGTTGAACACAATAAACCTTCCACGAACGAGGACCGGAGTTTGAAAATTTCACAGTTAATCTCGCCCCGTGTTTTTCTAAACTTCCATATCTAATTTCCCGGTACGTTTTCCCAATCGTGCAGTTTCGTACCACGAGCCTTCCGCAAGCGGTGTTTTTTTTTTCTTTTCTTTTTTAATCTTCGTGCGCTTTTCACGCACTGTTCC
This sequence comes from Tetragonisca angustula, assembly GCA_036937485.2. Taxonomy (NCBI): domain Eukaryota; kingdom Metazoa; phylum Arthropoda; class Insecta; order Hymenoptera; family Apidae; genus Tetragonisca; species Tetragonisca angustula. The sequence continues at coordinate 220,504 of JAWNGG020000167.1, forward strand.
TCAACTGTGTGTACGTACCCGAACCAATTTACCGGGCCGAGCTTCAACTCGACGCATCGCCCTTGTGTTTACTCGAGTTTTTGCCGCGTGCATAAATCAGGATTGATACACGTTAAAACTGGTGTATCCCCGCTTGTAAACCTCGGCTTATGCAGGAGAGCTATGCAAATTAAAGTCGTTGGTGGAATTTCTGTTATCCACCGCGTTCGTCCCCGGCGTGAAATGAAATTCCAACAGGGCAGGAGCACTTTTGGAATCCGCGCTTTTACTTATTGAGATTCGTACGTGTGTAAAGGAGGCGCCCCTTCGTCTCGCGAAGTATACTCGCTTTGCTCTTTCATCGCCGTATCGTCGCCAATGTACGTGGCATTAAATTTATCGACGCCGCCGTATGTATTTTTAATTTTCTTTTACTTACCCTGTTTCGCCACGTAATATGTTTCCCGTAACGTGTGACGCTTTCTCCATTGTGTGCTCGCGAGTGTATTCACGCTACCAGGACATAAAGGATCGACGTAAGCAAATAAATGGCACGTCTATCCGCGCACAAAGTATGCTTCTTCATTCTTTTTCTTGCTCTTTCTAACCCAAATATTTCGATCTTTTGTATTCCATGTTTTAGAATTAAAATTCCGTGAAAAATTGAACATGACCAGCAATTTGAATGCATTTTTATAGGTTTTTTTCGAAAGAAATTAATTCTTTTGCAAATCGAGTTTTACTATAAATTTGTTTCGTAGTTGGCAATAAACTGTTGCAATAGAAAATTGAAGTCCGATGTAAAATTGTTATACCGAAATCAAAATTTTATCTGCACATGTCGTAATAACACTTGGACAAAAAGTAAAACATGAAATGACATAAAATTAGCAAATTAGGAAAACTTGTTCGACGTTGAAAGTATTTATACGTACTGGGTGATTCGCGTAACTTGCATACCTGAAATAACTTCTTAATCAAGTCTAATGAAAAATTGTTTCATACAAAAATTCTGTGATCTTATGGGAGGCAAAATATGACGTATCAATTTTTTGTGCGTATTGAAGGGTTTCGAAATTTTCAAGGTCTTCATGAAAGGATATTAAATTCTAATTGCAAGTAAAAAAAGTATTAACCCACATTGGTCCTAAACCTGATAGAGTTAAGGAAATATTTTACAATAATTCGTCTCGAGGATCACTCTATATATTTATTACGTACACATTTGAACTATATGTGGTGTAATATATTTTTATATTTTCGAACGCCTATCCTCGCCTCAAATGTCCTATTTTATTACATCGTCCGAGTGAACTTTCTTCTTTCATATGTACCATAAAAAATACTATCAGAAGTGAAAGAGTGGTGCTAAAATTAAAAGATAAATTAAATTATCATTAAACGTTTCAAAAAAGAAAGCGAAAATACGTGCAATTTAGTCAAAATGTTTGTTAACGTTAGTCGAAATAACTAGCTACGTTAAAAATAGCGAATCAATATTATCAGAATTTCAAAATAACTCGGACGACAAGAGAAATTTCCATGTGTACAGAAGCTTGAAAATAGCAAACGATGATAATTAGATCGAACTGTGTACGTACAAATGGATCCTGCATTCATTCAAGAGAAAACTCTTGAATTGCGTGCCAGGTGAAGAGACGATGAGAATTTTACAGCATCTACTCATTATTAAACCAGTGTCATTCTTCTACTCGATAAACATTCGTATTTGAAAATTGTTTAATTTCTCAGTCGACTTTGCAACATTTTGATCGCAAATTTAATAATTTTATCTATCCGAAAAATCGTCTGTCTAACTATCTGGATTTGTCTTCCAATTAATTCGAATATATTCGATATACTGTATCATATTCATATGATAATTGTGAACTTGATAGCGATAGTTGTAACAAAATGGTTAGTAATATCCATTAAATGCTCGTGATTTAAATGGGGTTTGAATGGGGAAATTAAATGGGATTCGTCATTGGAAAGTATAATAGTATAATGATAGAAATAAGTAAATTTGATCTGTGAAAGGGTGGCATTGATTTTCAAAGAGATAAATGTGATCTCTGAAAGCATTGTTATAGTAAAATTAATTGATATAGGATTCGTTTACAGTATAACCATCTGCAAAAGGGTTAATTTGAAATACAGAACCTGCAGTTGCATTTTTGCAATACGTAGATACTGAAAGTTCTCTACAATCTCGTGGGGAAAAAAAAAAATTTGGAAAATCACGCAGTTAGGAATTAAGCGACCACGACAGACGGGAGAGACCCTCGAGATGCTCGAGAAAAATATAGCCAATATCAATGGATAATATAATCAAGGACGCGGATGCGGACTGCGGGTCAAGTGCCTACCCTCCTTTTCTCGATATTATCGAGCAAAGTTTTGAAAGTGAGATTACGAAATTCCGGTCGATTATGCTAACGACACGGCAGTTGGCTGGCCGCCGAGTAACCTGGGGATAAGCACCACCTTGGGCGAATTTTTCTTCCGCTTCGTCGAAGAACCGAAAGGAACGTGTCAGTATCAGGGATTCCTCGAAACTATTTATGCCCGAGGTTTGCTCGTAATATTTCTCGGCAAATCGTCCGATAACTCGCTATCGTTCTCTCCGCTTTCCTTTCCCAAACGTTCCTTTTTTTTTTGTTTTGTTCTTTATTTTATTTATTCGCGAATAATTCTCTCGACCGCTGCAAAAGCTCTCGACCTTCATCTTTGTTCACTCGTTTTTGGCAAGGGAGAAGGAAAATGTAATAAAATCACGCGAATCTCAAGCCAAGCGAAAGGAGAAATCTACGCGTGTTTCATCTAAAACTAAAAACAAAAAAAATCTGAAAAGGGATTTGCTTTTCAAATCTTGTCTTTTGAATATTCTTCTTTTTTTTTTAAATTTAAGGAGCCTCGTACTCGTTGGTAGAGTGGCCTCGCCATCTAGAGGAACTCCAGATCGTTTGCATGTGTTCGTTTTCCAGCCCTAGTTCTTCCCTCTCTCTTTCAAAATTCTAGCCTCTTTTTCTCTTCCTTTCACTCTCTCTCCCTTCCCCCCTCCCCTCAGAGAGAGAGGCTACACATCTTTGTCATTCGACCTTCTGCGAGTGCACATCGGAAATGGCGATTCATCCGTGAACCACGACACGAGAGTCGGTCGAGACCTTCGAACCCGCTTCGAAAAGAAGTGAAAATGGAACGTACTGCGAGTGGGTCGTCGATTTCGAACGATCAGTGGAGTAACTAGCGTTTGATAGGACAGATAGAGAGGCAACAGAGAGAGAGAGAGACAGAACTCTAGAAGACTATCCATCAATGTCCAGGCCTACACACACACAACACATACAGAGATACGTGCTCATCTTTCTCCTTTCTGTCCACGCGCGCGTGAACACTCAAAGAGGATATATACCGATGAAATAGATGATCGTATTACCGATATTTCGATGAATCTCGAAAACAGTCTTGGTCCTTAGACGTTTCTACATCGCTTCTACTCGGTCGTTCGAATTGTTTGCTACACGTCCGTGCACGTAGTTTAGCCCTTCGAGTGCTTGAAATGATCACGATTATTATCTAAATATTTTATTACTTATTATTATATTTATTATTTGTTATTTAACGCGAAACTCACGCGTTTCGCCGATGGGACAGAATATTTAAAGCCTAACTGGCGGCTCGTAGGTCCTTAGTGGGAGTCGCCCCACTTTCCTGATCGCTAGCGCTGCCCCCTCCACTGCATTCATCTCCCCACTACATTGAAATTTCCTCGCCGTGCATAAAAGAGTGGGGGGCTTATAGTGGAGAGATCGAGCCGCCAGTTAGCTCTGTTCTACAAGATATTATACTGCAATGTAAAGTACAACGGAAGCGTATCTTCTGTTAACACTGTCTGGTTATTTATGTTATTTAAAAAATTCGTTAGAGATATTCATTGTGTTCTGAAATAGAAACAACGGTGAACGTGTTAGCATGAAACGAATTAAGATGTAGAGTTTTGGATGTATTTAGTCGATAATTCTCCTTGGATTTTTGAGAAGTAAATCAATTGTTTTATTATTATTATTATTTATTGTGATATTTCAATGTGGACTAAATAGTTGAAGAGTCAGGCAGAAAATTGCGACGATTTTACATTTTATTTTCAGAGACGTTACATTTTATATTTTATTAGATATGTATCCGATTACCTTCGAGAATTTTTTAGTACACTCGTCTCGAATCTTTCATCATTCCCTTTGCAATATTTTGGAAAGCTGCTTTCCGCTTTTCAATTCCTCCTCTCATCTGCTACGTTCCACGCGTATTTTACAACATTTGGGTCAAAGTTTGATTTGCCACGGTAGAAAAAAGAAAAGACGAAACTCACGAAACGATCTACACTTTGATGTTCCTCTGCAACGCCATATTTAATTTTCTAATTTCGTGTCTGATCATTTTGCATGACGAACCGACCCGTCAATTATTAATAATTAATAATAATGTCGAAATGAAGACGATTTCTCGCATAAAACATTATCAATTATAAGCCGCGTGAGAAAAGAAATAGTCAAAAGCGCAGCCTTTCGTAAAGAAAAAAAAAAAAAACAAATGAGAAAAGAAAGAAAAGAAAAGGAAGAGTAGCAGCTTTTAAATTAATTCTTTTTCGATGCGTGGGTCTCGCTAACGGAAGAAGGGTGTTGAAGTTTTAATCTCGCTGGCAGAATTTAACGAGCCGCAGAACAGCTCGCGAACTCTCAAAGGCGGCTGACGACGCGTGTTTGCCTTTCTTCGTTTGAAAAAGTCGTACGTTTCGGTACTCTTTTGTAACAGCGATGCTAGCCCATATGGAAAGCTTTCTTTTCTTTTTCTTTTTTGCTTCCCCTGTAGCAAAAGCAATGGGAACATTTGATTTCAGCGTGGATACCCGAGAACGACGCGAAATAATTACGCCCACAGAACAGAAACATATATACATATATATATATATATATATATATATATATATATATATATATATACATATATATATTATACGTATGTATGTCGATGTGCGAACTTTAAGAAATCGATTCCCAGCTGCGAGTTCGACGTTTGCTTGGTTTAATTTAGTTTTTACTACGCGCGATCAGTGTTGGATAAAACGTGATCTGACTAATGATTCGTACAATTAAAATCAACGCGGAATTAAAATCGCGATTACTGAATAAGTAGTGTCACTGTTCAATCAAGGGGTTATGATTAATTTAGCAATTATTAATCAATTTTCAAAAATTTATATCCAAGCTGTTTTATATTTTCAGATCGATAGAAAAGTCATTTCACTTGCAATTTATTGGTATTTACGATTTTTCCTCAATTCTGTCCAACTAAGTTTACTTCTCAGTAATAAATGTCAATCTAACTTTTGAAGTGTATCATGCATTTGAATCATCTATTTTTTTTTTATCATTCTATTATCATAAAATCGTTGAATGTTACGTGTCTGTTGAAAAAAGGAAAGAGAAAATATTTGGAGCAGCTCTAGCCATCATTTTCGATCCACGGACGTATGCGTATGGTTGCGCATGTTGAATCGTTTCACATCTGGCGCGATGTATTCTGACATATTGCATACGTCATATTGTAACGTTACGCAGTTAGTTTCGATTCGCATAATGCGGAAGATCCAATATAACGTAATCAACTCCTCGGATAATTTGCAATCGGTAAAATGTTAAGTGAATTTTGCCACCTCGCCCTTCAAATTATCTTGAAGTGTTGCACGTACGAAGTTGGAATTTATTATTAAAACGAGAATCAGGATTCAGGTGTAAGATCTAGTCGGATTTTAACGCTTCGCTTGCCCACTTTTTCTATTTTTTTGAAAGTTTTTGCCACCTCGAGAGGCAGCAGCACAGATAAAAGGAGAGAGAGTCGGGCTTTTATCCGAAATAGATTTCAGCAAATTATTGAAGCATGTAAAGCGGCGCAATGGTACGAAAACGAATTTAATCGCACTAAAAGCCCCACTGTAAATTCAATGTAAAAATTATTACACACGCACTCTTCTGGAGAGATGTCACAAAGGCTTTTAAGGTACGAATTATTACAGGGCAGCTGGGTAATTCCGGGTAATTCGCGCGTTAATTCAAAGCGTTGCCACTCCAGCTGCACGTTCGAAAAGTCCAATTGTTAACAATCGTTAATAATACCTGGCGCACGTGGGAAATGGACTTAAATCTGATTCCCGACTGAATCGGCAAAACTTCCCCTCGACTCCGTAATAATTATTCGAACGTGGGGAGAGCAACAACAACTTCGAAAGAATGAAAGACAATCAGAATCAGAGGCAGAATTAACCGTAGTCGCCTGACGTTAAATCGGAAAACTTGAACCGATCGAGAACTTTCCGGCCGCTGCTGGAAACTTTGCTGATCATCCGGGATCCGAACGGAGTTTGAAGTAAGTTTCAAGTTGCAAACAGAACGCCCATCGGTCCCCGTCGCGTCGTTGTTTCTAGCCGGTCCTGGAATTCCTTCGGCCAGGCAGAAACGAATGCTCGAATTACTGGGTCACATCCGGTGGAGGAACGTTCTCCGTGTCGGGAATTTCGTCATACGCGAGTCATCCTAAGGTAATTCGTGTTTTGCAGGTTTTAACAATGACGACTCTGATGATTGTTGACAACTTTTATTAGCATTCATGACACGTGTCTGGATTCGACTATATTTACAGCTTGTACCTGAAGTCACATTCACACTCTACGACTATATTTACAACGATTCGAACTTGGAATTCAGGGACCGAAGCGCAAGTCGGAGAGCATGTACAGGGTGGTTCATTTAACACGTTCGCGACTGGCAGATTTTTCGCTTTTCTGATACCTAGACGTTAAAACAGGGACAGAAATTAGAGAATTTGTTTGTAATCTGTTGTTTGAAATGAAAGAAGTCGCAAATGAGCTGAAGAATAAGATATTTGAATATTTTGAAAGTGATATTCTAAAGTTCTTTAATTAAACCAGGTATAGAGTTTGAAAAGACGTAATTTCGGTCGCGAGTGCGTTAAGTGAAGCCACCTAAATATGTTTTTGAATTGTGGCGATGTAAAGAATATTTTTTGCCTAACCTGAATGATATCCAAAAGGCTAATAACTGATAGGAATATTTTTGCAAAGGTCATTCTTTTCAAGTATTTCGAAATACGACAGTATTCAAATGTAGCATCACTATAGATATATTTTTATTGTATCGTGTAGCTGGTAAAAAATACGTCTAGATATATATATATATATATATATATATATATAAGTCTAGATATATATATATATATATATATATATATATATATATATATATAAAGAACATAACCTTAAAAATTTATAAAAATACCCACGGTCGGTATTGCAGCATTTTTACCGAGGAGTCTTACCTCGTTCAAAAATAAAAGTTCTGCAAAATACAATTTCAAAGTATAAAGTAAAAATTGTTACGTATAATTTCTTGATTATTATACCGTTGCAACGTAACAACGCTTCAGCGGTAGTTACACTGCCGATGTCCCTGACACCCGCGCAATTAACGGCCGAATGGCGGAATTATGCTAAATTTACAGCTACGATAAAGGACAGACGCCAGTTTTGGACAAGTTATTTGCCTCGCGGAAACAAGACAAACAGGCAAAAGTTGGTCGTATTCGATTCTATTTGCTCCTCGAAGCTTAGTACCACGTAACACACGAAGGTGAACGAAATTATTCGTATACTCTAGATGGAAAACTGTTCGAACTTCGTGAAACGAGATCGTGCCAATGATCCAGAGGTTTTTACTTAGTCTCATGTCGATCTTCTTTGCTATACTTTGGTCTTGTAGCAAGGCATCTTCTTTACGTAAGCTACGCAATACAATAAAAGAAAATACATAGTTGTACGAAAGAAGACATCAATGACCTTGAAAAGTCCTTGGGGGGAAAAAGAACGAGAGTGAAAAAAATATTCTTGCCAACTATTGGCCTTTCGATGTCATTCATCTTTGTTAGAAAAATATTTGTTGCACCATCGCAGTTCGAAAAGAATATTTAGGTGGCCTCGCTTAAATGGATCACCCTGTATATAGAATATATAATACGCGTTTCACGGGAACGTCCACTTTTAAGCGATAATAAATTCTACGATTATTGACGACCGACGCAATGGAAAATACGTTAATAAAGAGCGATTAAGTCCAGATTGTTCGTGAAAATTTAATGGATCGTCGAGCTCGAACGAAACTTTAGATGCGTTTAATACATCGCGAAAACGGTTCATGATAACGGCCGTTCTTCGCTCTTCGGTCGTTAATAAATCGTTGAGAAGTAAGGGAAGTTGATAACTCGATTATTCATCATCACGAGTCGTCGATCGTTCACGTATTCTCAAATAATAATGTACACAGCAGTTCAAATAACGAACGACACGAGTCGAATAAAAGAAATACATTGGGAATGAGAAGTTCCATAGAAATGTATATGTGTACTTTTACACAGCGCGGGAAGTAAGTGAAAGACGGCAGGAGAAAAATTTCGACGCTGCAGATCGAACGGTATCGATCGCCGGTCAAACTCGATGGTGAAATGTAACTCGGCAATCTTGGCTGTTAAGTCAACCAGAAATTAGACGTGCCGGAGTTAGATTGGATCCGTGATGACGGAAATGGAGGCAGCGAATCAAAGGAACAGAATTATGGCAGCGGCGATCGGGGATAAAATTGCTGGGATCGGCTGAACGCTCGAATCTCGACTAACGTTCCGCTTCGAACCTTCTGTTCGAAAGCAAACGAGATCGTTCCAGAAAATTTTAGAATTCACTCTCCTTTTGACGAGCCGCACATCGAACCGTCTAACAAAAAAGAAGAAAAACAGATCAGAAAAACGTGAAGCAACTTCTCTCTGCGAGCCTTTGAATGGCTATTTGAACCTGTTCAATTTATGCGATGCAAGAGTATACAAATAAATAAAGCGGGCAAATTAAAAACTTCGTAATACCTTTTACGTCTGCTTTTAGTCGTATTTGATCACTTGACATTTTTCTGGCGGGAATGTTTGAAATTTGCAAAGTTGCCTGTAAAAAGTATATATTATTTACGATTAAGAATTTTATAAATAATTGTACACTTTTATTATTTCACCGCTTTAACAATCGAACCTTCGACTGATTTCAGACTTTCGTGCACTTTTTTTACAAGTATTTCAAAGATATGAATATTTTTCTCAATTAAATTCAATATCAATTTCTATTTGAACGGACAACATAATTGTACAAATTTATTTATTTTAATCTTCATCTGAATTATAATTTATTTAATATTTATTGTATTAATTAATTTCTTTGTACTAATTTATTAATTATTTATATTAATAATATAATTATACATATTATTGTTAATGTATTAATATTTATATTGATAATATAATTATATATTGTATTATTAATGTACTAATATTTATATTAACAATATATTTTACTCGAGTATAATATACTCGTCCCAATGTAATAGATATTTTCATTTGTACACTTGTATTAATATTTTTGTTAACCAACCATAACCAAGTAAATGCGTGCAACGCCCGCCGTGAAAGTGTTGATGTAACTTGTGAATATAGTTTAAAATTTATATAAATTTAATAGGCTGTTTAATAAGTACTATAATTTTCGGGAACGCCTCGCTATAATTTTCATGAAAATCTGTTACAGACGGTGGTGTGGTGGGTGGTTCGAGGGCTGGCCCGGTGGTGACTCCCCATACATTGGAACTGACACCACGTGGTAGAGTTTTACTGCAGCTTGCACCGCCGGAAACTGCACGAGCGTACCTGCCACCGGAGTATCGACCGGGTCGTGTATATTCGGACACCGATTCAGAAAAGGTACTAATTAGACGCTGATTTCACGCCGTGCAGGCTTAATTAGCAAAACACGACTCCGACAGCTAGAGTTCCTCCTGCTTGTGCATTGATCGCAGTACGTGTTTACATATATTAATCATTAGTCGGGTAAGTTAATGACTACGCGCGCCTGTACGTTAATTATTAATTAAAACACGATGAAACGCATTGTCGCGGTTGAAATTGAAAAATCGAGGAATTGGAAATTGAAAGCACGGCTGGGAATCGAACGAATTTCTTTAAAAAATAAATAAATCCTCGTGACGAAGAATCCAAAAGAAGGCTGTTCGCGTGCTTTGTCCAGGAGTCGACGGGGAATTGTATTGAATTTCAGTGCATTCAAGTGCCTTACTTTCAACGAAAACAAGTGCACCACCGCTGTCGCACTGCCACGTAATACGCAATTAACGAAATTAGTCGGCCAATTAACTCCGACGCCTTTCAACAGAGGCGCGTTGCTCGCTTGTGCCCGCGAGGCTCTCGAAATTTCTTAATTAAGCCTCATTCACAGTCCGGTTTCCTCGTTCAGAATTTTCTTTTCTTCGCCGCCGGACGATGGTTTCTCATTGGCCGAGACAGGCTGCCAATTACCGATCGAAATCGAGCAAGCGCGATTTCATAATTCGCGCCGGCCGACAATTGATCACAGCCGAGGTGTAACGCTGTTATGAATTAGTATCGTCCTGATTTGGACAGGAATCAAAATACACGCGAGAAGAAAAGATTGTCCGTGGCTATCGTGGTAGTGGTTACCATAGATAATTATATATTGTGGAATGAATGATGTTTGTATGAGAGAACGAGTGTGGCGAGAGTGTGCATATAATTCTGGTGTGATGTGATCTGATATATTTCATGGCAGAAGAATGAATCGATGAGAGTTAAACATTACATGTGTTTCATAATTTATATTAAATCAATGATCAGTGTGTCTGTTATTCCACTAACAGCTATCACAGATGAATTCTACTCAATTTGGTGGAAATATATGTAAAGAACCTGCCGCGAAATTAACCTTGACCTTGAATTTCAAAGTCAAAATTTTCTCGTTTTTTTTTTTTTGCATCGTATTTTACCCATCACGAAAGTAAAACATCTCCTTAACCATTAGGTTTCGGATTGCTTGATACTTTTTTATTTGGAATTTAATATTCTTTCATTTTACAATGAAAAAAGTATACGATCCAATAAAAAGGGAAATAAAGATAGCCTTGAAAATTTTGAAAACCACGAAAAATTGATGCGCTATATTTTGCCTACCTTAAAACCGTACAACTATTTTATTAAACAATCTTTCATTAAATGTGTAATTTCAAAGTCATCTCGAGCATCCGAGTTATGCGAATCACTCTGTATAAGCAAAAAGGATCCACAGTCGGTATAATATCACAGCATTGCAACATTTCTACATCAATAAGTTCCGGAGTGGAAGTCTTGTCTCCCTTCGGATAAAAGTTCTGCAAAATTGTACAGTACAACTTCTCAATTATACTCACAACGTAACAACGTGCTTCTCCGTGCGAATCTTCTCTCTACGAGAGTTCGCGTAGACACACGGATTCGTAGACGATATCTAAATCGCAAAAACTGAACGAACGAACAGTAGAGGAAATCGTTTATCGGGGAAACTGGCGGCGCGGTTTCCTTTTCTTTCTTTTTCTCTTTTTTCTTTTTTTCTTTTTTTGCACCCGCATTCGCGGTTTCGCACGCAGCCACCACGCGTACGCGCGAGACCGTGAAATATTTAGTTTGACATGGTACACGGGGATGCAGGCGGTTCGAGGTTTTTGCCGGATTGATCGAATTAAACGGGGCAACGCGAAACCGAGAGCATCGCGGAACAGAATCTGGGTAACGTAATCGTTATTAACCCTCGATTAAAGCCACCCGTGTTGCTGATACGAGGTATCGTTGTTCTCGGGATATTTGAACAACGTTAAAAAAAAAAAAAACGAGAAAGAAGAAACACTTTGCGCCCGGGAGTTTCATCTTCCAATATGAAATTTCTCAATGTCGCAGAGTGTGGAAAAAAAAATGGTGAAATACTAATATTGCGTATTATCCTCACTGTTTATCACAGATTTTAAATCCCAATTCACCCCTTACAGACTGGTGAATGATACGCTTTCTTCGCTCGACTCTTGAACTGATTTGCGGACCATAACGAGCGACCGAACCGTATACAAGAATTCGTCGCTTTCCTTTCCTCTCGAACACGTCGGTACGACATCGCTGGATAGAAATGATTAAGAAGCAATAAACTTGTCATTTGTTTTGCCTGGGTCACACACTTAAACATGCTTGAGACTGAGAAAATGTCGCAGTTTGTGACAAAAAATCCTCGACGTGCGTGGCGCGTCATTCCAGCGCAAGATGTTATATTCCGCTTCGTTTTACCATTCTCGAAGGATTTGTTTGCGAATGTCAAAACGAAATAACCGTCGCGAGGAAGAAAGGGGAGCGAGGGGAGGGCGTAAACGCGACAAAAACGCGACAAAACGTCGCGCGAAAGAATTTCACGTCTAGCCCAAGTTTCCAATATGTTTCCGCGCGAGAAGTAACACCCAGCGCCACCCCCCTCGCGCCGGAGTACAGAGCAAACGAGACCAACAAGACACCTCGTATACAGACGCGAGTGTAGAAACGAAGCTCGAAGTTTATTTATTGTTCCCGCCGTTTATTCTCCCTTTAATCTGCGCGAGATAAATACCGGCTAGCTGAAACAACGGACTTCTGTCCAGCGGCAGACAGGAAAGGAAAAAGAGGCGGCGGAACAGGGGCAGAAAACAGAGAGAGAGAGAGAGAGAGAGGTGGGAAAAGAGAGACGAACGAAAGGGATACAAAGGCGTCGAGAGACGTGGCCGTATTTTGTCAGGGCCGACGAGTGGCAGAAGATTTAACGATCGGCTCGCGTTAATTACGCGAAAAAATTGCACGTGAAATTGGCTGACCCAACGTGCGTTAATTATGCGCTGCCGTGTGCAGTTGCCGAGTGTCTCGACACTCCTCGCGATATCACGCCAGTTCTCTTTCTTCTTCTTCGTTTTGTCGTTCGCTTTTTCGCGGGATTTTGAATTTGAAACTGCAAGATCGGCGGACATTGCGAAATTTCGCGATAGGTGGAAAGGTTTATTTTCAACGGCGGAGGCGTTGGTTTTTCTCCATTTCCGAGGACGTTCTCCAAAGAATTAAATAAACGTGCAAGTTTTCAGAGCGTGTTTGCAGTTTTGTTGAATTGCTTGTCTTGTCGTTGATAACATTTTTAGATGTTATTTATTCGCGGTGTATTTCTTACGAGTTATTTTGTAAAATATTCACCCTTGTGAAATGGAACCTGACAGACGTATGTATACGAGTCTTTTTTTTTCTTTTCTTTAAAATGGTACGAGTCCAGTTTTGAAAAAAAGGAAATGAGTTAAGGCTAGTTTTAATTAGTTTTTTTTTCGTATGTACAATATCTCAGAAATTCCCCCAAAAGAAGCTTAATTATTATTACAGGAATATCCTTTCTTAAACGTAAATCCGCGTATCCTGTTGACGAAAATTCTAATTGAAGTCAGTTTAACGTTCGATCGAAAATTTTACGGTGTCTCCTAACCGATGTTTCGTACGCGTAATAAATCCCGCAGCTGTGGCTTAAAATCGTGCCACTTTCGAATGGTTTTCCGTGACCTTTCAGCTTTAATTCTAATCCTCCATCTGCGATGCTGTCACCGTAGCTCGAAGCTGCATACATTGCCGTGAACTGTCTCTCGATCCAAAACAACTTTCCTCGTGCGTAATCTTATCAATAGTTAACGTGGCAACTTCTTCTTCCTCCTCCTCCTCCGGGCGAACTTTCCACAAAGCAGCACGCTGACGTGACACGCAACGCCGAAAGGAACGTTTCGCAAAATGCATCTCTTTTCACGAACTTTCACGCGAATTCTAAAGCACAATACAGTTGCATGCGAAGAGCGTGGAACGAAAGATAAGTGATATTTTCATGCGGGAGTAATTTCTAGACGGGAACACTCTAGAAACACCATTCAATTCACACATTATTTTTAATCTACTCGTCGCGCTAATCATAAATTGACTGAACTAAAAACTACCAGCTTGGATCCAATTAATTACGTATGTCAACGTGTAAATGTTCACAAGCGACAAGTGCAATGACACGCGCGTGAAATATAGAAATTTCAAATCTCTGAGAATTTCTGCCTCTAAAAGAAGAAAAAAGAGAGAGAAAACAAAGGAAAAGGAAAAAAATAAATCTCCAACAGTGCGCGCAGCGTGCGCGATCGATACGTTCAGCCTCGAAAGGGCTGAATCACCATTCTAAATCCCCTGTTTTCCGCGAAAACTTTTCACACGTGAAAAAGAAACCTCGCCTCGCCTCGAACCTCGCAGAAATCGGAGAAAGAACTTGGGAAGATACGTCTGTTGGTAAGATACATTCGCTAATTCGTTGATCGAATCGCAGTTTCAAACAAGTAAGTGTAAGTTACTAGTGACTGTACAATCACTGCAATTAAATGACTGTAACAGTGACTATACAATCGTCTGGCAAATGAATTATTCAAAAAAGGCCAAATTTATTTCATTTCTCGCTATAGTGGGTGATTCTTCGAGAAACGATGAAACGCACGATCGACACCAGCCGCGTTAACCGCTTGCGCTGGCAAGCTGATTGCGGACCATAACGAGCGACCAAAACCGTACACTAATAATTCTTCGCTTTCTTTTTGAACAACGTATGATGTCACTGGACAGAAAATTATCGAGAAGTGATAAATTTATTATTTGTTTTGCCTTTGGGTTATACTTGAATATGCTTAAAACTGAGAAAATATTGGAATCCCGGCTGCAGACCCCAATTTGTAGGAATTTTGATAAAAGATTGTTTATTTTAGGTTAAACAAAGGAAATTTGTTTATTGATGATTATAAATGACGTTTTACATTATTTTCTTAATTGCTAAACTCGCTAGACTACGCAACTTTCAATTCACTCTCTTCTCTTTCGCGCGCAACTCTCAACTCACTGTCTTCTCTCTTTCACTCACTCTGCTCTCTCTGACACCTCGACATTCACTCTGTTCTCTCTGGCTTCTCGGCACTCACTGCCTTCTTCATCTGCACAAAAATTCGTCATTCATACACACGTACACGCAAACGCATCCATATCCTCCTTAATGTTTTAAGCGCTATGCTTGGAGCCATAAACAATCCCAAGTCCCAGACCTAACTTTCTCTACAGTTTATGGTACACCACTTGGGACATCTGCAATCGTCGGGCACTGGAGAGAGTTCTGAGCCCTTTCCCAGAATTTGCCCATCCCACAGTATTATATACGAAAAATATATGCAACAAATTTCTCGTCATTCCAGCTGCAAGAGGTCAAGTCCAATAATTCGGTAGGATCGAGTCAAAAGTGATGAAAAATCCGGAACTATCGGCTTGCTGTCGCGCGCGAAGTGAATTCGCCCTGGTAATTTCATCGTCGAGGACTGAACGACTTAAACGAAGAAGGCTAGTTTCTCTCGGTAGTTGCATGCCGCGCGTGTGTTTACCGAGCGAGAAATAGTCGACAACGTGTGGGGTATATCTGGGAGCTATTTCGACGTGATAGGAAAGCGGGAAGAAAATGGAAGGGGAAAAGAAGACTGTGGGACGAGCGAGGGTTGAAGACAATGAACCGTGCAA
The DNA here is from genome assembly GCA_036937485.2 of Tetragonisca angustula. Classification (NCBI taxonomy): domain Eukaryota; kingdom Metazoa; phylum Arthropoda; class Insecta; order Hymenoptera; family Apidae; genus Tetragonisca; species Tetragonisca angustula. The sequence continues at coordinate 236,056 of JAWNGG020000167.1, forward strand.
ACATTTACGCGATGTAGCATTAACGCGATGACGATGCGCGTATCTTGGTCCCGTTCTTCTGAACAGCGGTACCGACGCGACGTTTGCGACCCGCGACGTCGATTTTTATGGAAACGAAATACTCCAACGTTGATCATTCGCGCGCTGTTTAAAATATAAATTTATATATATATATATATATATATATATATATATATATATGTAATTAATTAATCTGATTAAATAAAGTTTTATAATAAAAATATATTTTAGTAATGATAAATATGATTAAATTTATATGACTGAATAAATAAAGTTTTATAATAAAAATATATTTCGGTAATAATTAAGCATTAATAATTTTATTTATAGTTTAAAGTAACGAGAGTGAATTTTTTAGAAACAAATAAGTAAAATTTATTTCGCACCTTTTCTATTAGGGTTAATTGCTTTATTTTAATAATTTTAATTATCTCGAAAGTGAACGATCTAATTTTTGTGAAATAAAAAAAATAAACATACATTTAGAAATTAAATTTTTGTCGTATTTGGTCAATATCTAGTTCTTTCTTTAAATAAACTTTCATAACGACGAGACGGAACATCGTCTGGGAATTCTGTTTTCCACAGACAGAAATTCCACTCTTGTTTTACGATCGTCTCTTTGTCTCAATTCCACGATCGTTCTCGCGAGAGGAATGGAGCATTCATGATTGTTTTATGACGGGACTTGCGAGAGTTATTCCACGGACGACCTTTCGCATAGTGAATTTTTGTCTTCTTTGTGTTTGTTGGATACTTGTTTCTTTTCTCGGGCGAAATAAAATCTTGCTACGTTTAGAAAAAAAAATTTTTTATTACAGTCCCGTTAAGAGAATAAAACAGAGATGAATTGAATCGTCGATTTAAGTGTCGATTAAACGAGATCGAACCATCTCGATTATATAGCCAGCTTGACCATACTACTCCGCAAAAATTTCCCTGTGAAAACTTGCAATTCGAACACTATCCGACGTTCTTTTATCTTTCAAATCGAGCCGCGATGATTGACCACTTGCACTGGCAACTGATTGCGGACCATAACGAGTGACCAAAACCGTGTACAACAATTCGTCGCTTTCTCTTTCCCTTTGAACTCGCCGGTACGATATCACCGGACAGAAATGATCGAGAAGTTATAAATTTATCATTCGCTTTGCCCGGGTTACGCACAGTTGTACTTAAAACTGAGAAAGTGTCGCAATTTTGGGGAGAAAAGTAAAATTCTCGTGCGTGGCAGGAGGTTAAACATTCGAAGTCAAACGATAAAAAACTTTCCGTCCGGTGGTTTGCGCCTGCTTGAAAACTGTATAATAACTCAGGCATTCCGCTCTTATCTGTGAAACGGCATTACGACGTCAGCTTCACGTGGAATTCCGGTGCTTTTCAGATGTGGATGTACTCGCTGGGGCGGGCATTATTGGACACGACCCCGAGAGTCGCTGCGCTGACAGGAACGGTTTCCGTTTCACCCTCGTCGGCACTTCAGTCGGTTCTGGCTGCCATGACGGAACCCGATCCACGAAGACGAGCTTCCTTGATGAATCTGCTGGACGTAAGTCTGTAAATCTAGTTAAAATTCTTCTTCAATTTTCCTCCCTCTTGCCCGCAATTTCCCCTCGCCGCCTCGAGATCCTTCGCGTAGATTCTTCGCCGGCTGCGTCCTCGTTACTCAACCCTTGATATAAAAACGGATGTAACGTAGCCGGAAGGATAAGGGGAAGTATCTTCTTTCTTTTTTCGAACGAGCACGATAACTCTCGTTAGACCTTTCTTTTCTTTAGTAATAAAAATTTCTTTAACAATAGTCGCTTTCGTTTTGAACGTCAAATCGTTTACCTACAGGATTGGATAACAGTGGAAAATTGGAAAATTAAAGTGACGTGAAAATTAATTACCGGGTTCGTTGTATTCGTAGCAGAGAAGAAATTAAACGGAGCTTTTTATTTTGACGAGAAACTGATAAATACGAACGTAGCGGCGGAACCGAGTATTCGAGCAAATATTCACGTTGGTTTTACTGACCTTTGTACTTTTTATTTTCAATGTGTATTCAATAAGAGGAACTGCAAATTTTTGGGAGACGTGCTTGCCCATATTGACACTAAAAATTGGAAATAGCTCGACATTTCGTGTTTTATTGTACTCTTTGTATATTATACTATACTTTTGTCTAATTTCAGTTTAATCCTTTGCAAGATATTTACATTTTTTTTTTTTTTAGGTGTAAAAATTAAAGCATAGAATAATAGCGATTAATCTTGGAGACTTCGACGCGATTGTCGATAAATTATCCTGAATGGAAAAGCAATACATGAAATATTTGTGATACCTTAAATAGCGAAGCCCGAAATGTTTCACGCCATTTTTCAAAGTCTCAACCGCGCGAACAAATAAATTTTAATTTTTCAAATAACATTCATTCAACGAGAGACCATGGAATTTTGCAAATGAACTCGCAGTTTCAACTCAATGTCGATAAAACGCCAGCTTCGCTCGACACGACGCGGAATACGAGTCGTTTATTTTAAAAGTGGCCCAAGTCCATTTATTTCTGAATCGAGATATTTAACGGTTTCACGTTTTAATAAATTTAAAAATATTGGTAACTGATAACAACATGGTAGTATCATGTCTTCTAAGAGTGTATATCTCCTAAGAGTGTATAATTTACCAACCCAATTGGTATGATAAACATTGTTTAAGAAATAACACATTTCAAGTCAACTTAAGCCACTTTCAACGTCGATAAAATAACTTTTCTATTTTTTAAAAAAGCCTTTATTCATTATTAAAGAAATGTTACAGCCAAATAATATTTCGTAATTTATAATTCATTCTTCCCCAATTTGCGTATGCGGGAGGGATTTAAAATAATTATGATGCAGTACAGGTGGTATATAGTGTAACAAGTCCATTACATCGTTGTATTTTAGTGTTGCGATTGGTCTTACATTTTTGCACAGTGGTGTGTCAATTAAATATTATTAAAGTTTCTCGACGCGGTAGTAAATCCACAGTTTTGAATAGTTGATGTTTTATAGAACATTTTGTGTAGTTCAATTCTTAAAAATCGCATCTAACATATTTTTAATCAATTTACCCTTTTTTCATCAGTATTTTTTAACCTTTGTCCTCTAGAGATTTAGTTGAAATGAAATCCTCTCGTTTCATTTCATTTAGAATAAAATTACTTTTTCGACACTTTTTTTGTGACTTCGTAATATTTCTGAGGGACATAATATACTTCATATCAATTTGAGACTTTTAAAATGACACTTAAGACACTTTCAAGAGAAAAATTTTTGTCATTCTATTAATCGGCGAATTTTCGGTGTAATCTTGGTGAATTTAAATACATTAGCTACAGTTTAAATAATCTTCGTAATTTCAAATATATTCGTTTATTAAATATATTAATTTAGTAATTTTAAATATAGTAATTTGTTAGTCCTTTATTTATAATTTCAAATATATTCGTTTACTAAACATGTTAATTTTAAATATATTGGTTTACCAAATACATTAATTTTAAATATATTAGTTACAATTTGTTTCGAGATGAAAAGACAACGTAGAAATGTAAATGTTAGAACAGCTAGCTTGATTTTTTTTTTTTTTCGAAAACGGACTTTTGGGCCACTTTGACTATACTTGCGCAAATTCGCAACGAACTGACGTGGTCCATCGTATCGTATCACGAAACCGTGGTTGACACGACACACTCTAGGTGTCATAATTACGGGCTCGCGATTTATTCGTCGTTTTTGCGAAGGTCGGAAATTAATTTCCGTGTCACGGCCAAGAGCAACGAACGAGACGCGGTGAATGGCGAGCTGGCGGGTTGAAGAAGCAGCCTGCGTCCGACTTGAATCGGACGCACACTGCTCGAACAAGAGGAGAATGGCGCGCGGATGCCATGCCAGACCAGGCTACATAACAATGGATTTTCGTAGCTATAAAACGCAGCGCCTTCGGCCATTATTGAAATTCACCGGCACGGCGAAACTTGGAAACCGATGTTCTCGTTGTTTCGATGAATCGTGTGAAACGCAGGCGGAAACGACTTCTGCGCCGCTTACGTAATCTTATGCAAACGAGCATAATCCCGGTGGTTTACGCCGGACCGAACTCATCTGGAATGCAGCGGCGCGGTTTTGCCGGAACGAGGTTGGGCTTTGATAAATGAACACACCGGTGTAAGAAAATATGCGGCTGTTTAAAGAGCGATGGACGGAAGTTCCTTTCTTTAGTTTCCTAGTTTCTCGCATTCTTACCGCGTTGTAGTTTTGTTTTTGTAGTTCGTCTTGGAAACTGGGAGCTCTTTTCGATCATTAGCAACTCGTCACGAGATATTAATTAACCATCTGCACACTCTATGGTACGTAGTGTAAGTGGGTCTAATTTCTTTTTTTTTTTTTTGTTTTATTTATTTCCGAAAATTGCAACAAAGTCCCGTGACACTTATGGACGTTTAAATTGATTACATATGTATTTAGATAAATTTCGTTATTTATACTTCGTTGTAGCGACGTAGAATAATATTAATAACATTGGTAAAATATTTGTCGTTCATGTCGTGGTTTGTTCGCTATTAATAGAAAATATCATCTTTTTTAAACGTTATTCATCAGATATTTGGGAACTAATTAATTCTAACACTTCATACTTCTTCCATAAAGAGGCAGAGATTGAGATATATAATTAAAAGAATTTTAAGTAGCACTTGCATAATATTATTGGGTTTCTTTGGTATTGATTAAAATTTTTTTTCGTCATTGATTAAATAAACAAATATCGGCGTGTATATCAAAATATTATGACACGATGTCATAATCAAATAAACCATTCGTTTATCGACGCTGCGTGTTTACGGGACATATTTTTTCCTTCGTATTTATCTCGGGGGGAATTATTTTTTCCAACGTAGATTATTAATAATTTTCATTTGTGACGTTCCGTTCGTAAATTTAGTTTCCCATTAATTCCGATAATTTTATTCAGTCTATAATCAATAACAATCAGTGTTTAAAAGTCAGGTACGAACGAGGCGATAATTGCAGTTAATGATAAAATGATACAGCACAACATGTCAGATATGTTTGGAAATTGATAGTGAATTAATAGACATTTGCAGATCATGTACGTTCGTGATAATTAAAGCGAACGCCATTAAAATAAAACATGAATGTTCCACGAATTGATATTGCAACGATATTTAAACTGTCAGACATTGAATTTGAGCGTAAAATATTATATAAACCAGTGACGAACTGACAAATATCAAATTGAAAGATCAGGTTAATTTTGTTTCTTGTTTATCGAATATTGACTTTTTTCTTTACTGATCGGACAAAATTTAAAGAATCGCAAATAAATAATTATTTATTCTCAGACCTTGATTGGTCAATTTCCGAAAAACTTTAAACAACTTCAAATCTGTTCTTCCCTATTCGTTGAAATAAACAGATCAAAGTTCCTAAAAATAATGTCGATTCATTTTTTCTTCTCGATTTATTAATAATTTTCTTTTTCTCGATTATTGATTAACAGAATATCGCAAGTGAAAATTATTTTATTCTCAGACTATATACTTTAGTCGGTCAATTTTTGAGAGGTACTTGAAACAACAAAAGTGGCTTCATTTTTTCCTTCGATTGAACGAACTTTGATGGATATCAAACTGAAAAATTAGATTAATTTTATTTCTTGATTACCAATCATCCAGTGTTTCTTGTTTATTGACTGGACGAAATTTGGAAAACCATAAATAACAATTAACTCATGATATAAGTTTGACCGTTAGTTGCTGGCACTTTAATTCACCGTTATTAATCTTAATTTCCTTATTTAATTTTCATTGAATTTTAATATACGTTAATATAAAAATTCACATTACAAATATTAATTCTCAGACCATCAGTCGGTCGGTCAATTTCCGAACAACTTCCAATCGTCATTCCCCACACTCGTTTTAATAGAAAAGACGTAGAACACTATGGATTCATTTCTCTCGGCGCTAGCTGGCCTCGGTCAAAACGATTGCAAAGGGTTACAGAGTTGCAGATTATGCAATTAGGTCGGTCTGACTGCTATCATCGGCGCGTTGCCGATACAAATTTCATTAATAGGAGGAACGCGAATACCAGGACGATCCGTCGATCGGAATATGAGCTAACTCTGTACGATCGTCGAGAGCCGAGACAGAGACAGAGAGAGAGAGAGAGAGAGAGAGAGCACTTGAGCGCTTGCGAAGGCAGACGATTCGAGGGGCGCTTTAATTCAATTATATGTCGCGCGAACTGAGTGGAGAAGGCGAATGGGTCGAATCGATTCTACCCTGGTTAATGCCTGACACCTAGCCATTCTATCGTCGTGCAGTGAATTTCAGTAATCTGTGACCTTTCTTCCTGCAGGATAATAGAGAGGAATGAAAATAACGAAATCCAACGATCCGGCTTGGGGATCGATCGAATTGTTCAGCACGACGTCGAGCGAGGCTGCGTGTTAACCCTCTTGCGCGGACCATAACGAGTGACCGAACCGTACACAGTAATTCGTCGCTTTCGTTTTCTTTTGAACTTGTGTCGATGATATCTGTGATAATTGGATAGAAATTAACAAGAAGTAATAAATTTATTATTTGTTGTTGCCTGGGTTGTATTTAAGTGTACTTGAAACTGAGAAAATACCCCAACTTTGGGATACAAAATTCTCGAAAGTGATTCCCTTGCACTTGCTAGAATCGCGTTGGCTCTGAAATTGAAAAGTTTTTGAAGGCTCTCTCTTGCACGATGTGAAAGATACCTGAGAATCACCGCTGACTTTCCACAATAAAAAAATATAAAAATCACTCGCGCGATTTAACCTTGGTTTTAACATTTCTCACTGTTCTTCCGATCCTTTTCGACATAAATTTCTTGAAAAAAGAAAAAAGAAAAAAAATAGTCGCGTCACCTAGACTTTCGTTCATTGTTATGAGGGGTAAAAATAAATTGTCTTGCGTGGAAACAATGGGAAGAAAACTCTGGATGATTAACGCAACCGTTTCCCCGGGTGCTGACCACTTTTAATGAAGCCATTCGTTCGGCTGACCATAATTCATCGGTTGCACCTGAATGGACTGTGAAATTGATGAAATCCCGCGGCGTACGGGATCGCCGAACTTACCAATTTCAACGAGGATTCCTCGACTTGCAATGAATCACCCTCTCCGTAGGTCGACTCGATCGACCTAGCTTCTCAAATCGTCGACGAAGAGATCATAGATATTTGCAAGAATGTGGAGGAAAAATTGCCGAAGCGATCTGATTTGAAAAATTACGCCGTCGTGATGGATCGATCTGGAAATTTAAAATCCTGTGTAATATTGTTTATAGAGAATTTGAAAGTGTGTCATTGGAATTGACAATGTAGGAAATTTTTGAGGAAATTTTCTTTTTTGGCTCCTTTTGTTATAATCTTATTGTTTTCACAATCGTTCTAATTTCATTCCACCAAATATTTCGAAATGTTTGTGCGTCGAAGAGACATCCCATCAAAACGAGAAATCGTTAAATTGAAATAAAAATATTCAACATCTCTTCAACTAATTTCAATTAGGAACGCACGTGTCTATGGTTTTTTAAATTTTTAATATCCCCGTGAGTGATGAAACTAATTTCAAATAGCAATGAAGCTAATTTCAGACTCATTAAGCTACGTTGCGACGCATATAATCAGTGTAATTACATTTCTTTCCGGTTGATTAACAGGCGAGAAAAATATTTTTAATTAACGCAAATGGCGATCCCTCACGAGAGAATTTTCTGCTCATGTATCAGTTTGAAACGGCACAGCAGGAAGATCGCTTTTGATCAGCCAAGAACAGGGGCTAAACGCATGAAAAAAAAAATGAGGAAGGAAGAAATACAAAGGAACCGTCATCGACATCGTCTTGCTGCTTGCGAGCACCGTCTTTCATAGACAACCACGTATCCAAGAATTGGCTTTTGTCGTCGCAGAATAGGAGTACAATGAAGAGATAATAGGCTTGTGAACCGCCTATTCGTTGCTATCATAGCTCACAGAGTCTACGGAATTTATTGCCGAGCCATTGTTCCCTAAAACTGGTGAATTGTGCTGGCTGACTGGCGGCAATTTCGAAATCGGATGATCAGGATACTCGCATGACACGATAAACACACACACACACACACACACACACACGTGTACTAATTTCATTAGAAGAGCGTGAGAGACAGGGAGACGTAACAGTATCGTTTCGGGACTTAACTTGGAAAGCTATTAGAGCATCTGACCCGATAGTTTCGTTCCAGTTGTGAATTTCTAACTAGTTCCATTTACCTGAGTTCCATCTTACGATAGCGAATGATAATGGCCAGTCTTGATCAATAAGACTCCCGTATATATTCCAGACAAGCTCAGATTCGCTCCATAATTCGTGTATTCACGGTGAAACTGAATGCTGAAACTGAAAGAAAGCCTAACGTGTTGTTTAGTTGTTAGTTATAATTAAATTATTGTCGTATTTCTGCTATGCCTTGAAAATAATTACGAGAGAATGATCTCAAGTCATTTTATACAAAATACAAACATGTTCATCTCATTTCTTAAAACTGAGAAATAATCCCTGTTAATTTATTATAGGTTCTGCACTCCAAACTAACCCTTCTTGGAGATCAAGTTTTCCTACAAATTTGTTTTCTTAAGCTGTCATTATAAAAATAAAATCCGACGTAGAGTCACTATTATTCCCGAAATAAAAATTTCATTGCTTAATGAATGTAATGATACTTGAACAGAAGATGACATAAAATCAACTTGTACGTTATAAACATAAAATTTTATTTATAATACAAAGTTAATATAAAATATTTATTCATCTATAATGATTCTTCTGTTGGTGCGTAGTTTTATATATATGTAATAATATTTATGTATAATTATAATCATGACAATGTGCAGGACTGATCGTCGCAACAGAATGATTAACATCCGCGAAATTTAATTTTTGAAAAACTTCGTCAACGGGGTGTTTCATTTTCTGAAGGGGTGAAATTTGATATGCAAAAGGGTGAGAATATGACCTACGAAAGAGTTAAATTTGACGACGCAAAATCTGCAACGACTGAAAATAACGTGATCGTATTAATACCCGATTGTACGTGTCCGTTTCACTTCTGTTTCAGGTGATCTCTGAGTACTGCCGCACTCGTTTACAATCAAAACCCTTCACGCACATCGTAATGGATATGTACCGCGAGGTGGTGAAGTCGCCTCAGTACACAGCTCGCAAACGCATCGCGTATCAGCACCTGAACCCCCCCGCCCCACCCCTGCGTAGCCCGTCAGACCTGACAGAGCAGAATCGTCGCCAGACAAACTACCCCCATCATCACCACCATCACCACCACCATCATCAACAACAACCGTCTCAACAATCCGACCCACTCCAATCCATGCACAGTCAAGCCAAAAATCTTCACCAAGCGGACCGCCAGTATCATTCTGCCAATCAGTACAATCTTCCTCGTCCAAGTAGACAACGTTCTCCGGCACGATATCAGCTTCAGGAAGCGGCCCAACAGGCTCAGACCGGGCCAAAGACCCATCACCACCATCACTATCACCATCATCGTCCGGCGAAAGGCGCCCTTTTCAAGCTTCAGTCGCGAAACTCGCACTCGCATCCGAACTTGACGACCATTTGCGGCCAGCAGTCGCAACCGAGCCAACGGTGCCAGGAAACGGAAGAAGATCGGCGGACGCAGTTCCACTCTCAGCTGAACGTTCAACAAACGGCGGCGACGACCGGTCGTAGCTTGGGACCGGCGATCCAGCATCAACGGCGTCACCATCACTCGCGAACGTACTCACAACCGATTTACACGAGGCCGCAGCACGCCAGAAGCAGCGGCAACCTGCCGTCGGCGATCATCGGCGAAGCAAACCCTGGCGGGAACGTTTACAGCGACCCAATCTACGCGTTGCCCGTGAAGCCTTTCCTCAGCTCGCAGGACGTCAGGGTGAACGGGCTGTCCGTGAAGCCACCTGTCGACCATCGCAACGAGGACGCGTACACGACCGCGACGATAGCCAGGTAGTGCTTTCTTTTTCTTCCCTTTTTCTCATCGGCTGTTTGTTTTTTTCTTTTTATACGTACGTATACACACACACACACACACACACACACACACAATTGCGTGGAAAATTAATTGAAATTAAGCAAAATTAAAAGAACAACGTTCATACTAAAATAACCTAATAAACTAATAAACCTAAATGCAAAAGTTACTGGCGATGCAAAAATTTTCTGCTCGAAGAAAAATTCTGCAAAGTATATGCAAGTTTAGGGTTAAAATAAAGAGAGATACAATGCTTTAAATAAAAATACCAAATAAAATTAATCATTTTCGTAGCAATGAATTAAAGCTGAATTAAGCGACTGTTAATAGTTAATTTATTAAACTAAATTTATAATAATAGTTAATTTAATTAACTAAATTAAAATTGAGCAAAGTTAACCGAAAAGAACAAAGTTAATACTTAAATAACCTAATAAACTAATAAACCTAAATGCAAAAATTACTTGTGCAAAAATTTTCTGCTCGAAGAAAAATTCTGCAAAGTATATGCAAGTTTAGGGTTAAAATAAAGAAAGATACAATGCAGCACATTAAATAAAAATACTAAATAAAGTTAATCATTATCGTAGCAATGAAATAAAGCTGAATTAAGCGACGAATAATTAAGTTAATCGAAATTGAACAAAGTTAACCGAAAAGAACAAAGTTAATACTAGAATAATCTACTAAATTAATAAACCTAAATGCAAAAATTACTCGTGCAAAAATTTTCTGCTCGAGGAAAAATTCTGCAAAGTATATGCAAGTTTAAGGTTAAAATAAAGAAAGATACAATGCAGCACGTTAAATAAAAATACTAAATAAAGTTAATCATTATCGTATCAATGAAATAAAGCTGAATTAAGCGACGAATAATTAAGTTAATCGAAATTGAACAAAGTTAACCGAAAAGAACAAAGTTAATACTAGAATAATCTACTAAATTAATAAACCTAAATGCAAAAATTACTTGTGCAAAAATTTTCTGCTCGAGGAAAAATTCTGCGAAATATATGCTAGTTTAGGTTATAGTTAAAATAAAGAAAGATAGCACGTTAAATAAAAATAACAAATAAAATTAATCATTTTCGTATCAATGAAATAAAGCTGAATTAAGCTTTAATACTTAGCTTAATTGAAATTGAGCAAAGTTAACCGAAAAGAACAAAGTTAATACCTAATAAACTAAGAAACCTGAATGCAAAAATTACACGCTCGAGGGAAAATGTAGTTTAGAAACAACGAAAGGGCGAGAAAAAAAATGTAGAAAGATCCCGATTGCAATTTGTTGTGCAGGCGGCCGTCGGCGGCTGGATATTCTCATCCGGACATACCGACGTCGTCGACGGAACGGGGACGAGAGGAGATTTATGGGAGATGTGCAGGACGGGCGAATCCGACGTTGCAGAGACAACACTCAAATCCTCAGCTTCCTAGCAGGGATCAACAAGAGGGTGATTTCGGGCGGTTGCCGGAGCAGAGCGTAACAACGACCGATCACAGATGCCCGGCTGGTGCTGGCAACAGGGAGGAGCAGGAGCTGCAGACGGTGCAACAACAAAATCCAGTGTCTTCCATGAGAGTGAGGAGCGTTCAGGGGCCGCCGAAACCGCCCCGAATAATCACCACGCTGAAGAAGGCGCCATTCTCCGACGCGGAGAGCAGCAAGTCCGAACCGCCGGCCAAACCTCCTAGGTAAATGTAAAAACATATACATATAATTATACAATTAATACAATTATACACTCCGATTCGTTCGACAGCTCGCACAGAATCCAATTGACTTTCACCTTTTTCTTTTTTGCCTTAACCTGAAAAAGTTGCAGTGCCTGCATCAATTTGTTTATTATTATTTACCTCATCATAATTGGTTGTTTAGTTTAGCGATTTCTCAAGCAATTGTTGGATTCCGTGTAATGGAGTCAACACGCTTACAATTTCGAAGAGTTTATTCCTTGTTACAATCGTGGTTGTGTATGATGTAGGATGATATAGAATGAAGCTAAGCTGTTAACGATATAGAATGATGCTGAGCTATGCTATGATATTCTATACTCTACTGTAGTATTCTGTCTCTCTGGTATTCTATTCTAAAACATGTCCTTATATATATTTGATTATCATCCTCAAGTGGAAGGGGAAGGAGCATAGATGACCAAGTACTAGATCTTGCCCTTATGACAAACTATTCACAGTCCACTTTTATGTGGACTGTTGCTAGCTCGTTGTCAGTATTTGCATAGATCCGATATTGTCCGGGTTAGGTTATCACACACAATTTCGTTTCTAATTATCGAAGGAAAAAATTTGTTTCAATAGAAGCTAATCAGTATTAAGACACGTCTGTCTAACCGAGACATAATATACCTAAAGCCAACCTAAACTTCTGTTGGATTCCGTGTAATGGAGTCAACACGCTTATAATTTTGAAGAGTTTATTCCTTGTTCGTGGTCGTGTATGATGTAGGATGATATAGAATGATATAGAATGTTCTGTGATCTTCTGATCTGTCTCTGTCTACTGTAATATTCTATTCTGTCTAATTTTACTGTAGTATTCTATTCTGTCTAACTTTACTGTAGTATTCTGTAGTATTCTGTAGTATTCTAACTCTCTACTGTAAAACATGTCGTTATATATATTTGGTTATCATTCTCAAGTGGAAGGGGAAGGAGCATGGATGACCAAGTATTGGATCTTGCCCTTATGACTAACTATTCACAGTCTACTTTTATGTGGACTGTTGCTAGCTCGTTGTCATTATTAGCATAGATCCGATATTGTCTGGGTTGGTCATCCAACACTTTGACGTACAAAATTTAAAAGGAAATTTTTCTTCGACAAAAATTCGAAAGTTACCTTGATTTTTTCAAACGTTAGAATGCATTTTTGACTTCGTAATGTTGCCACTGACGTTAAGAGAAATTCAGCAGTGTTATTATCAATATATTGAAATTACTTTCTCCGGCTTTACGGACCATCGGTGACTATCAGTGTCGTTATTCTGAATTCCACGATTCAGTGAATCTCGGTGTCTCGAATCTTTCAAAAAGAGGACTAAGATCTTGGGATAATATTGCTCGGCAAGAAACACCAACCAGACATTCCGTAGCTAAAAGAACAATTCATCCCAGTTCATTTTCTTCCAAAGTTCTCCCTGCATAAAGAATTATCTGTTATTTGATCGAAGCATTCCACCGCTACCCTCTATTTACCCTCTCTTAAGAAAAGCATCGGCGATTAAACGCCAACAAAAGGTGTATTCAGAACCGCCGACTATCCGAACAAAACTTCCCCCGATCGTAACAATTCCCAACAGAGTAACCGTCCACCAACCTACCTTCGTATTAACCTCTGGCGTCGTCTGTTCCTCAATGTTCTTCGCCACTCGTCGAACAAGAGTTTCTCGTCGCGTTGAGAAACTCTTTTTTTTTTTTCTTCAAAGAAACGACAGAAAGAAAGAGAGAGAGAGAGAGAGAGAGACAGAGAGACAGAGAGAATTTATAACTGGCCGGCGTTCACGCGTTGGAATTTCATCAATCTCCTAAGCTAAGACATGCCGTTAAATTAGAAACGCGGCAGTCGAACAGTCGTTCAAATATCCCTTCCTCCCGCCGCGTTATTAAGTTTGTCCCGGAATCGCCCGTGTTAATATATGATTCCCGCGAGCGATCTAGGTCGCAGCCTCTGGCCACCCTCCGCCAGTCTAAGACCTTATAAAACTGTCGGGGCTCGAAGCTTAAACGGTGGCATTCTCTCCCCGGATGGAAATGGAAACGATTGTTCCGTCTAAACGCGCCAATGAGACCAAGAGAGTGCTCGTTGATTGCGGATTTTCTGTAACCGCGGCCGAATCGAGGTGAAGACGAGATTGCTCGACTTTTTCTGGGGGTTTCGAGGGGTGGGACGACGAACGAACGACGCTGCGAGACTTCTTGATTCGGCGGGCAACGTCTGAGAATCTTTTTTTCTGCACCTCGCGAGAAATGTTAAAAATTTGTAATTTGTGAACTTTTTTTGTTTTTTAATTACTCTGGGACGGGGAAACCTAGGTGGTTTCTCCAGCGATTGTTAGACTGTTGAGTGTCCTTTGCAATTATCACGGCGAAGGGTCTTGTTTCAGTCGCCTAGGTTTAGAAAATAAAAGATATTAGAGGTGAGTGACGAATATTTCGTGGAGACATGTCGCGAAAGAGTATTATAGCGAGTAACGAGTTACTGTGATATTTAAAAATACTATAGCATAAATATTTAGATTAATAGTGCAATAAGTATTTAAATTAATAGTACAGTAAATTATATTTGGAGAAATATCAATTACATATAAAAATGATTATCGCAGGTCAAATTTTACAAGCAAAGTGTGATTTATTTTATAGTCGTCTCATTTTTACCCGTGAGATTTTTCCTCGTTTTAGAAAATAAAGCTTATTCGCTAAAAATAAAAATTTATTTATTTTAGAAAATAAATTTTTCTCCTTTCTTTGTTTTTTCTTTTTTCTTTTTGTTTTCACCAATCCCTGGAAGTAAGAATTGTACTACGTTTCCCACGCCATTAATTACATCGACGACAAACTGCAAAAATCGATATACCACCCAGCCGCTAGAAAAAAGAACTCTGAAAAATATGAAAGATGAATATCGAGATTGGGATAAAAACAATATAAAAGTTGAGAGAGAAATAACAAAGCAGAAAGAGATAGGTTGTTTTATATTTAATGATAGTTCAGAGAAAAATTTGGAACCTACGGGGGAAAAGATGAATCAAGAGACAAAGAAATAATGGAAGAAAAAGGAATGAACGAGGAGAAAGTAAAAAGAGAAAGGATCTGCTAACGTAGAGAAAGATGGGGGAGAAAGGATTTCGCCACGCTCGTTTTTGTTAAAGAACTGTTGAGAATCTTTCCATAGTTTACGGTTGTTAAACATGAATTCAATGACGTCAATCCATTACTATCATAATGGTATACAATGCGACTTTTTTATTTGAGTTCATAGTACGACTTTTTCCATTTCCAATCGAATTTCCGTGAACGATAAATGCAATATCGGGCATTTATTATGAAAACTAAATTCCAATCGATAACAGAGAAAATTGTTAATTCAACAGTGACTGAGGAAGAAAAAAAATGAAGAATAAAAAAAGTAAAATTTGTCTAAAAACAATTGAATACATTTTTAGAATCTGTATTGTTTTTCTTTTTCAGAAATCTGGTAAAGAATGGACCAAGAGCTCGGCGTGGCAAAGCGGTTCAAAGAGCACCATCTCGTCTCTACAGAACAGTAGGTGTTCCAACCAGATCCTTCAACAAAGCGCAATGCGTTGGGCCTGAATTTGTAGTGCGTGCTAATCAGCCATCAAAGACACTGTGTGTTGGCCAAGTAAAGGTAATAAAAATATTTCCATTTTATACTGTACTTTTTCTATATTTACAATTCCTCAGTTGGAAACGATTTCTGGAATATTCTGATTATTAAAATTCGAAATTTAATTGTTAACGAATTTTTGTGATAATGAATAGAAAAATTCCAGAGAAGAATGATAAATATTAAAAATAAAAATAAAAAATATGAAGAACCAAAAATATTTCCGGTACCGGGAATCGAACCCGAGCCTCCTGGGTGAGAGCCAGGTATCCTAGCCACTAGACCATACCGGATTCTCACAATATTTTTGTTTCAATTATAGTACATACGGTTTCGGTAATAATTTTCAAACAAAAAAAAAGTTAATTTGATTTCCAATTAACGAAATTTTTTGCTACTTCATTATATTAATCGTTTCTCAAAATATAAAAATAAAATTATTCGTATTGAAGAAATTTATGTTCTTCCTACGTAACTGAATCCATTTTATATATGATCCAAATTTTATATATGAGATATATACGCATCATATTTGCTTGAAATATTTTTTAAACAATATTTTAATAGCGTTTACATTAACAATAATTATACACATTGAACAAGCATTAAATAACAAATATGTAAGTTCGAAAAAAGAAAAAAAAAATGACAAAAAGGATCTTCCGGTACCGGGAATCGAACCCGAGCCTCCTGGGTGAAAGCCAGGTATCCTAGCCACTAGACCATACCGGATTTTCGAAATTTTGACTCTTAAAGTAGCCACCTATCTGGAATTTTATGTTATAAGTCAATCATATAATTTAAATTATAAATAAATTGTAAAGTATAATGACAGAAAGCACACATCTGTCGCAACTGTTTACCAGATAAGCTATCTGTCTATATACAAGGACAAGAGTAGAAATCTTTCTGCGTAGATCCTCGATTAGAAAAGTCGAAATTTGTGGACCTATAATAATATAATTTGTAGATATATTTTTATATTTATATTTCTCGATTAAATATGTTTGGGACTTCACGGTGGTCGCGTCTTGGTTACATGTTTGCTTGCTAGAGGTTGCTACTTTATAGACTCATTAATTTCACTCACTATTTCACTGGTCGTTGTGTACTGATGTTGCATCCTCTTTATTGTGCGCTGTTTTACTGACCGTTTTGTTATCGTCTAACTCTTTTATAAGGCGTTTTATGACTATTGACAAGATCCGTCCCATAAATAATTCTGACACGAGCCTAACTGCGTCCCTCACATTGTGTTTAATGGTCTTGGCAGAGGAACGCATCATGTGCTAAGAACTACATGTGCTAAGAACTCTTCACTGGAGGTGGAGGCACAAATCACCAACCGGATGTGTTTAATACTTCACCTACAGAGAAGCAACGATTCACAGACTCGAGTTACCTACTATACTAGACCAAATTCTGTTTATAACAGTCAATATCAGACATTAATTTTAAAACTTTCAACTGTTGTCGATATGAAATTTATTACAGAAGTTTCCCATTTTTCAAAGATCAAGATGCTAATTACAAGCTGTAACTTTTAATTTATTATTAAATAATTACAGAAGTGTTCGTGAATGGAAATGCAATTGTTTCATGGTGGGTAGTGTCATTGTTTTGTTACAAATGTATAAATTAATCGAAATAAAAAAAAAAAAAAAGTTTCCGGTACCGGGAATCGAACCCGAGCCTCCTGGGTGAAAGCCAGGTATCCTAGCCACTAGACCATACCGGATCTTGGGAAATGTATTCTTAAAATACGATTTTCCCTTGAGCTCGAGAATTTATTATAAACATAATTATTGTTGGTTTTCCTTATTTGAAATAACATTTAACCATTATTATTATTTTTTATATATATATTTAACAAAACGCATTTAAATCTTACGCAACATGCAAAAGATGGAGTAGAATAATGTAATGCATTGATTATATGAAAAAGAATTATACATTCTACGTGATAGTTTATTTTTGCTTACAGGCTAGCAATTCCGGACGTATTGTCGTAATAATGCTGACTGGTCAACGAGTGGAAGTCACTTGCGATCCTCAGAAAGTTACGGCCGGCGATTTGTTTCAGGTAACAACGAACGACCTTTCAATTTTTTTCCAATCGCACGAAACAAACAAAAGAAATTCCGCTTCAAACAGAATCCCATCGATTTCCCTTTTTTTTTTTTTTTTTTTTATTTAAAAGGTAGTCTGATAAAAATCTGTAAATTGAATCGTAGCGTAGATGGTATTTTCGATGACGAAAACCAATGAAAAGTGGCGAAGTTCAATCAAAAGTACGAACCGGCGAGAGTTTTCCATGGAAGAGTGTCTCTCGATGATAAGAGATTCAATTTGCTGGACAATTATGTTTGAATGATACGTGTAATGTCATTTACAGAAACATAGATTTCCATATATAGTGAAAGCAAAATATTTCCACGCCTAAATCGATGATGATTAATTATTCTCTTCGCAACCACGCGTGGATAAATCGCAGGATAAAGACTTTCTTTTTTTTTTTCTTTTTGTTTTTAATATAAAGATTTTTTTCCACATCACTCTCAGTTATTATCTTCTGTGAATTTTAACAGAAATCGCAGCAAGTTATGTACATTTGATATCGATCAACTTTCGTTCTAAAGGAATCGCATATAAATAGAACCTGTGCCGGAGTTCTCCTTTGTGAACTGTCGAGTGGATGTCGAATGTCACACTGCAAGAAACCAGGCGTGGGTGGGCTATTCATGAGACCACAAATTCCGGCGTGAACTCATGAGAAATTCTGGCATTCTGCCAAGGTTAATCGTTGTATATGACAAATCCACAAACCATCAGCTATGCGATATCACCGATTAACAGTCTCTGTTAGACCGGAGCGAGCGTCTTAATCGATCAAAAAACTTGGCACCCGTTGAAAGAACAATACGATTAATTCATCTTTGTCATCGTGAAACATCGTTCCCATATGAAATATCGTGAGATTATTATTACGAGTTTCGTGACGTTTCACGTCACAAGTTTCAAGAAAAGATACAAACGTGGATTGCAATTTTTCACAGCATTTATAAATTTATTTCTCTGTTTGTCGGTAGTGGAGTGTATTTTGAAATTGAGTCGACACGTTTCGCGCGATCCAATATAACATCCTCGCGTGCATGTGCGAACGGTCCTAAAACGTATTTATTACGTGTAGTCAATTTCTATTGAGAAAAATCGTAGAAATATTTACACATCTTCCTGGTGTCTGTAAAATGTTATGGACAGCCGAAATGTTACATATCTCGACATTCGAATATATAAAACTACATCTAAACCGTTCTTCATTGATTTGACGACTCGTATCTGATGGCAATTTAACCGTATCGAATCTTTGATCTCGTATAATTACACCATTAACGTTTAATGCCATCGGTCGTGAATGGTTCCAGGCTATCATGCAAGCTGAAAGTCTCGACGAAAACTTCACCCTAGGCCTGGCGGTGCTATTAGCGGGTGATTTTGCGATTTTGCCTCCTGATACTAAATTAAATAAAGTCGCACCACCGGGATGGTTAAGCAGTGGCAAGAACAAAGGTCTTCTGGGTCTTCCAACTAGTTTCATGCTGTATCTGAGGCTCAGGTTCTTCCTGCCCTCTCTACGTGGTGTAAGGTATACCTAAGCTTACTTTCAAACGCGACCCATTGAACGTAATTTAATAGAACTTTTCCACGAGAAGAGAAATACAGTTTAGTGATTTTCGTTTTCGTCAATAAATCTGCCAGCGGCTGGCACGAGAATAAATTTATTCGTGTAATAAGTTTATTCTGCTCGCGTGGAAAATTGCTTGTCGATTAATCAACTGTGAATTATCTGTTCAGGAGTTGGATATCGAAACATCTATTATATTTGCAAATACGACGATGTATATTGGAGCAACAGCTGGTGTGCCCGTATCCCGAGTTAATTAATCTGACTGGACTCGCTCTTCAGGCTGAATTTGGAAATTACAACGTCAACGTGAGTGCAAATTCGAGATTCATACGCCGCCAAGAATAATTCCTCGGGCATGAATTACGAAACGGGCATGTGACATTGAGTCAGCGAAAATATCGATCGTCGATCGATGAAATGAAAATTGTCAACAAAATCGATTTCAAACGCCACTTAATTTTATCGTTTTAATTCAGTTCCTCCATTCAATAAATCACACATTTTACTCCGTTGAAATTATCGAAGTACTTTAGTTTATCGTCAGCGAAGACAGAAAATTAATATCGCGTTAAAAAATTCTCCATCTTCTTCATCATCCTCGAAAGTCGTCGTCTTTCTTTCTTCCCTCTCTACCTAGGAACACGGTTGCGGCGATTACTTTCTGCTGGAGCACTACATCCCGGAGTCGTTGATCCTGAATATAGATCAACATCAGTCGCAAATCAACAACGGAGGGGCGGACGCTCTTCGCGCCCGTCTCCATCAGGCTCACCGTGACAGACGCGGCTTGGACTCGAACAAAGCTGAGGAGATGTTCATAACACACGCGCAAACCCTGCCGGACTACGGGTCCCATTATTACATCGCCACCGTGGACTCGAAGGAGCTGGAGAAAGTGATGGCGCAGCAGAGGAAGAGAAAATCGCTGGACCAACGCGACGCGTCCGAGGTGTTGCTCGATTCCACCGAGGGCAGACAGGAGTATCTGCGAGGCCGAATCGAGATCTCTCGACTGGGATCTTGCGAGAATATTCGCAAGATCCCGTACGACGAGCGAAAGCCAGCTGGATTGACCAAGAGCGCCACTTCGAACGACATTTACGGAGCACACAGGTCCAAGTATCGTCTGGAGGCTTGCAACAATAACAACGTCACTAACGTTAACAACAACAACAACAACAACAACAACAGCAACAACAAGCTGAATCACGATGGAAAGAGTGGGAAGAACGGGAAGAAGAAGACCGAGAGCAATGTTTGGCTGGCTATCCACGCTCAGGGACTGAAACTGTTCGAGAGAGGCGGAGAGCCGAGGGAGAGGATCAAACTGGCGCAGTTTCAGTGGAAGGACATTCAGACGTTGAACTACAGTAAAAGCTGCCTGGTCGTGTGCAGCAAGGTGAATGGGAAACGATGCAAGTTCAAGCTGAGAATGGACCACCGAAAGTAAGCGTTTAATAAAATTATTATGTAAGAAGCTCGGTTGGGTAATCAATGACGAGTTGATGCTGAAATGCGGAAAGGTTTTTTTTTTCTCTCATTAGAGATAAATGAGATTAAGCGAGTCAATTCAATGAGATTATCGCGGAGAGGTTTATTTAAAGATGGTTGCTTGGGATTTATCTGTTGAAGAAATTGAATGACAGGCACGAACGAAGTTACTTGAGGTTTCTGTGTTTCTGTGTATTTGAATGGAATTTAAAAGGAGATTTAGCTCTTTCTCTCTCTCTTTCATATAGGCAGTTTCAGAGTATTTTCGTTTTGCAGAAGTTACTTCGCTTTCAAGCTCACCTCTTTGCACCATCAGTTCTTCTTACGGCTACGCTCGGAACTTACCTCGCTACAGGGACTCGCAAAAGGTACGTCTTAGCTATTCCGCGTATGCTTTTTGTAGAATAAAGAGTTCTAAGAGATCTTCTCGTAAAATTCATCGAAAGGACAAGATCAATTCATAACGATGTGCGAATTTATTCAATTTCAACTATTGAAAAAATGATATCGTTCGGGAGAAGAGTCTAGTTGAATTTTCTCATAGGCTCGTATTCATACTCTACGAAAATATTTAAATAGAGAAAAGTAAATAGTAACGCGTGTACAAAATAAATTTCATACTAATATCTATTAGTAAATTATATTAATTTTATACTAATAATTTTATAAAATATTAAATTTTATAATAATAATGATAATTTTGTTGGCTCGTTGAAAATTTCATTTCAAAAAAAAAAAAAGGAAAAAATATCACAAAAGTTAAGGTACAAAATGTTTGGTACAGAATTTGGTGTTCCCACGACGATAGAAGCAAAGGCCTCGCCATCGAAGTCAAAGTCGCACGACAGTAAAACGAAGATAGCCATCGCGAACACCGTGAAGAACGCGCAGCTGAGGTTGAATTATTCGATGCAGCTGGAGGAATACCAGAACAAGGAGAACGAGAATCCACAGAAAGACATTATCACGGTATCAAAAGCAAAGGACGCTCTCCGCGAGCAGCCGGGCTTCTATCCCTCCGAGGAAGACGCGCTTTACGCGCAGGTAAACGTACGACTGGAGCCGGAAGGAGAGTCGCGCGACACGGAAGACGAGTCAGAGAGAAGTTTGACGAGCCCGAACGAGCCGCTCTCGCTCGACGCGAAGGAAATGATGAACGACGGGCAGATATACAATTGCCCGCGAATGGAATTGGATACGGAGGCCGAGTGCGGTTATTCGCTTCCTAAAATCATCTCGCCGAACGATGTGGATCAGATGGAGAAGCCGGATAACCCCGAGGTATTGTACGCGGCGATCAACAAAGTTGGAATCTCGAGGAAGAACGAGTTTCCTGTTCCGGAGGAGGTGTGGGACGTGTCGGACGTGAAGAAGTCGTTGCACAAGGTAGCCCCGTTGCTTTCTATTGTTTCTCTCGTGTCACGTGGGAAAGAAGCACTGGATCGTTCTTTTTTTTTTTTTTTTTTTCTTTTGACAATGAGTATGTCGAACCTGAAACACGCATGTGTTGTTTCGTGAGATTTTCTTGTAAATGTTGCGAATCTGGATTTATTGCCTCCTTGTCAAAGGCTCATATTTTTATATGCTTTATTTTGACAGCATGTCACATAAAAATATTTCTTTTTAGCAGTCAAGTGGCGTGAAAGTCAGGATGTGAAATATTGAAAATATTCGAGATAATTAAAGAAAAGAAAAAGAAGAAGAAGAAAAAGAATCACATTGTTCGTGATATTAAAATTATCACCAACAAGTTACTTTGTACATTTGTAATGCAGTTTGTCCTTATATTTTCTTGCATGACGATCAAAACCTCTCTATTGAGATTCAAATCGATATTGATGTGCTTTTTGTTCCACTTCAGATGAAGACTTCGAGTTTACCGAACTACGGAACACCGAGGCAATCGGGTGGTTACCGTACGCCGAGTTTACCACGTCGTCTGGGGGTAAAAATGGGAACGCGAGCGATCTACAGCAGCCTCGTGCAGAAGGACACCACCCTTACCGACGACACGGAGTCGCTATCGTTGAAATCAGACACGGAATCTTCGATTCAGTCGCTGTCCGCCCGGTCAACCGAGTCTCCACTACCGGAAGCTTACGTGCTCAGTTAGTAACACTCGCACAAATAAATAAAATTTTCAATTCTCATTCGAAATAATCTTCCAAGCCCAAATTTCGATACGTTTAATCATTAATCTGGCGAATAGTTTTCTCACAGAACAAAACGTACTTAAAATTTACAGCCAAGTGAGAGAAGAAAAATCGCGCGATAGTTAATTTTTATTTCTTCCAACAGACGCCGACATCCGCACGAATGACGAGACGTTCCGTGTTCCGGAGGACGAGTCAATGTCCGCTTCTTTGGTAGCCCGTCTCGAGGAATTGTCATTTGCCGAGGAACGAATACTACAGACGATCAAGTTGGAGAGAGGCCACGGCGGCAGCATTGGGTTGCAAGTGACGGAGGGTAACGACGGCGGCGTTTACGTTCAAGCGGTGTCGGTCGGCGGGTCGGCCGATATGGCCGGGAACGTGAACAAAGGTAAGCTTGAAGCGCCATTTTTCAGTGGTGCCGCATTAATTCGGGGAAATTTATTGGCCGCAGGCGATCGCATCGTGGCGATAAACGGGCAGAATTTATTGCACTTGCGGTACGAGGACGCTCTGAAGATGCTGCAGAGCTCGTCCGATACGATCGAGCTGGTCCTCTCTCAAGCCACGTCCCGCAAAAACGCCGCCTCCAGGCAGAATCGCGAGCAGCCCGCGGAAAACAACTATCTGAAGTGAGTGAGAAAGAAGAAAGGCTCCTCTCCTTGGGCGTAATTTTCTTTTTTTTTTTTTTTTTTATGCGAGTTCCTCCTGAAATTTCATCTTAATATCAAACGAAGCGAGCGATTCACTCCTCTCGAGTATATCTCCGTTTCCAAAGAGCTCGTTTCTATTGTTACAAATGATGCTGTGGAATCGCGTGTCGTTCTTAGTTTATCCTTTGCAATTACGTAAAGTATTCCAGTACAGTCCGTTTCGCTATGCAAATGATTTTAATGAGAAGCACGGGAGGAAAATTACACGCAGGAATGTTGATTATTCTTAGTCTCTCTCTCTCTCTCTCTCTCTCTATATATATATATATATATATATATATAATTTACTCTCGAAATTTGAAATTCTCCGGATACTGTGAACTTTAGAAGCGTATCATGTAGTCGAAACTGTAATGCAGAACATGACGTAATTACGAAGCGACCACATTTTGTTTCGTCGAAAAATACAGCCGGGAATAGTTGAGAGTAAATTGAACAAGAAATGAAGCGCAACGAAATTAAAATTAACAAGTCGAGATGCTACAATACTCCGGTAGAGTGTCCGATTTAGCTGTATGATTATTGATTTTCCAAGCAAACTTTTCAAGTGCCCGTTCATTGATTTCAGCGACATCAGATTCGACGTGTCCTCGGAAGCGGATACATCGAGTATGACAAACAAATGGCTCGTTCAAAGGACCACCGATGTCGCATCCGTGCAGAACACCTCGAGCGCGTACAGCAGTGCCGCATCGAGCGCGATGGGCAATCACAATGCAAATAGCCTGTACATGGCCGATCTCGTCGATAACGGTGCACTCAAGTCCGCGAGTATGCTGCTCAGTATAGAGGACTTCGACGTCAGCAGAACGAGTCGCCAAGTTTTTATCTAATCGCCGATAAAAACAAGGTAGCGCTTGCTCTACGATTTACTATTTTTATCGAGCTTTATTTAGTCGCATTAGCATTATGAGCCTCTTGCCACACACGTCGAGAATCTTTTGTCCCGAAATTGCAACATTTTCTCAGTTTTAAGTATATTTAAATAAAATATAATTAAGTAAAATATATTTGAGTAAAACAAATGATAAATTTATTACTTCTCGATAATTTCTATCCAGCGATACGAGTACGAGTTCGAAAAGAAAGCGACGAATTATTGTATACGATTTCGTCCGCAATCAGTTGCCAGCGCAGAGCGGTTAACAGTAGCCTGATAACTTGTTTCATTTGGCTCTGCGTAAACTTCGAAAATCCAAGATTAAACTATTCGAAAGAAATCTCTCTGACGATCCTCTTCGTTGAGCTTCCGCTTGGCTTTTTAAATTTTGACTTCCCAGTCCAAGATAGCGGGCGCAAAGTCCCGTAGAAAATGCCATTAAGGCCATTATGTCCATTATGTCGAACGTGGCTGCATCGACTACGTAACCTAATCGAATTGTTTTTATCCGTTTAACGGACGAAGCCTTGCTCGAAGAAAAAGTTCCGAGGCGGCACCATTTGTGCTGCCCCTTCTATTTACGCGTTTAATACGAATCTTGTCACGTCACTCTTGGCTCTTTTGTTGCCAAGGGGAGAAAATTCGTCTCACGATCGGGCAATGATCTATCGTCAACATTGACGTTCGTTTAATTTTTAACAAAAATTGTCCGTAACTGTAAAGTTCGTCGAATTTGCTTCGACGAGGCTTTCGTTGTTTTGACAAAGAAAGTTTAACTTCGAGCTTAACTTTCTGACTGACAGTAAAATATATCAACGATGAGAAAGAAGCGGCCGCTTCCGGCCGCGAGATCGATTTTAGAATTTTCGCCTGTCGTCCCGCCAGGGTCTTCTTTCATTCAATAGGAAACTTAAACTTGGCAGCATTAGTGAATCACTGTTATTGACGTCGCGGTAAAGAGAGAGAGAGAGAGAGGGGGGGCAGAAGATGGCCTGTCATTTGTAGGGAATCACCCTTAGTATCCCTCGGACGGTCTAACGCCGTGGTTAGCCACGCGTTTCCGTATTCCGAATTCTCACCTCGAATAACACGCGCGATCATGCAGAAGCTCGTGTGAATCCCGCGAATCGTCGCCGAATTTCGCTACATTGCGTAGCAGGCGAACAATTGTCGTTGACTTTGACACGTGTGACAAGAAAAAGCTCGAGGACGACGAAAAGCTACGTTTCGAACAGAGCATTCGTCGACGGTTCGCCAGCGTCATGCACACCACCAACGTTCGATCAATCGTTGTTTCAGGCGCAGTGTCTGCCAGTAACGCGCCGCCAGTACCACCGAGACGGAAGAAGCGCAAAGCGAAGCCCGCGGCGATTGCAAAATCTGCGATAGAAGAAACGTCACCGACGCGTCTCAGGAAGCCAGACAGAAAACGTTTGGCGCCACTGCCACCGCCACCGCCGCCGCCGCCGCCGCCGCCGCGAGCGATCCGAAGGATCAAATCTCACGTCGCCAGGGATCAGCCGCAAGAAACGTCGAACGTCCAGACAGAAGCGGACGACGCTGAAGAAACGTTGAACAGTCTAAGTTCGATGGAGAGTCCACAGCCGCCGTCCCTGCAGCCGGAGGATGTCGAGACCGAGAAAAACCACGACAGAAACGACAGACAAAGCGGCCGGAGGCGCGAAACAAACTCGCCGCGCGGACGTCCGTTCGTGTTCGAGACACGGAACAAGTATCCGCCGTTGTTCTTCACTTTGCACGACTTTCAAAACGTGATGTCGAACACGATGCAGCAGCGCGACGACGACGACGACACGAACGACGAGGGCTGCAAACCTTCCGTGGGATTGAGCGACAAGTGTCGCGGCTCTATCCGCGAGTTCTTCGAGAAACCGTCGCTGGACGACGAGGAGGGCAATTTGTGTTTCCGCGTGACCACGACGAACCTGCCGTTCGAGAGATGCCTGGACAGAGCGTGGACAGCCACGTTCGCCGACCGTCTGATCGAGAACGTGGACGAGTCGAGCCGCTTCATCTTCGAGGATTACATCGACCGGAGCAGCAAGGTGAACGTACGGCGATCGGCTGGCCCGATGTGCTGCGACAGCATCCAAGAGGAGGCGACGATCCCACGGTTGACCAAGGTGAGATTCGTGATCGAGTCGCCCAGCTCGTCCACCCCGGATTACGAGCTGGAGAACGACGACGAAGCCACGTGCGACAGTTTGCAGAATATCGATCCACTGGCGGACGAGGAGGTGGAGGAGGTCGGCTGGAATCGCGGCTCCTCCGTGCAATTGACCGAGATCACCGACGACATGGATTGCACGGACGCGAGCCGGGCTTTCGGCCAAGTGCAGGATATCCAGGAGGACCCGGACGAGTTCGGCGACGTGCCGTTCACTTCGATTCTGAGGAACAGCTTGGACCGGTGGTACTCCCTGGAGAACGCGACGAATTTCATCGAGGCGATCGACAAGTCCGGCCAACGCGGTCGCGTTGATCCGAGCGATCCGCTGAAGCAGTTTCCTCTTCGTTTCGACGAGAGGTTGAACGTCGGCGAGGCGGAGTCGAAAACGGAGCGGTGTCCTCCGTTGGCCGACGTTAGCGACCAAACCGTGGAAGACAATAAGGAGTATCTCGACGAGAATGATTCGTCGAACGGTGGCTGCGAAACTGAGAACAACAACGCAAAAACCGAAGAGGCTGCGCCTGACTCGAAGTGGGAATTAATAAGAAACAAAGTAAACGCCAATTTCGTTCAGGACGACTCGACGATCTGCGAGAGAAACGAATACCAAACGTCTGAGATTAACTCAGAGAAATCGACAATAAACGGGACGATGGTCCTCGATCAACAGCCAATAAGAAACGAAGTAGAGAGTAACGCTTTGAAGGGACATTTATTATCAAATAGAATCGAGGCTGAAGTTAGCGAGGAGGAGGTGTCGTCGGCCGAGGGGGGCGCGGAGATTGGCAAGCAGCAGGCAAAAACGTACTCGCCCGATAAATCCACGGGAGAGTACAGGAGAAAGCTTTTTGTCAACGAATCGCTTCGAAGCATGATAAATCGTTGCGACTTCACGTCCAACGATCTTGCGGACGAGAGCGAGGATTCCGACCTGCGGATTGACGACGACAACGAACACGACGATGTTGACGATCTCAATTTTGGCGGTATTCCCACGAGCGAGTGCGAAATTAAGAGAAACGACGCGAAAGACGAGGTCCGTGTCACGGCAAATAAAAGAACATCGAAGCCCGAGTGTTTCGTGAGGAGAGAGAGCATCGGTGTTTCGGTGAATATCCGGCGAAGTTCCTTCCTAGAAAACATGTTGTCCGAGGATTCGGATCAGGCGTGGACAAGCTGCAAGATCGTCGCCGTTCACCCGAAATCGCCGCCGAGCTCGCTCGAGAGAGAGGAGAAGACGTTGGCGGATGACGCGTTAAACGAGCCGGGAAAAGTGGACGCGGAGGCGCGGATGATTTCAGAAAAGTCGGCGAGGGTGGTGACCACTTCGGTAAGTCCGACAGCGGTGGAGAAGATGGGGAGAACGGCTGGCGAGGTGAAGTGCGACGTGTTGAACGAGCTGCTTTCCAGTTTTAGCGACATAAGATTGAAACCGGTGAACCGCGAGAGGAGAAGCGCCGCCGAGAGTCAACCGCGAGCAACGAGTCCCCCTCGACGAAAGAAGAACGACGACGAGGAAACCGAATTGCCGTCAGATAGCCGCGGAGCGAGTCTGAAAGATCGTAGCGGTTCGTGCAATTCGTCCGTCGAGGTGAAATCGGTGGGAACCTCCTTGGCCAGACAGTGGCAACACGCTGCTTCTCTGACGACGAGGAGGATTCGAAACGACCTGGACAGGGGCAACGAATCGCGAGAGAAGTGCGAGGAACCTAGCCTGGCGACGGAGAGTTCGACTCAACTCCCGGGTGGCGGAGGAGTTTCATCGAATCGTAACGAAGAGCCGGAAGAAGTAGATGCAGGCAACGCTGTAAACAGAGTGGAAGGAACCGAGAGCGAGGATCGCTCGGAATTATCGGAATTATCGTCGAAGAATACGAGCAAAGTTCTGGCCGAAGCGACCAAGAGCGACGACGTGGAACGCCTGCGGATGGCAGGCTGCAGCGAAAAGACTGACGCGAGGAGAGAGGACGTGTCGCGTGATGGTGGCGCGTACGCGCGACAGTTAGAGTTAAGCGAGAGCCTGGAGTCAAGCGGCGACAAGAGTGCCATAGTTAGGAGGATCCCTCGACCCCATTGTAACAATAATGACAATAACAGGGCCGTAACACCCGTAGCTGTAAGTGACGACCAATCCCGTAACGATACCGTAACGATGATAACCCCAGGTAGAGTTAGGAGCTTCGTCAAGTATTACGAGATCCGGCGGGAGGCGACGATCGACAAAGATTCTAAAACTAGCGATAGAGTAGATAAGGACCCGGTGCCTGGCCATCAGTCGGTATTCAGCATACGCAGGGGCTTCGAGGCTAGGTCGTTCGAAGCGCGAAACAGGGACAGCCGTCGCGAAACAATGGCGGAACATGATCTCGAAAGATCGAACGGTTCAGCGAGATTCAGCACCGCGTGCATCGTGCACGGGGAATTTGAGAGCTCGAGTCGATCGACGAAGGTCGAGGACGATTACGCGGAGGTGAGGAAACAGACGATGCACCTATCGCCCGTGTCAGTCAGCGACTCGTGCCATTCCACGCACGCTGCGAGAGCCAAGAGGAAGAAGTCGGTGCAATTTCAGAGTGGTTTCACTGTGATCGGTGCGAAAAGCTCTGGCGAGAATAGTTTCGCGGGGAGTCCTGCGGGTCAGGATAAGAAGAGGTCTCCCGACAGACCGACGCTGAACGACAGCCTTCTTACCGAGAATGTGGATTCTCGCGCTGGACAGCCCGAGGATTTGCTGGACCCGCGCTCTTTCGAGGAACGAAACGCTGCTGCGCAGGTTAGTGAACGATTTCATTAGAATTTAATTTGACGTAAATTCTCTGCCTTTGTCAACTCGAAGATTCGAACTCTCTGTTTCTGATTCTGATCTGTTAGTTTATTTGGTGAAGGAAAGAATTTTACTCGGGCTAAAAATAACGTATTTCTCTTCGGCGTATTAAAAATTTGATTATATCTTTGTGTTTCTATTTGATTATTTTTTTTTTTTTTTTGTATTATTGTTTGTATTGTTTACGATACAATTCACATATTTTGAACTTGAGACGAAATAATCAATCTGCTTTAACTTTTCTTTTTCCCTCCCCCAACAGATGCAAGCCGCAGCAAAATGTGAGGAATGTTCAGGTATTAATCGCTTCGTTCCAAAACCAGAAACCCCACGCCTCGTATTTTATTGTACTGTATAGTTGAACCGTAGTTTCTAACAGTCGTCGTCGTCGTCGTCATCGTCGACTTTGGCCGAATCTCACCGCGAGATTTCACCGCGGCGCTCTCCAGCGTCATAGCTTAAATTAAGTCTTTCTCCACGTATTTCTTTCGAGCCTCGACCAAAGAACAGATCTCCCAGTGTCTCGCGAAAGAGCTGCAACGAAAGAGCTTCGTTTCCTCGTGAAACGAGTCTTTGTCGACTAACAGATATTTCTTGAAATTATTCGCACGTAACTAACCGACTTGTGATTTCCATGATTTCGTATTTCCATGTTTCTTCCAATTTTACTTCTATTGAATCATATCCAGGTTATATATAACCTAATTCATAGACTATGTATTCCAAATTATGTTATGTAGTATTATATTATAATGGTAATATCATTAAAATAATTATTAAAATAATATTAACTAATAATTTATATTATAATGGTAATATTATTAGAATAATTATTAAAATAATATTAAATAATAATATTATATTATAATAACATTGTAATGTTATACCGTAATATTACATATCCTCGTTTTTCTATCAATCACAGAAGTATTACAGAAACATTACGGCATCTTCCCCCAAATCGGTACCATTGCAACGGCAGTTTGATCTTGAATAATAACCGAATGTAGCAGTCAGTCGACTTGGTTCAGCAGTCCGCGAAACGGAGGGCAATCGCGTGTTCCCGTGCGGTTTGCCGTGCTCCAGACAACGGAGGGAAAAAGTTCAACAAAATCCCCCATTAAACGGGGTTAAACTCGATACGCATCTCGACTAACGTGTGGACGAACAGATCGCGACCGACAGATGTTCCATTCTCGCGGGAGGATTTAGAGTTATCGCCAGTCCGCCGGATAAACAGATTTTTCGGTCAAAAGCGCATTAGCCGACCCGTGGAACGGGCTCCTCCACGATTTATTCGGATTTACTCGGTTTGGCTCTCTAGAGGTAATTTCTTACATCATTTCGCATTTGACTTATCTCACGTGTTTTCGGATAATGTCCACCCCTCTCCCCCCGCAACCTCGGAGTTGAAAAGCATACGCGTCGAATATGAATTTTCGATCCCTTCGTTTCTAAATTCTGAGAAATTTGTTATTCGATCTCGACGTGTACGTTGTCACTGCTGTAATAAACTAACAAGAAGAATACTTATTTACTGCTAATGTCGAATTTGACGAGTCATTAGGATGACAAGTGCAAAAAACGGAGATTATTTGTGACTCGACTAACTGACGCACGCGCGCACACACACACACACACACACACACACACACACACACACAGACAAGCTCTTCTGGAGAAGACCTCGTCGAACGAAGATTCAATTTGAAAATAGTCGAGGAAACGAAACGGAAATAGGAGGAGGAGGAGGATGAGGCGTCCCCTCGTGCAGAAGGGATCTGTTCTTTCGTTGAGCTCGTTCAGCGCGGTTAGTTTCCGTTCTCCGATCGACCTTTAGCAAAACGGCGACCAGCTCTTAGCTCTGTTATTGTCGCGAACCTTCCTGCAACTAGGAGAAACGTGCTGTTTGACGACGTAGCGTGAACGTAGGAGCCGCGCGCGCCTATAAACCTCATCTCACGCGTTCTGCGTTGTATCGTGTAATCACGACGTAAAACGTGGAGAAGCAGTTTACGTGGTAGTAGTAGCAGCGAATTGATAATACTTGTTACGCTGTTTTCTGTTTACGTATTACGTGGTCAGCTGATCAATTTACGACGCGCGCTTACGGCAGCGACCAGTGTCGTTGAAAAGTACTTTCATTTCGGTGTTCGCGCGTACGAAACGTCTCGTTTTGTTTCTTGGAAATAAAAGAAACTCGGAAATTTTATATATATATATATATATATATATACTTGTTACTGAGACGGGAAACGGAAGTACGAATTTCGTAGATTTTCTTTGTACTCCTCTTGGAATGCAAGCTTTTAATTTTTTGAAACACTGAAACCACCGATAGGCGTAAAATTTCTCATCCAGAAAAATTAAAACAAAAAAAAAAAAGAAAAAAAAAGTGAATCGTTACGATGCAATCAAGTACGCAAGTTTTTATTTGTACATTATTTATACACAATTACGTTATCTGTATACCTAAAATATACTGTTTTAAATATCCAAAAATGTACTTATTCAGATCTAAATGTCTAAAAACGTATTGTTTTATATCCGTAAAATTTCTATAATTGAAAATTATAAATTTTAAACTGAAAATTATAAGTTTTATAATTGTATAAATTTTAAATTGAAAATTATAAATTATAAAAATGGTCTTTTTGACCATTCCGATAAGTTCTAGCGTCAAGTGCGCCTCCGGCAGCTGGAATTGAAAATTATAAATCGGTCGTTTTCATAATTTCAGCAATTTCAGCGTCAAATGCGCCAGTCTCGTGCAACCTTGAATCGTTTATTCTTCTTAGAACCCCAGTTTCTAATCTACTTCAAGTTTTCACGTTTGGACGTTTGTCAGAGGGGATCGGTGATCCTGTTGATTTTTATCATTCCGTCGAAGCAAATGCCCCTGCGAAAACAGACGGAATTCCAGCCTCGTAGGCTTGGAATTCGCAGGTTTGGAGCTCGTTGGCGTTGGAATTCCGCGGTATAGGCCCGCGACGCGCAAACTTACCGGCCGAGTTCAAGCGTGAGTCGGGTAAAAGTTTTCGACACGCCGCGCGGCGGGATCGAGTTTAAAGGACGGCTCGAGTTTCGTCTCGAGTTCTTCTTTTCTGGCACGTTCGCCAGAATCAGGCGCGTTTCCGCTGCCTGATCGAATCACCCGCTTGAATTTCTCTCCGAAAATACTCCGCGACACCCCCCTGCCTCCCGTCAGTGATATCGTTTCCGCGATTTAACGTTTTTTTTTTTTTCTAAATTCGGAAGAGCTTTCATTGGAAGGAAAATTCTGGAAAATTTCTAAAATGAAATTCCAAGCGTTGGAGAGCAGATCCGAAATGACAGTACTTTTTTCTGGGAAGAAAAAAAAGAAAAAAAGAAAAAGAATCGACACGAAAAACGATACGCGATAGGCGATTTTTCTTTTGCGAGCGTGCAATCCGTTGGCCAAATGAGACTTAACGCGGTGTGATTAAGCAGTCGTTTGATTTTTCTTCTTTTTTTTTCTTTTTTTTTCTTTTAGTTTATTTTCCCTCTGTTGACTCATTGTAAGTACGATAGTCTATCGAACGAGCGCGTCAGTTTGTACGATGTAGGAGAATATTAGCGGTAGCGAGAGGAGCAACGTGTCACTGACACGATAGGGATATCACGTAAATCGGAATGCTTCTTAAGATCTACTTTAGTATTATTGTATACGCACCCTAACGTCCGTTCGTCCCCTTGCAGCGCGCGGATTTTCGACAACGGTGAAAGAAATCGATCGTGCGAGAGAGAGAGAGAGAGGCTTTGTTCATTTTACGTTCGACGTGTGAAAAACCCGAGAACTGAAAAGTAAATAGCTGAAATTCGTTGAAATTCTCCAAATTCAAACGATTTTATTGCGAACTAAACGAAAATAAATTAAAGTGAGATTTTACCACTTGCGCTGGCCAACTGATTGCGGACCATAACGAGTGACCGTGTATAAACCGTACATACACAATAATTCGTCGCTTTCTTTTTGAACTCGTCGGTATATCACTGGAGAAGTAACAAGTTTATTTATTTGTTCTATTTAAATATACTTGAAACTGAGAAAATATTGCAATTTTTGGGAAAAAAAAAATTCACGACGTGCGTGGCACGTCATCCAAGCGCAAGAGGTTAAACGTCAAACATTGATCGCCAGATCGACGAAGTTTTCATTACTGTCACATCGGTTTCTTTCACTTTCGTTCGAAATGAATCTTCGTCCAGCACGAGGACAGGCGGAGGTGACCGTGCATACATTTCTAGACACGTATATATACGTACATATATACGTACAATGTACTTGTGCAAGATGAATGTGAGTATTATTACGCGGTAACGATCCTGCAAAACGTAATGCGATTTGTCCAATTTATCCACCCTCCCCCCCGTGTTGTTCATGCGATCTTTTATAAACGTTGATTTACATAGATAGGTAGCGGCGAGGCACGGAGAGTGCAAACCCGCGTAGAGATTCGTCGCGTTTCAAGGAAATGGCCGCGCGAGCGCATGGAAGCGCAGCTTGCGAGAAGCGACAAACGCTCGTAACGAGCGATATATGAACATTTCGTTTCGACGCGGCGTAGATTAATAAGTTCACTTGTTGTTAGAAATCCGGTGAAATTGGGAATTGTACATTTGTATATCGCTGGAGAGATCTATTTTATCTCGATCGACTTTTCTCTCAATCCTCCTCGTTTCGTTGCTTCGTTTTTTATGTTGCGGAATAAATCTCGCTCGATTGATTTGTTTTACCGAACGACGAATTGTTATCTTTCGGCGGTTTCGAAGGTAAATTCCGTTCCTGCCTGTTTATTTCGTTTCGTTTCCACGCGATTGATTTTCGTCACGTGTCAGCGAGCAGTGTTCGTTTCTAATCATCGCGAATAATTTGTTGCACGCGTCGAGCCGCGAGATTCGCTGCGTACGACACGGCGTTCGATAAAAATGTTCAGTCAAGTGAAATGGAACTGTTGCTGCATGGTCGTTGAACAAGCATGCACATATTTGCTGAGAGAAAAATGGGGAAAAATCGGGGAAGCGTCGATTACACGTGAATGAAGTTTCAAAACGTGCGCTAGAGGTTTCGTATATTTTTTTCGAAAGGGAGAGTGTGTGAAGTAAATTCTCGCGAGTCAAGCGTCAGTTCGTCTGATTTTTCTTTCTCACGGTGGCTTCTCAAAAGTTATAACACCAGAGCCAGAATATTCGAATTAATAAAATTTGACACTATTCCAATCAGCCCTGGAACTATCAACGATTGTAAGCACGAGATTTCCATCGAAATAAAATTAAAATGAAAGAGGAAACAGAAGAATTTTACGATACAAGTTCATTTATATATTCTAGATATTATATACATCCTATGTTACACTTGAAAATGATAAATTTATAAATCTCCGGAAATATATACTTACAAATCACTAATTATAATTAAATGTTTAATTATATATTACACATTCTAAAAACGATACAAATCATACACTCGAATTGATAAAACTTGACAATATTCCAATCAGCCCTAGAACTACCAACAATCGTAAGCACGAGATAAAATTAAAATGAAAGAGGAAACAGAAGAATTTTACGATACAAGTTCATTTATATATTCTACAAATTATATACGTCATATGTTATACACTTAAAAATGATAAATTTATAAATCTCTAGAAATATATACTTGTGTATTAATTATAATTAAATGTATAATTATATATTACACATTCTAAAAATGATACAAATCATACACTCGAATTGATAAAACTTGACAATATTTCAATCAGCCCTAGAACTACCAACAATTGCAAGCACGAAATAAAATTAAAATGAAAGAAGAAACAGAAGAATTTTACGATACAAGTTC
Source organism: Tetragonisca angustula (assembly GCA_036937485.2). Taxonomy (NCBI): domain Eukaryota; kingdom Metazoa; phylum Arthropoda; class Insecta; order Hymenoptera; family Apidae; genus Tetragonisca; species Tetragonisca angustula. The sequence continues at coordinate 271,375 of JAWNGG020000167.1, forward strand.
ATTTATATATTCTACAAATTATATACGTCATATGTTATACACTTAAAAATGATAAATTTCTAAATCTCTAGAAATATATACTTCTGTATTAATTATAATTAAATGTATAATTATATATTACACATTCTAAAAATGATACAAATCATACACTCGAATTGATAAAACTTGACAATATTTCAATCAGCCCTAGAACTACCAACAATTGCAAGCACGAAATAAAATTAAAATGAAAGAGGAAACAGAAGAATTTTACGATACAAGTTCATTTATATATTCTACAAATTATATACGTCATATGTTATACACTTAAAAATGATAAATTTCTAAATCTCTAGAAATATATACTTCTGTATTAATTATAATTAAATGTATAATTATATATTACACATTCTAAAAATGATACAAATCATACACTCGAATTGATAAAACTTGACAATATTTCAATCAGCCCTAGAACTACCAACAATTGCAAGCACGAAATAAAATTAAAATGAAAGAAGAAACAGAAGAATTTTACGATACAAGTTCATTTATATATTCTACAAATTATATACGTCATATGTTATACACTTAAAAATAATAAATTTCTAAATCTCTAGAAATATATACTTCTGTATTAATTATCATTAAATGTATAATTATATATTACACATTCTAAAAATGATATACAAATCATACATACACGGAAACAAATATAATCTGAAAACTCGGAAAAAAAATCTCTGTACTCTAGAATGCCCGTACGAACGTGCGTAGAATGCCCGACAGATATTGCAATTAAGTTGGTCATTTTGACTAACCGTCGATAGTTCTGCAATAGCGTTAGACACCGGGCATTACAATAGCGCGGCGCTTGAATCGATCGCAATTTCGCATTGAAAGTCGCGATTAAGTACAATGGAAATAATCAGCCGCGGCGAAATCAATATTCCATCACAATGGAAAATGCGGGGAACGGGCAACCTTTTGCGCGTGCACGCGAAACTTTCAATCGAGTTCCATCAGCCTCAGAATATTTGCCCCAGTGGGTGGGTGGGTGGAGGGGAGGGAGTAGCAATCAATGCAAACAAACGTAAGTTCCATTCATTTGACTCAACATCGCGCGCGAATCCAAAGCTGCGGATCTCGTGCGAGTTTATCTCTCTTTCTCTCTCGCTGGTTGGAACAATATAGTTTGTATTTAAAGGCGAAAAGAAAAGGGAGGGAAACGAGAGAGAAACAAAGGAGGACGAGGTGAATTGTACATTCAGAGGGAGGGGGGAAATAGTAAAAGAGCACGCGCGTGGAGGATCTATTGTACATTCGCGTGTGCACGAAAACGCTCGAGATCGAGCTAGTTTCCCCCTCCCCCCCTTTTTTTTTATTTTCCATTTTTTAGACGACCGGCGAACGGGCGAATCGAAGTTTAGAAGAATTTACCGATCGATACGTTTTTTGTAGACGAGGAGCGAGGAACTTACTACGTACTGTTTTATAAAATGTTTAGAGAACGAGGAGTGATGTAAGAAAAAGTAAAAAAAAAAAAAAAAAAAAGGAAAAAAGAGAGAGAAGTGCGTGCCACCAATAATGCCTCACTAGGTGCGCACTGTAGAGAGATTATTCGCTATGTCGAAAGGATAGTCGACACTTTATGTTCATTTCGAGAGAAAAAAAAATGTTTCCCCGCAGTACACACACGTACACACACAGACACACACAGACACACACACACACACACACACACACACACTGTACGTTTATATTTCCGCTGAATAAATTATTATTTTCTATGCTACGACAAAACTGTTGACTCTGAATTTTCATTCGAACACCCGCCAAGAATTTCTTCGCCCCGTCGGAGAGATTGTTCATTATTTCATTATCACGTAAGCGCGATGAGAATTTCATTAATTCGCGCGTCTCGGAATCAAAAGGAAATTCGAGTTATTCTGAACGCGCGAATTTTCAAAAAAAAAAAAGAAGAAAAGTACTTCAACATCGAGAATCCTGATGGCGACGATTCTCTGCGAAAGAAATCTTCATCTTCCTCGAGAGAGAGAGAGAGAGAGAGAGAGAGTGTCGTCTGCCACCGGGACAATTATGCGATTTTCAATTCGAAGTGGCATCGACGGGGAATAATTGATAGCAAGCGGTCAAAGGGGAGGACTCTTTCATTCGTAAAATAAACTCATGAACAGTTCCCATCAGCCTGACAAAAGATCTTCGCGGCACTGACGTAGTTGATTGCGTCACGGGCTCCAATTACTCGGTATTTTCATGTAATTTGAAATGTTTCTTGCCCACGGAAGAATATTCCGGAAAATTGAATAAACGAGAGAGTGGCACGGAAATCACGCGGGGAGAAGCCTTACACTCATGCGCGCTCGAAGGGGATGGGGGAGGATCGATTCGTTTGCGATAATAATGAAAGAGACTTCTGTCAACTGTGGAAATAGCATCCTTCCTTACCCTTCGACCGCGGGGATGCTTTCGTTCTTATTTCGTCTGCCGTTATTTCAGACAACTGCTTGTTGTCACGCTCTGTCGTGCTACTTCGTTTTACTCGCTCGTGACATTTCTTTTTTCTCTTTTTTTTTCTTTTTTTTTTTCTTTCAGCTCGAAGAATTCGTTGAAAATCGACGGAACGAAACGGTGTCCCGATTCGCGCGCGTTTCTCCTCTTATTGCGCGGATTGCGCAACAAGAGAGGGGATGAGCAACGAGAGAGGCGACTCGTGTCAGAACTTGGGGAATTTTTGGCAGTCGACTCGCCAAGTATTCTGCATGAACGTTGCGTAAATGGAACGCCCATTAACGTTCCGCGCGATCGATTAATAGCCGGCCACGCGTGTAATTATTCCTAAAGTTCGGGAGATACGTTGGCTCGTGCGATTCTAATAATAAGGCCAACTTCTCCTCCGTTCTGAAAGGCAGAGATTTCCAAGCACCTCTGTTCACGTTGCACTCGTGACGAAATTCGAAAGAATCGAAATGAAATTTTACGATTAAACTGTATTTTTGTTTGTCACATCTCGTTAAATTAAATATTTTATATTTCTTCCTTTAAATAATATCTCTGATTTTTTCTCTAGAGAAAGTAATTTAAACTAACGAACTTGATAAAGTACGTGGCTTCAATTCACACTAGAGAAACAAAATTTCCTGTTGATTCTATCAAATTCAGCAGTTGGCAGTTGTAAAAGAAATATCGAAATACGAAATTTTAATTTTGAACATTGAAATTAAATTGTCATGCAATTTAATTCATCCGGTACAATGTTTCGATAATACTTTAATCAGTGCATTAAATAAATTATCAAGTGATATAAAATTAAAATTAATAATTCCGCTCGACGGATACTCATAAATATAAATATAGTATAAATCGTCGAATCAGAGACAAAACACACCGCGAATCGTATTAATTGCCAACAATATTAAATTAAATATGTTAAAAGAATTAAACGTCGATCTTCAACATTATATGTTTATACCTCTGTGCAAACTGCGCCAATTGCATGCTACGTGGATTTTACGATTAGAATTATATTTTCTTATCGGGAATTCCGAACGGTGTCCGAGCAATAAAAATTCCACCAGGCGCGAAGACAGATCAACCTCATTCTTTACCTATTAAATCCTCTCAACAGTCGGTCCACGTCCCACAACTATATCTACAATCTACAACCACCAAGTGGGGGATTGTTCCACCACTGGGATGTTTCAATCTTCAATTTCTCGTTGCAGAAGCAAACATAACTTAAGGGGGGTATTCTAGTGTGAGGTGCGTGTTTTTTTAACTTTCTTAGGGAATCTTTTGCAAAGAAACTGTTATACCTTTTGCGGTCAAATTGACGAAGTTTATTTGTACGTATTTCAACGACGTTTGGAAATTTTTTTGGGACAAAAAAAGTTAAAATTAGTGGCACTGAATATTCTCAAACATGCTCTCAGGCCATTCCGCTTGTCGGAAATAAAAAAAACGTGAATGTCCCTTAATTAGTATGAGTTTGGCTATAGCAGGTACCAAAACAAAAGAAGAAAGCTAATTAAAAAAGTGGCGATACTTTGAAGTTCGATTATCGATTTTTGCGTGTTTTTTGTCGAACTTCGGAAGCCTAAAGAAATATAAAAAATAAAATTTTTCGGTTAACTCTGACAGGGGCCATAGTTACACACTGTACTAAATGCGTACTTAAAATTTTGAGTCAATTGGTCAAGTAGATTTTGAGATATCATGGCTCACCGTTCTGAGAAACATAGTTTCCAGAAAAATGCCTTTAAAGTTTAGTCATTGCGGTAACAATGACGCTGGTCGTCGCGTCCTTCAAACAACCATAACTTCGTCAATTTAAAAAGTTCACGTGTAAGGTTACAGAGATTTATTTTTAAAACTATGTCCCTTAAGAATATGCAAAAAAAAAAAAATCGATTTTTTCAAAAGTTCACACTAGAATAGCCCCTTGAACGATAAACAGAAGGAAAGTAACAAACAAGTCTCGGAGGACGGCAGATCAACAACGATGAAGATTCAGTGACATTGTTCCGAAGCCAAACGCGACATTCGAGGACCACGAATGTTTGTTTTACACGTGTGTCCATTTCCACGTGTGTTCCATATATCGTTACGCTTGACCACTGATAGAAAGTAAGCAAACGTCAGACAAACGTGATCGCGGAGCCAGCTTTATCTTTGCAAAGCAGTGTCATAACACCTCGGATAGGGGGCACGGTGCAACGTGGCGGCGCCAAGCTTTCGAATGGCTGCGTCAAATTTCGCGACGGACGAAACAGTTGGAAACTTTGGCAGAAACTTTGGATAGAACGTCGCTACGGAATTTCCATACCACGTGGCCACCGTATTCCCGCGAAGTGGGTTGATGTGGAAAGGATCGCCATTGCGAAGTGTCTGCACGCTTATTGCAGAATCATGAATGTTTTTGGATGGAAATTATTGGATTTTTCTAATAATATATTTATATAAATTATTTAATAACAGAAGTTTGTATTTTTAACTTAACGTTTTACTTTTAGAAATTTCCAAGTTTCTTTCATTTGTTGAACTGAAGAAAATCCCAAGGTAAATTTAAAAGAAAAATTAAATGAAAATTTTAAGGAAAAAGACAAATTTTTAAAAAAAAGTTCAACTCACGTGGAAAACTCCCGTTTTCGTCTGTAAATTCCAAGATACTATAACTTACAAAAAAAAAAAAAAAAAAAAAGAAAACGTCACTCGCGAACGAGGTGAATTTGATTTGCCGAGGTGAAACGGATGAATGTGAATTTTGACGTTGAAACAAGGCGAGTCTCACGTTGCAAGAAGTTGTTGAATGCAATCTGCAAAAATGATTCACTTGTTAGTTACGCGTCTCCTTTTGCTCGTAAATTCCAAAGATAAATTAAAAAAACAGAAAAAAAAGCTTGAACCCAACTGCAGCTCCTAAATAACCGAGCGTAAATATTTTCTCGTGTCTCGCGCGAGGGAGGATGAATTCCTCGGGCAGAAAATGAGCGGTGGCCCGGCGCGGATAGCGAGTCGCGCGATCCAGCTTGAAAATTCCAGGCTCGCGCGCACGTTTCTCCGTGCATACCTGGTGGGGCGGTGCGATCGAACGAACGATATTCGTGACACATCCCACGTGTTGGCATTCCCGCATCCTAGCCCATTGGATCCCGCGGGATTTATTTTAAGATCGGTATGACGGCGACGTGAATTTACAGGCCGCGGCGGCAACGCAGCCGCGCCGACGCCTCAGTGAATCCGCGGCTGGCTCGTACGCGAGTCGCACGCGACGTCCTCCGCCGAGACCGTCATCGATCCATCGATCCGTCGATCCAACCCTCCTCTCGATTCCGCGCACGAATTTCCATCTCGCGACCGCCTTCGCATCGTAAAATCTCTATTTACGCTTGTACACATATCTCTCGGGTGTATTCGGAATTTTCGTACGTAGGTGTATCGAGAATTTGCGCGGACAGTTGCTGTTCCACTTTCAATTGAATTTCTTTTGTATTATTCGTCTGAATGGGCTGTAATTGGCATACGATGAAACAGTTTCGGTGTAAGTTTCGCGGTACGTTCAGCTGGAATTGGTAATCACGTACCGAGCGATCGAGATGATCTTGCGGGATGTTAACGGTAGAACTACGGTAGATGGGAAAGTATGATATAATAGGAAAAAGAAAATGTAATATAATAATGTAATAGAAGAAATAATAATATAATATAATAGTAATATAATAATAATATAACAATGTAATAGAACATAATAGAAGAAATAATAATATAATATAATAGTAATATAATAATATAATATAATAATGTAATAGAACATAATAGAAGAAATAATAATATAATATAATAGTAATATAATAATATAATATAATAATGTAATAGAACATAATAGAAGAAATAATAATATAATATAATAGTAATATAATAATATAATACAATAATAATATAGTAATATAATAGAAGAAAGTATAATATAATAGCAAAGGAATTAAAGTGCAAGCTACAATAAGAAGTTAATAATGGAAGATACAAGTTTCTGTTAATACATTTTATTGTCGAGTGTCTAAATATGTAAAACTTATATAGAAAATTATAAATTTGTCATTTTGACCACTTGTTCACTTTTGACGACTGAAATATAAAATTTCCATCAGAGACGTTAAAGTAAAAGAAACAGAAAAGAATCTCCAAAAATATACTGTTTTGTATCTATAAGATATCTAACAAAAATATTCAAATGGTCGTTCTAGTCCACGTATGTAACCGATTAACATCGGTATACAAAGACAATATTCAATCGGATCTTTAACCAAGTTGAATATTAATTTTCTGCAATAAACGTCCAGCTTCTTTATATTCTTTTCGTGCAATGACCGCAGTATAATACATATATACAAAATTTTTTATATCTCCTCCAATAAATGCCCAACTTCTTTATACTTCCTCTTCTCATTCTCGAACTTTTTTCCCCACTTATAAAAATTTTTCGCAATTGTCTGCAATACCATTTCGTGCCACACCAACCATTTTGTAGTATACGATACATACCGAAATTTTTTATACAATGTTAGTATAACATTCCAACACTCTTCAACAATCTAACCAAGTGGAGTTCTACCGTTCGCGATTTCTTCGAAAACCCCGCGACCTTCGGTACCGCTGTCTCCTTCGTTCCACTTCAGCAACGGTGACGTTCACCTGAACGCGGTTGGCCGTTCGTCAAGAATCGACGAGCGCGAGCGAATATCTCTCGCGAGATATTTCGAGATGTGTAGGCACGCTCTCGATGGGAATCGGGACGCGGCTCGCCCTGTCAGAGTGTCGCAATCGGCAAGTCGATTCGGTAAGAGAGGAGGCAACCTGGTTTCCATCGTTCGATTTGGCCTTTATCGTTCGTCGATCTCGTCCTCTTCGACCGCGATATATTTTCTCGAAGCAACGTATACCGATTCGCAGATCGTTTTGGGCCAGGCTCCTTTCCTGGAACATGTGGGCGTGTTAAACGCGCGAGCAAGCGAGGCGGAAAGTAGCAGCAGCCATTTGAGAGAAGATCGAGGGATCGCGTGCCGCTTAACCGGAAAAATCTCCATCGCGATTTCACGCGCGATTATTTATAACCGGCTGCTTGTAAACACTTTGGCGTCCGCCGCGGGCCGCCATTTCTTGCAAAGCCTCCTTGCCAGACGTCTATTTCAACGTCTCTCGCGTCTTGTGCTTCGATTCACTTTACCCGGTGACATCATACTCGAGGCGAGTTTCTAGAATGATGTTACGCGACGCGAAGGCCGACCCCGCAGCCGGTCTGTCTTTCCGCCGGTAAGTCTCGTTAGAAAGTTGTGCCGTGAGTTGTTTCGGCGAGCAAATTCGACTCTCTTTTTTTTTTTTTTTTTTTTTAAGTCGAACGAGATTACGAGTTGGCGCGATTCTGCGCTATCTGTTAGAAATTAAAGAAAGAATCAATCGGGGCGGCTGTGAGACGGTGTCGAGAGAATTATTTCAAGTTCCGAGTAGATTCGAATACGATCGAATATTTGAGAGTGTCTCACTGTGGATTTCGTGAATTCGGCTTCTATTTAGAAATTCAGACACTGAAATACATTTTGGTGCCGTCAGAGTAGAAATATAAGTCGGCAGTCTTTGGAAACTCGCGACTGGCCACGTTCACTCGCTTTTTCTATCATGCTACTCGAAATTGTATTTTAAAGTGTTATTTAATGTTATTGGTATAAAAATGCAAGTTGTCTTTGGAAATTCGTTTACTTTCAAATATACATGTATATATATATATATAAATTATTTAATAATAATAATAAAATGTATATATATATATATATATATAAATTTATAATCAATTTATACTTATATTATTTTTTAAAAATAGTAATATGTCTGAAAAAGATATATTTTGATAAAATATTTATATATAATTTATTTATATTATTACTTGAATTTTAGTTTAAAAAAAAAATTAATTTGCAGTTAATAAATATTAGAATAATTAAATCTAACCAACCATTATAAATAATATTTATTGTTATATTTTAATTTTAAAAACTAATTAATTAATTGATAATTAATAATTTATTAATAATTTTAAAAATTATTATATATATATATTCAACATTCATTTACTTTCTCTGTCACATTTTCCTATTAAAAATTTTATTTAATATCAAGTAAAATATTACCAAAGTGTTATTTAATATTGAGTAAAGTATCATTTAACATTACCAACATAAAAATGCAAGTTCTCTTTGGAAATTCTCAACATTCATTTACTTTCTCTGTCACATTTTTCTATTAAAAATATTATTTAATATCGAGTAAAATATTACCAAAGTGTTATTTAATATCGAGTAAAGTATCATTTAACATTACCAGCATAAAAATGCAAGTTGTCTTTGGAAATTCTCGGCATTCATTTACTTCCTCTGTCACATTTTCCAATCAGCAACATTCCAAAACGTTATTTAACATTTAACATCACAAGAATAGAAGACAATAGTTCTTGAAAACACTGGACAGGCCTCGTTCACTTTTTCCATCGCGTTTTCCTATTAGAAAGTACAGGGGGGGGGGGAAAGCTTGTTACACGGTTCACCCCCCTGGTGGAAACGTATAAGTCGTGTTTCCTGTTTTCTCGGCAGCTTTTCGTCCTCTGTCGCGGATACGTGAATAATAAACGCAAACACGGCGAGACGGGAGAACGCCGCGAGTGCGGTATGAAGCCGTTTCGGAAACATCAAGGAGGAAGTCAAACTCTCTCGATTCTCTGACAAGCTGCCAAGCGTCTGAGGTCGCGGTTACGTAAGCGACGTGAAGCGCCTCGGGCCCCCCGATTCGATTCACCGTCGAACAATAATTCATCGATCGAGTTTTACGCCCATCGTGTATCAGCCCAGATATCACGCTGCTCGTAACCTACGTGGAAGCAGGCAAAATGTAGTAGAACCGTATGATCCTTGATACACTACGTACGATATCGGTTGATTAATATCGGAGTGGAAGTGAAGTAAACAGCCGGCGGTTTCTGTGCAACGTGGAGATATTCTCGTTACCGATCGACGTTCGATTTTTTTCCAGATCGACAGTAGGATTGTGGTCCTCGCGCGTGGAGAGAAGAACGAAATGAGAATTGCAAATGATTAAAATAATTTTGACAGTTAGATGAATATAAAATATCATTGTGAAATTGTAAATGGACTTATGCTTGATTTCTAGATGACCCTCGAGAAGATTATGAGCCAGAGAACGAGAAAAATAATATTTTAATAAAAGGTGATGTGAACTGAAGGTCGAAAAGTATTGAAATAATTTTTAGTCGAACAAACAAATATTACCGTGAAATCATTGCAAACTGATTTTTAGATAATCCTCGAGAAGATTATGAGCCGAAGAACGGAAAAAATGATATTTTAATAAAAAGTGAAGTGAAGTGAAAGTCGAAAAGTATTAAAATAATTTTTAATCGAATAAACAAGTATTACCGTGAAATCATTGCAAACTGATTTTTAGATAATCCTCGAGAAGATTACGAGGCGGAGAACGGAAAAAATTGTATTTTAATAAAAGGAGAAAAGAATTAATAATATTTTAATAAAGTGTACAACGATGTGAAAGTTGAAAATAATTTTTAATTAAATAAACAAGTATCACTGTGAAATTACTTGTGAACTGATTTTTAGATGACCTTCAAGAAGATTATGAGCCGAGGAACATAAAAAATAGTATTTTAATAAAAAGGGAAAAGAATTAATAATATTTTAATAAAGTAAAGAACGATGTGAAAGTCGAAAATAATTTTTAATTAAATAAACAAGTATCACTGTGGAATTACTTGTGAACTGATTTTTATATGACCTTCAAGAAGATTATGAGCCGAGGAACAGAAAAAATAGTATTTTAATAAAAAGAGAAAAGAATTAATAATATTTTAATAAGGTGTAGAACGATGTGAAAGTCGAAAATAATTTTTAATTAAATAAACAAGTATCACTGTGAAATTACTTGTGAAGTGATTTTTAGATGACCTTCAAGAAGATTATGAGCGAGGAGTCTCGCGTTTGAAAATAATATTTTAACAAAAGAAGAAGCATCGCGAGGTGAAGAAGAACGAAGCGAGGTGCGAGTGTTAAAATCATTTTTAATTAAACGAGAAAGAGCGAAACAAGTACATTGTAAAATGAGATCCAGATGGAAGTTTAATCTTCGAATAATGTTTCTGCAGGAACCGTAAACTGCTGTGCCGTGTTTCGGCTGTTCGTTTGAAAGAACAAGCAACAATTCCCAAAGTTTCGAACTTCGGAGCGGAGAAACATTTATTTCGCCTTCGCGAAAACGTCTCCGTTTCGTTTTGAAAATATCCTTCGATGCGAGAGTGCAAATGTTTGCGTACTCCGGCGGAATCTGGAAATATCGATCTAAATGAATATCTCAATATTGATACTAGGCTTCGGGCCGCGGCGGTACAGATCCCTCCGTGTCGCCGTAAAATCAAAATAGAGGCCAGAAACGTCTTCGCGAAACAGTAAAGCAATAAGAAACATAAAAGTCACGACTGTTGATCGATAGAGCTGTCGTCCTGAGACATCGAAATGCAAAAGTCGCGTCGGTCGATAAAACTGTTGTCTTGGAAAATCACAGTTCAAAAGTTATCGCGTCATTTGATGGAAATATTGTCTTGGAAAATCAAAGTGCAAAAGTCACTATTGCTCTAGAGAATCTAAATTTAAAAGTCACGCTGCTCGACAAGAATACTGTCTTGGAAAATCGAAATGCAAAAGTCGCGTTGATCGATAAAACTAATATCCTCGAAAATCTAAATTCAAAAGCCGCGTTGATCGATAGAGTTGTCATCTCGTTGATCGATAAAACTACTGTCTTGGAAAATGGAAACGCAAAAGTCATTTTAATCGATCCAATTACAACATCGTCTTAACCGCTTGCGCTGGCAACTGATTGCGGACCATAACGAGTGACCGTGTATAAACCGTACGCAATAATTCGTCGCCTTCTTTTTCTTTTTCTCATCGGTACGATATCACTGGATAGAAATTATTGAAGAGAAGTAATAAATTTATTATTTGTTTTGCCCGGGTTATACTTAAATATACTTAAAACTGAGAAAATATTACGATATTGGGGTAAAAAGTTTACAACGTGCGTGGCAAGAGATCAAAGCAGCTAAAGACAAATGACCCCTCTGATTATAGAAATTATCTGCGTATAGACTCTGCGTTTTGTCACCTTGTTGAATAAAATTTGCCCGAGAATTGAAAAAAAAGCTACTAAAACTAAGAAGAAATAATAAATTAAATGTTGCAAAAAAAGAAAAGCAAAAAGATGGTTAATCCAGAGAAATAAAAATCGAAATACAGAGGATCGATAATTCCCCTCTTAGTTATCCTAAAAAACATCGTGTGTTACGAGGCAGAATCGCGAGCAGACGCGAGGCAACCGGATCGTTGTGGGAGGGGAGCCGAAAAGTGGACGGTGGCCGCGGAGGTGATCGAACTCGAGGAGGGCGCAAGAACGAAAAACCGGAAACATGAAGAACGCTCACCCGCTTGTAACAGCCGCGCCGCCACCGCCACCGCCGCCGTCATCGTCGTCATCGTCGTCGTGCCTTGTCGATCGAGATTCTTCGTCGTCGAGCGAACCGGCGGAACCGATCATCAGACTGAGGCTGGACAAGCCGCTTCACTGGGAGTGGGAGCTGACCACGTCCGCGGACGCGCTTCCTGTCATCCAGCTGTTGGACAAGGACGGCCGGCTACTAGTCGAAACGAGTGGTCGGACGGCGCAGCGGGCCAGAGGCTCGTTTCGCGAGGGCCTGAGAACGCGCGAGGAGTTTCCAACGACCGCCGCCGCCGCCGCCGCCTCCTCGTCCTTCTCATCCACATCCACGCCCTCGACGGTCGTGCTTCCTGCCCCGGGGAACAGGAACGCGGACGGTTTCAGCACGAAGTTCGGCGCGGTTCGGTTTGGCTACGAGCCGCGGAAGTCGAAAAGCGACGTGACGGTGAAAGAGAGGAGAAGAAAGAGGAGCAACAGACATTCCTGCGGCGGCTCGGAGCGAGAAGGCGAGGAGAGGGCAAGCTCGGGAAAAAGATACTCCGTAGGCGATTATCTGCGACGGCAGATCATCGACGATCTAACGAACGAGTGCCACGCTCGACGAAGTCCCGAGGAATTGGCGCGGGAGAGATGCAGGAAGGTGAAGCGTTACCTGAGGAGTCGCAGCGAGACGCTGCCGAGATTGGTCCACGTGGAGGAAGAGGAGCCTGACAGAAACACGAGACCGAGCGTCGACACGAGCGTCGAGGATCGAATTCGCAGCGAGAGGATCAAAGACGGTTTGACTCGTCTGAGGGAGGCGATCAGGGAGAAGAACGTGAGGGGAGAGAGGGGCGACGCACTCGACGGAACTTCCGACCCGATTCCGGACGACGCGAACTTTGGAAATTGCGAGAGGCGGATCGGTAACGACGAGCTGGAAAGGGTGAGGTCGTTCTTGAGGAGGAAAATTCAAGAGAGGATGCAGCTGGAACGGTGCAACGTCCCGCCGATTTGGCCGAAAGGCGTCGGAATTCAGAAGAGGTACTCGGATTGCAGACGGCCGGAGGATCCGCGAGGTTATCGTACTCGAAAGGTGCGCAGCGAGACGAGCATCGTCAGGTTCGATCCGGGGATTCTTGAGAAGGACAGGCAGAAAGGGAGCGGGAGGCAGGTCGAGAGGGAGAGATGCCCGAGGGCCGGCAGGTCGCGTTCCAAGGATTCGTTCGGGCAAAAAGCGTGCCGCCGTTCCAGGAGCGAGACGATCCACGAGGCCGCGGAAACGAGTGCGACGAATCGCAGCGGCCGACAGTGGGCCGAAACGCGGGACACCGCGGAGAAACGGAAGCTCTACCGAAAAACCAGGAGCGACGTGCTGCTGGGCCAGATGGCCGCCGGCCTGGACAGCGTCGACGAGTCCTGGCGCGAGTACAAGGAGAGGAAGAAGCACGAGAGGCTGCGTCGCGAGTCCGAAACGACCAGAGAGGTGAAGGAGGAGGACTTTATGAGCAAACCGCGGTGGAAGGATCTTCGGACAGCTGTGTGCTCCGTCGCCGGCAACTGTCGCGTCTGTCAGAATCTGCAGAATTGCGTGAACGTTTCGTCGAAGAAGAACCAGCGGGAGCCGGAGGATTCGTGCGTCTCCGGTGGTGAGAACGACACCGTCAACGAGAGGCCGAGCACCAGTTTACAGGAGAATTACCTCGTTGTCGACAGGAAGCCTAACGCCGCGAATGTTCGAGAGAGCAGCCACGATGCCAACGACTCGTCAAACGTGAATTCCCCGGACTGCGGTTACAGCACGATCGCCAAGAGGACGTTCAACGATTACAAGGAACTGTATGCACGGTCGAACGTGAAGAAGAGCGACACGTTTAAGATCGTGGACGGTAGCGAGGAGCTGCCTTCCTTGGAGGAAGACACGCAGGAGCGAAGCGAGGATTCGAACCACGATGGCGGGTCTGTCGATCGTTTCGGCGGCGTGTTGACGAACAAGTCGAACGAGGACATCGCCAGGGATTACTTCAGCAGAGTGTACGAGCTGCTGAAGAGGAGGCAGGAGGAGGCGAGGAAGATGGCGGAGAAACAGGAAATGGGAGGCTGCGACGATTCCTCGTCGTCTAATTGCACGGAGAAAGTGCAAAGGAGAAGGCTACGCCGCAAGAAAAAGGAACGGGACACGCAAGGTAAGAAACGAATCGCTTTGAATGCTTTGCCAGTCTGTTTGGAACGCAGGAGCGCGTTGCTTTTTTCGCGCATGGCGGCTCTCAGTGTGGTAGAAATTTTGTCACACGGTTGCTCCTTCATCGCGACGTTAACGAGGACGAGTGAAACGACATTCAAGCGTTGAAGTTCGTTCAAACGCTGCAACGTTCGTTCAATTTGTCTTGGGAAAATTGAAAATTTAAACTTCGTGTTAACGTCTTGCAAATTTGTCAGCGTCGCCGCTACAATCGTCAATCACGATAATCGTGTCTCGTTACGTCGTTAATGAGATGTCACAAAGTTTCGTACAACAATTTGTTCTGTAATAATTTAGTGAATTTTTCTACGATAAGTTGATTGTTACTTAATCACGTGTCATTGACGTTAAGTTAGGTTGAGGTTAGTCTAGGTTAGTCTAGGTTTCCATTTTATAATACCAGTTATGGACGATGTTAACAATTTGTGAAATTTAAAAGTTATTCGAGAGATTCGAAAATATTCATCTCGCTTTAATTATTCTAAAATATGAACAGAAATAGAAACGACGGTCGCCAGTGACCATCGTAGCGGTCAACGTGTTGAAACAAAAGCACGCTCTCGAATATTCACCGAGGCACACAGTTGGTTCTGCCAACGTGTTCTACAAATTCTACAGTTTAACTGAAAATGACGACTCGCGAGGAGGCGGCGCCGTCGTTGCGCGTCGCATCACATCAAGGCTTACTTTGTAATTAAAAAAGAAAAAAAGAAAAAAAAAAGGGTTGGAAATACGCGGAGCGAAAGACAAAGCGAGAACGGCCTCGTCGATGGCCAACTCGTTCAAGTGCGGCGCGGAATTTCGAGCCGGAGGATGTCGAGTGCCAGACTGTCGAAATCACCTTGAAGCACGTGACCACGATCGCCTCTTTAACGGCAACGAAAACTCTCGTTAACGCGAGAAACTTATCTTTTAAAAGCTCGGTTTTCTTCTCGGTCGCGAACTCGCGCTATTTACGCTCCCGCCAACGTCCCACAGACGTCGTTTTGACGAAACTTTGTGTTGCCGCTGTAGAAGTAAGTTTCGCTCCTTATTAAACGTAACGAGTCGCTTATTTTTTTTTAAATTGACGGGGTATTCTGGTAATCCGGCTTGAAAAAAATCGACTTTTTTCGGGATCTTTTTCCAAGGAAACCACGATACATTTTGGCATGCAGTTTTCGCGCACAGATTTATTCACACTTGAAGAGTATTTACAATTTTCTTTTTTTCCAACGAAATTAATGAAAGTCGTGGAAATTATATAGCCTTAGGTAAACCATGTTTTTAAAAAACGAATGGCCGACGTGATTCCGGTCCATCTGGTTATTTGAAACTAAAGAACCAAAATGCATCTTAATTAGTATAAATATGGCTATCGCGCGTGAATCACGGAAATTTCGAAAATTAAAAAAAATGGCAACATTTTGAAGTTTAAATATCGATTTTCCTTGTGTTTTTCGTCTTTTGGATGGTAAAAAAAACATCAGATTTTGAAATCCGTGGTCCATGCGATAAAGGTATATCCAGTGAAGATCTCCTCCAAATTTCAAGTCAATCGATCGACTAAAACGTGAGATATCCCGTCAGCCAGTTTGAAAAGTATGGATTTGAGAAAAACACGTTATACAAAAATATTCATACTTACAATCGATCGAGCAGTATAAAAAATAAAATATAAAATAATAATAATATAAAGATAAATAACAATATAAATAATAATATCATAAAATGAAATATTTTTTGAGAAAAACTTGAAGTTTTTGTTACCTGTTGTGCAAAAATATTCACACTTATGTTGCGAGCGGTACACCGGTTCCTTTAAACATCTATAACTTTGCCAATTTTACGAATTCAAACAAATCCTTTTACATGGGCATTTTCGAAAGCACATACTTTGAGAAAATGTAAAAAAAGAATGTTGATTACTAAGGAGACGTCATACTATAGCGGTGTACACCTTGCCACCTTGTACAAAAAATTAAATTATTTAATTAAAAAAAAAAAAAAATCGATATATTAGTATGTGACCCATGGAAAGATGTATTACCTCGTAATATCTTGCTATGTTAATATTACACGTTAACATTTCGATGCAAACGATTTGTTCTTTTCCTTTTTTTTTTTTCTTTTTTTCTTCCTGAAGGTGACGGCTTGCCTCGTTAATGGAGAAAGGTGGTTCGATTCGTTGGGGATTTCTAGTTTCAAAGCGTTTTGCCTGTTTCGAAATCGAGGCAAACGGAAATAACCCGCCGTTCCCTTTTCTCGTCCCGATTTTCAAATATTTAGCGATTTATTTCGCCAGAGAGCGATTCTGAAACTGATGTACGGGGTTTCGCTTGAACGAACGACGTTTCGGTGGTTGAATGTCGCCACTGAAAACTTGGTCACGGATCGTGTGCAGGTTGTTAGATACAGTTCGACGTTCGATTCTCTCATTCGAGGATTGGATTACGCGCTCTTTGATGCTTTCAGGGATTTCTCGGGCCGTGTATTCCAACCGAATGCCCGGGCAGGGAATAAAGGTCGGGCTAAAGTGGCTTTTAAACGCTTGCTGACATTTCAACTGCCGGCGTTCGATAGCGTCGCGAGAGCGAATTTGCAAGCTGCAAGTAAACCGAACAAACTCTACCCGACTGATCGATAATGCTTTGGCTAATTCGTTCGAGGCGGAAAATCGTATCGACGAAGAAGATGAAAGAACTGTGATTAATTTGAACGTCGTACAAACGAATAATTCTCTTCTTTTTTTTTTTTTTTTTTTTTCTTAATATTCAGTTTTGAGATGAAGACTAAACAATCGATTTGACGAAACCACGATTCTCCCCGCATGTAAATTCGCGGTTTTTCGTTTCGTAATTTCAAACCAATAGTTCCTCAGTCTGCAAACAGGGGCGTAAAACGAAACTGCAGCGCACGCGGTATTCCACTTTGGCGAGTAACCGTCCGCGAGCACGGAACGCAATCACGATAAACTTTGGCTACGTACTATTGCTTCATGATGAATGCACGTCGTTTTTGGCGCTAACTGATCGTTAATCCCTTTGGTAACCTCGCAGTGGATGCTTGTTTTTGGAATAAGATCTTTTCTATTCTTCTTCTTTTTTTTTTTATTTTTCATTGTCTAAAAGGCTCAACGAGGAAAATATTTAACAGGTTCTGTATCGGGTCGATTTTTGATTAGGTTAGGTTGTCATGATTAATAATTTTGCTTCCGAAATTTTTATAATGATGCAGAAGTCACAATTATCAAGAAAAGTGTGTAGAGTTTAAGACGCATTGCAGAACGAAGCAATAAATTTAATTTTAAGGTATTACTTTGACAAAAGCACATGATTGAACATCTACTCTATCTACTCTAGCGAGTCGCATAATATTTCCCAATGTTGTCAAAATTAATTTAAAATAAGACACTCTATTCCAAATATTTTTAGTATTATTGTTTATGTTATAACAATATCAAATGATAACAATTTATTATATAATAAATACTATACAATGATACTAAATACTAATAAATAATATTAAATAATTTACTCACGATCACTTACAAAGATATATACCTCGATGAAACTTTGTTGAAACTTAAATAAGGTAAACATAAATGCTGTTTGTCGGAACAACTATAACAGAATGTTACACCCTTTATTATTTTAATTTTTAACCAAGATTGCGAATCAAACTTTCCAACGTTACTTCGATAACAAATTT
Source organism: Tetragonisca angustula (assembly GCA_036937485.2). Lineage (NCBI taxonomy): Eukaryota > Metazoa > Arthropoda > Insecta > Hymenoptera > Apidae > Tetragonisca > Tetragonisca angustula. The sequence goes on from JAWNGG020000167.1 coordinate 289,355, forward strand.
CAGAGCGTCTTCCTACTGAATTGAAGTTTCCTTTGTTGGTCCTCAAATACGACCTCACGATACGACAAAAGCTATCAAATAATTCTACTGATTTTATAACAAATTTTTGAAAAAAAATTCTTCGTTCGAACAATGAAAAATTTCAAACGACTCGAACGAGACAGTTTCAAAACGACGCGGCAAGTTTCGCAAGAAGTGTTGATAATTATTTTTACGTTGGCAACTGGTTTGCGCGGACCATAACGAGTGACCGTATACAACAATTCGTCGCTTTCTTTTTCTTTTGAACTCGTCGATACGACATCATTGGATGGAAATTATTAACCCTCCGACTATTGAACCTCAGCGTCCTGTGCCGGGGTCATTTTGACCCACACGGATATCCCACTAATACATATTTAAGGTTGTCCGGACGATACAGAGGTCCTCACCGATATTGTACCAACACAGTGACAGACACCCGACTTATATAGGAACATGTAGGAGTAAATAATAGTCACATGAATAATAAAGTTACATATATTTACTAATTTATGTCACTCACTGTCAGGAACGTCTTGTGCAGATTGAGCGAAAGAAGACAAAGAAAGATTGCTCGTTGGCAATGAAGGCATTGCGTCGACAAACAGAAACAACGGAAAAAGTAATAAAAAGAACAAAAATAATAATAAAAATAGCAAATTAATAATAAAAATAGTAAAATATTGAAATAGTGCTGAGAACTAAAATCTAAATAGTAAACACAAAAATAATGTAAAATACTAAATACTAAATACAAAAATAGTATAAAATACTAAGTACAAAATAAAAAATAATACAAACTGTTAAATACTAAATACTAAAATACTAAAACAATAATAAAGACACTAAAATATAAAATAAACTTTGAAATGAAAAATTGCTTCGATTTGCTGCGCACGTCTTTCTTCCTCAGAACGTTACCAGAAACTGATTTTTTTCTGTCTTTAGTCGTCGTCACTTCGGCAATTTGGCGAACACATGGCACACAGCCGCATGATGCGTTAGTGCGATCACTAACACAAGCAGGTCAAAACTGTGATCCCGGCACAGTAAGCGGAGGTTTAAGAACTGATAAGCTTATCATTTGTTTACATTTAAATATTAAAAATTCTTGAAACCGAGAGAACGTTGCAATTTGGGACAGGAAATACTCGAAGCGCGTGACACGTCATTCCAGCGCTAGAGGTTTAGGGACGGCGAGCAACGAGGCAGAACCGGAAGAGTTGATCGCGCGGGGAAGCCGCGGGATAATTTTCGGTCAAACGTCGCCGTGACAGCCACGTCCGGTCGCGGACGGATTACGGATTACGGTTAGGCGTTGGTTCTCGGTGACAGGATCTCAGTCAAAGGGATTAGCCCTTGTGCCAGAGGAGAAGAGTCTCGTGAAAATCAGCGAGAAGCTTCGCGGCGAGTCACTTCGTTGATACAATCTTCCTTTCTCGGTAGTTCTCTCTCTCTCTCTCTCTCTCGACTCTCGCCTCTCTGCGGCAAACGATCGCCGCAGCGAAAATCTTCTCCCGAGAAGCTTTCAGAGGGCTGAGAGAGATAATTAGTACAGACTGTCTCCTTTCTCGTCAAAATTTCACTGTGAAACTGGGTTGCGGTGGAATTGAAAAGGACAATGAGATTTGTTTTGGTCCCCGCTTCTTACCTTTGACTCTTAATCGTCGAGAGAAGACGGATGAAGATTTTATTAAAGTCTTTCTTCAGGAGATGAGGGAGGGGCGGGGGGGGGAGGAAGAGGGGAGGAAGCTGAGATTTCGTAATCGAATCGCCGGGAATAAGTCTCTGGCGGCGAAAACTAAAATTCCACTTGATAATTTGGAAAGTGTGCCCGATAATTGTTGTGAAGGAATTGATTGTAATCTTGGTATCTACTTATTTATATATTTACATTTTATTTACATTTATTATGGCGAGGATGCTGGAAGGATGTAGGTTTTCGGGTAAGGTGAGGAAAGGTTATGGCGTTTCGTCTCAGAGTCGCTGCCTACTCATCCAGTGGGGCTAATGGCAGCGACCCCTTAACACCACAGACCTTGTTGTTATAACTACTCGCTAGGCTGGACGGTCACCCATCCTAGCGGTGTTCCGGACTCTGTTTACTTAACGTCGAATATCGCTAGACTTCGACGCTAGGCGCACAGCCACTTGCGGCTTGTACGAGTCGGTGTTCGAGACTCGTACTCGAGGCGCTATAGGCCGCTACAGTTGGAAATTTCGGATATTTGTACGTCGTACGTAATTCCGCTCCGATAATTGGGAAGTGAGTGCGAATTGTTGGGAATTGGAAATTTATGAAACCGAGCGCGTTGGTTACGTTCGAAACGTGAAACGCGTAACGACGTGGGCTTTCCATTTTGAAAGCCTCCGCTGGAATTTCAAACTGGAGAGCAGTGGAATCTTTCGTGGCGAATTTTTTCTAGATAAAACAGCGCGAATTCAAGTGGAAACGAGCGTGAAAAGTAGCGAGAACTCGGCAGATTAATCATTCGCACTGGCAACTGGTTCGCGGACCATAACGAGTGACCGAACACAACCGTATACAATAATTCGTCGCTTTCTTCTTCTTTTGAACTTATCGGTATGATATTATCGGATAGAAATTTTTAAGAAGCAATAAACTTATCATTTGTTTTGCCTGGGTTACATTTAAATATACTTAAAACTGAGAAATTGCAATTGCAATTTGGTACAAACAATTCTGAACGTGCGTGGCATGCGTCATTTCAGCGCAAGGGGTTAAGAAACGTAAAGAAAGTCAAGGTTGTAAAATAAAATTCATACTAAAAGGAAAACATGAAACAGATACTAGTCCAGTCAAGACCATTTACGAACACCTTATCAAGAACATGGACCCTCTGCAACAAATGCCAAAAATCTCTCAGAATCCAACACACATCTTATGTGAAAACTCCACAGTGTTATCCTGACTTCCCAAAGTCATCCGATGAAAACAGGATTCTTAATAGATATAAAGCTGTACCACAAAATGTGAATACCATATAAGTACTTAATCACTAATGACCTCGATATCGATGCGACTTTAAACCTACAAAAAAAAAAAAAAAAAGATACAAAAGATCGTTCCAAGACCTAGGATCTTCCAGGATCTGAGAAATTGGAAGCAACAAAAATGCTACCTGAAGAATGAAAATGACACTCACAAGTAAAGAAGGAAGTGTATAATTGTACAAATTGTACAATTATGTATATACATTCGTCACGGTACAGTTTATTAATCGCGACTGTCTATTCAATATTCACGAGTACTCGCAGGAGCCAGAGCTCACGGCCGATCCTCAAAAGCAATATGAAACTCTTTTGATCGCGGCATATTCGCGTTAAGAGTGTCTGAGAGACGGTGAAAATCGCATTTCAGTGGCGGCTGTATCACCTAAAGGAAGGATTACATTGGATTGGCAGTGCTGGGATTGATAGCATACGTGTGTGCGTGTGCGTGCACGTGCACATGCACGCGCGCGTTAAGAAGGAAATAGAACTTTCGAGCTTGAAAATACGTTATTTACATCTGCGTCGCTGACTTGACGCCGGATGCGTGTAAACTGTGAAAAGCTTATTACATAATTGATGATATCCCCGATACGATAACAAAGCCGCTGTTTTGATAACGCGATCGCGCGTTTATGTACTTTGGCCATCGTTGCGTATCCCTTACGTTATATCAGAGACTCTGCATTTATGGAAAATCGCGTCACAAAATGTTGCTTTTTCCTCTGTTTTCATTTTCTTTTTTTTTTCTATTCTTTCGAAGATAATTTTGCATAAACCACGGCGACTTATCTGTCGATGGGATTCGAGCGTCTTTCGATCGAACGTTTGACGAATCGTTGAAAATCCTGGGCGTCGTGTTTGACATTTTTGCATGTGGCGCAATTTCACGCGATCCGCGCTCTAACACGTGGAAAATTTGTCAGGGAAAACTGGCGTTAGCGTGACACAAATTCTGCGGCTTTGCTATATTTGCTGAAATATTCCTGCCGAAGCGAGAGAACTTCCCGTGCAGTTTCGACTCGGCGCGGCACCAACTTCACAGACGTTTATGTACGTTACTAATTACCGCAGAGATTAACGTATTTAAAATATTAGCCTTGCCAGGGAAATTGTAATTGCAGTTATGCAGCGAGAGACTCCCGGGAAATGCTTGACTCTTCAATTTTTCATTTACAGTTCGTCCTACAGCGTCAAGTGACGTCCAGAGAAGTCCAGAGGTCGAAGAATCGGACAGAAGTCGAAACTTTTGTGTACCCTTTTATCCGAGAGCAGTGATCTCAAAAAACTTTGGAATGGAGGAGACAATTACCCCATCTCTCAATTTACGTGGAGTATCCATCGGTTTCCGTAATAGAATCTATCAGTACGAAAGAGAAAACATAAATAATTGAAAAGAAAGTTGGTACAAGTTATGGAAGCAAATATTTATTTGACATAGTTTAACAAAAAAAAAAAAAAAATACTAATAATAATTACATTTCAAAAAGTAAATTTTATTCCTAAAGAGTGTCACTATCGCCACTGTCGACCTTTTCTTTTCAATTGGCACAAACACGTTATCCTCGTCGCTTGAAATATTTAAGTACATCACTTTTATTGTTAATGTTAATTTTGTTCGGACTTGCCTTTTGCCAAATTCTCATAAATTTGCCGATATTCGCTGCAACATTTCTTTGAGTCTTGTTGAAATTCTAAGACTAGTTTGTAAATCAATGTATTTCCTGGCCGCGTAAATTGACATCGCGTAAACAGTGTTGTAATTCTGTGGGATAACCTAGAAAGTTGCTCGGAACTTCTTCCTGTGTCTAATTGTAAGAGCAAAGTAATTGTCGCCTACGCGTGTCCTATGCGATTGTCACAGCGAGAGCTAGGCCTGAGATTGTTTATTTCAAACGCGCAAGTTTTAAAACAGAGGTGGCTAATTGGCGACCCGCAAACTCTTGCCCCTACTTTCTTAATCGCTAGCGCTACCCCTCTCCCTCCTACTGCATTGAAATTTCCGTTGCATGAGCCCTATTCCCTCAATCTGTTCATTTTCCCCACCAATCAAGTGCAGAGTTCGATGCAGTGGAGGGGGCGGCGCTCAGGAGAGTGGGGGAAAGGGCCGCCAGTTAACCACCTCTGACTTAAAATACAAGGTATAGTTGTGTATATGTGTGTGTGTGTGCGCGCGTATGCGAAAACGAAGATTGAAAGTAAGTTTCCAGTGAGGGTCGTATAGATCTTGAAAGAATTATAGCGAGTAAAAGCTTAATATCTTTTGTCATCGCCGTATTCGGACTTTTTCAATATTCTTTAATCTTCCTAAACTAATAAACTATATTTATATTTATTTTAAACCACGTAGGTTAAAATTTGTATTCTTTTTACTTACAATTTACCGCAAAGTGGAGGGACCAGTGTATTATGTTCATTCTAGGCGCGAGTATGCCTCGGATTTTTGTCGCTCGCAGCTTACGCCTGGTTTATCGATTGCAGAAGCATTCGCAAGCGGGGCAAAGCGTTCGAGCGTGAAATGGATATTATAACGTAACGATCCAGCCCGGTTTTGTATTCAAAGCACTGCGTTTCGCAGTCGGATCTGGCTCGAAGCTGCTCGCGTTTCTGTTGAAACTGTTGGCATTAGCTTGAAAGTGTTTAGCAGTTCTTGTCGCGTAACTATCGGTTTGATCTTGACGGCCGGCGTACGAACGTTCCGCATGCAGACGGAAACATCAACTTGTTGCTAGACGGTACAGCATTTGATGTTGGCAGGGGAACAATTGGCGAGTGTCGCTTCTCTCTGCTATAAATCGCCTTTCGTTTAAACATCCTCGGCGATATTTGCAACGCGTGGAATTCGAACGAAAATCTTTCTCGACGAAGAATGGGCAAAAATCGAAATGCCTCGTGGCATTTGAATTTCTTTTGAAAATTCTGAAATTTTCTCCGTGAATATTTTATTGTAAGGTAACCTGTTCTATTCGTTAACAAATCTTGGCCAAATTAGTGTATCAATAACATTGTTAAATAGACAGGCATGGGATTTTCCTTTCATAATTTCACAATTTTACGTTCACCATTGGCAAATAAATAATTAAATTTAAACCTCGCGGTCATAGAAAAGAATATTTTATATTTCTATCTTTATATTTAGTTTTGCGCTGTACTATTGTGGTACCGTTCGAGATTTTGTTGCCAAGATTAGTTCTCAGCGATGATTTTTTGTTTCCTTTTTTTTTTTTTTTTTGAAACAGAGGTGGATTTTTTAAAATAGTCTAGCGTGGCGACGCAGAATGAACTTTGAGAGATATAAAAATAAATTCGTGCGCCGAACGTGGACGGTCGTTTTACAATTTTTTCGGAATCTTCCTTCTGGACGAGTTTCCTCTTGTTTTATTTCTCTTGGCGTCTCACGTACTGAACGAGTTTTTAAAGAGTCGTGACCTAAAAAGTATTTTGCTTCTTCCTTCTGTTTTTCTCAAGATGGCGCAGTTCTAAAATTCACTGCTCTCAAGAAATCTCCATTCAAAATCCCGCGAATACGTAAGCTTCGAAGAGAAACGAAACGAAATAAAATAGAAGTCGGTGCTTGTTCTTACTACTTTATCCATGAGAGAACACGAAACGATGTATCGCAATAATAATATCTCTCAGGCTTTGCAAACGTAGGTAAATATCTCGTTGACAGAAAAATTGATCAAAGAAGAATCTCCTTTAAAGAGCTTCTCCATTTATTTGCTGGCTATTTGAACTTTTGTCCCGGTATATTCGTTGCGATCTCTATGATTCGCGCGAGCGAATCTTTTTCAAGAAAAAAAAGACACAAAAATCAGTTTGCAGAAGAATCGCAGCGTACGTTCAAAAATTAAAAGAACGTTTTCTTGCAATTCCAACAATTCTACATTCAAATTTTCGAAACGCGTTATGCATAGCAATGTCTCGTTACGGTGGACATGTTTCGCAAACATCAGCAAACGTCAAAGGATTCTACAAGTGCCTTCGAGCACCTTTACGAGCTACTGTACACCGCCAACTCCCAATGCAATTTAAACTTTCAAAATTAGCCACACGTACATGCGTGAGACCCGTGAAGTTCTACTTGGCGTTACAAAAAAAAAAAAAAAAAAAAAAGAAAAGAAGAAAAAAGAAAGGAAGAACCGCACGTGTGCTTTCGTATGGCGCACCTTGTTTTATATTTTGCGCGCTTACGTGAGTTCTCGAGTGCCCGCGCACACGCCGGTGGTTCTAATCATTGCGAGTAAATTGCTGCTATCCAAGCTGGTTCTCGCAGTCCTGTATCAAAGCCTCTCCGGTACGATAAGAAGGGATTAACGAGAGTCTCTTGTGGGCTTCTCCCTTTAATCAAAACACGTACACACGCGTGAACCACTGCGCGTAAGGGGCGATCGACCGAATGAGGCGCAGAAATGGAAACAAGGAACTTCAATCAACGTCGAAACGTGCATTGAGATGCAATTACGTCGGAATTTTCTCTCCCGTTTGACGGAGGATTTTGCCGAACGTTTGTATGAATATACATTAATTATATTTAAATCATTTAAATATATAAATAATTATTATATTATTTAATAATATATATATATATATAAAGTATTTAATAATAAATTTTAAGTTTCTCTGTCTTCGCAGAGGGGATCGTGTAATTTGAAATTAGAAGCGAAGCATGCGAAATGGCATTGATAAAATATATCGATAAAAGGGCCGAGTACGATCGGTAAAATTAATTACGTTGTTAAAATAGGACTCTTGAGGGAAGAAAATCCCTCCCTTTAAAAACAATTGGTCTTTCGAAATTGAGAAATCTTTCTTGCGACTGTGTCGAGAGAGTTCTTCGAGTAGAACTTTGGAGTTTATACTTACTCCCGCCGTGGAAAGATAGTCTCTGGTCGGCGAGGGACGAACGAGAGTAAGTAGTTTTCATCTTATCAGCGAGAGGTCACCTCGTTCCCTCGAATTTAAAGCTCGTGTAATTTTAGAAGTGCTTGTGTAAGGATGTTACACTCCCAACTTACTCGTCAGCAGTACCACCATTCCAAAAAAAAAAAAAAAAGAAAAAAATAGAGTGGTCGTTCGGTAAAAACGATCTGTTGAATTTTGTCGATGCGACCTCACGTACACGACGAGTTTATACCCTAATAAGATCTTTAGAAAGTTGGTTGTCATTCTCTTGGCTTCGAGAGTTTTTTTTTACGACGTTGGTCCCTTCCTTTTATTACTGTTAAAAGATTACAATGCCCGAGACGTAATGTCCGGATTGTACGGAAGATTTTATAACGTTTGAAGATGACTCGGACGATGAAGGAAGTATTTCTGTCGAACATAAGGAACACGGCCAATTTTCCGTAGTCGAGGATTATTTTTGAAAGCAAACGCGATGGTAATTTGTCTGTATAACAAATTCGCACGTTCACGAAACGAATAATAACGATAACGTAATGATATTAATCTTCACTAGTAATAACATTATAATTCTAATATCAATGTAACAATAATATAAAATAATAACGATAAAAAGTATAAAAATTAGTTCTTTTCCAAACGCGCCAAATTTTCCAAAATTTTATTCCCACGTGCATACGTATACGCAACAAAAATAACCTTCGGCAGAACTTATTTTTCACTCGAGAGATTTTGCAAAGTAAAAGTCGTTCGACCGAAATAAAAATGTTCGAACTCGTTTGAAAAGATGGAAATGAGAGAAAAAAAAAGGAACAAATGCAAACGTAATTATTTTACGATGTCTTCGAAAGTGAGTTTGGCGATAATCCAAGCGTGGATCGTCGTTGACTTTATTTCCTGAATAACAGATTTCGCATGTCGGGGCAAATATTGAAACGAGACTAGGACGAGAAAGGAAGGGGCACCGAGCGCGAGACCAGGGTCTCTGGCATGTACCTTGTTACCTAACTTCCCGGTACGAACCTCGATCGGAAGGACGAACTTTTTATTTCCGGCTAATTGGTAGCTCATTATTTCGAGATCGAACTCGAGGCACTCTCGCCACGGCGTGAGTCACTGGCGAATTATCGATAGAGACATCGGATGACGTATACAGGATGTCCTGAATTAGAACGTGATCGTTCGAAGGAATCCACCATGAAGATTTGTTTAAGAAATTACTGAATTCATTGCAACTCTTGGCTTGGTGTGGTGTGAATGAGCTCTCGCGTGCTGAATGAATGAGTAATATACAGGGTGTCCTGAAATTAAATCTCAAAACTCCGAGGCTCGATAAGCTAATTGTTATGAAAAAAGTATCATTTAGAGATTTGCTCGTTTTTGCTCTATTCTGGGAAAAGTCGTAAGAAAAGAAGAAATAAAAAAGGTTTCAATTTTCCCAGTGTAACGTTATGAGACAAATTTTGTAACACGTTTTAATGAATAAAATTCTATTTGATATTTTGTTGAAACGAAAAAAGCACCATTTGCAGCTCGATTCGAACACTTTCATTCGAGAATCTACTGTACTGCGGCTACAATAGAGTACATACAAACGGTAACGGTCATGCGTGATAATTAATACAAACGATCGTTTGTGTTGCCAACTTCCGTTCAAATGGTTCATCAATTCTAGTTACATTAAGCAAGTTTTATCTGCTGGTATCGACGCGTTTTTTTATGATTTTGTTTGAAACGTTGCGTAGGTGTACAAACTATGAAAAAAAAAGGAAAACAGGTTTCGTTTAAAAGTTTCTCCCACGAGAAAAATCATTTTGACAATAGTTTCTAGCGTCAAAAGTTTTCTCAAGCCAATTGCCACGAAATTTCACGAAACAAAAACGGGCAATTTCTCCAGATTGCTGATCGAAGATCATAACACGGCGAGACAATTAAAACTCGAGCTGCACCCGGGAAATAATAATCGAAAGCACCGGCACTCCTGGGGAAAAGGCTCGTGTAGCTGCATACCTCCATCCTAACGACGAAAAATGATCGTTAACGTGAAATTTCGAAATGCAAACACTTCTCAACGAAAAACCACCTTCGATACTCGTACGATTAATTTTAGAATAATTCTCGACCAATAGACGCAACAATTTCATTTGAGTTCCCTCATTTCGAAGTATTTAATTCCGATGAAACGTATAAAAACGAATAAAATAAACTGAAATTAAAATTTATAAACGCAGAAACATCGAGAGCAAAATATCTGTTACGATATTAAACGAAAGAAGCTTCCGCTTAGTCTCATTTTCCTCAATCGCGTCTCTGTTCCAATTGTGTTTAAAAATCCATTGAAAGATGAAGAGAAGAAAATTCAATGTAAAGAAAAACTAGAAAAATTTCAAATTTTGGAAGCGTGTAAGATGGAGTATATCGAAGTATTCCGCTCGTTGACGAACTCGTTTAGAATTTAGCGAAGGAAGAAAAAGAAAGGGGTGCACGTTGACGTAGCCCTCCCCCCACCCTCCACTCCTTTTTTTCATACTATCCGTTCACGCAGCATCGTAATGAATCGAGCGGACGGCTCTCTCAGTGACAAATAACAGGAATCACGATTCTGGATGCGAGAGGATCTCTATTTTCGCGCTTCGATCGTTCGCCTTAAACTCGCGCGCGATAGTTATACAGAAACACGATCCAGCGATTATTGAAAAAGTGTCGAATGAACGGGGCGCTGATTGCAGCTGTTACGATCGTTAGCAGGCCCTCGTTATAGATATTTCGTTTTTTTTTTTTTTTTTTTTTTTTTTCTTGGAAAGATTGCTTACGTACGATAAAAATTTTTCAGGTGTTTATTTGACGAAAGATTGAATCGGAGATTGAATTGCTCAATGATAATTTATTAATTTTCGAGGCCGAAAATTAATTATTTATTAAATTCCGTTGTTTTACGTTATTCACACGTTTCGTTGCATCGCGTGCCTTTAAATTTTCATATTCTTATGCTTTGAATCGTGCAAGAAGCTAGCTGGCGTCGCACCTGTTCGAACGATTACATCATCCGGCGCAACTCTAGCGAGATCCGAGTTGCACGTGTCGTGCACGTTTCTCGCCTTACGAGCTTGTTAACACACGCGTTTTGACAGCCAGTACGTATTCTACGCCACTGCAGACAGATTTGTGAACAATTCCGTGATATTTGAAGCGGAATCTGCATTCTGCGTTACGTGCACGTTTACGAGGATTATTTCAGCTTTCTCGAGGGAAGAGCAAGGCAGCTTGAACTGCAGGGATAACTACTTTGCATTTGTTTTCCTTATTGCAGAGAATGTTGACGCTTCCTGGAAGTTGCACGAAACGAAGAGAAGAGAAGAGGAGAAACGCAAAATTATTTAAAATTTAGAATTCCGATCGTTTTGAATAACAAGTTGTATGACGCGACTATTTCTGTCGTCATTTAAATGTTACAAATTTCTCCACATTTCCCACCTCGATTTTTCACGACCCATATATTTGGCAAATAAATTGCTTATCTCGCTGAAACGCTATTGCGACGCAAGCGAGCGTTCTGGCAAGAAGCGTATCTGTCGATTGTTACAAATGAAACGAAAAATTCTGAATTGAAGCGGGTTGACTCGACGAAGACTATAAAAGGCGATAGATGATACAGCTCGCTTCGCCGCACAGTCGCTGTGCATGCACAACTTAATTACATCATACCGTGCGACATATCGGTTCGCGTAATTGTATTCGTAGTGCATGAATCAACCGCAGACACCGCATTGTTGAAATTAAAAAGCAAGACGTAATTCGAGAGTCAACGAGATGTCTGAGATGCATGTTCGTCGCATTTACTGTACAAGGTCAAACGTTCGTGCTTTTGAAAATGTCGCTTTCGAGAATCATTTGTGGAAGACTTCGACAAAGACTCGAGATGGAATTTAATGTCCGGATATCAATCTTGTTTCGTTCTAAAGAGATTCAAGTGGTATCTGCGTCGTTTCTAACGAGTCGAGTAAAATTTCTGAATACTGATCTGGCTCCGGTTTAACTGCAGATCGGTGAAAATACAATGTGAAAAGAATCGCGCGATACGAATCGTTCGCAGGACTTTTTTGAAAAAATGCAGGCATTGATCAATGGTCGTAATTTCGCGTGATGAATTATTACACGATTACCGTGTATATCAGCTGGTGTAATTTTGAAACGTGTCAGGTTAATAAAATAATTAGCGTTAGTGGAACTGGGGCGTCCCACTTCTTCTCTGACGTCAGATCGCAGTCTTCAACTGTTACAAATGTGGATGTCCAGTAATAATCTTTGGTTAATTATTCATTGAAAACCGATAGTTCTATTGGTGAGTGAAAGTCTATAATTGTACGAGATAATGAAAGATTGTCGGAAAAAGGGCCGAGTGAAGTTAATCGAACAAAATGATTCGTCTAAAATTCAATTGTTCCTGCTCTTTCGTTGTAAATTATATTACTATATTAAATTAATCATTTTTGAACATTATTATTTACTCGTAATAACTTTGTTCAAACGCTTTGTTTTCTCAGCGGATTGCTTTTCAAAAAGAGCATTACAGCCTTGTCTTTAACAAGCGTCCCTTTATCCGAAACCTTTGCGTTAGCTCGTGTTGTTTGTTCGTTTCAGTAGCAACTTTCAGATCCTCTTCCTTCAGATCCGTCCTTTAATAGTGAGTATTCTTATGACAGAAATTCAGTTTGAAGAACATGAAAGGGAATCGTGCTTTATCGAAACCGTTTAGCCTGGTTGTTCGAACGTTGTTCATTTTTCTCTCGAGCGTTATACAGTACGAATGACCAACAAAACAACATATTATAAATATTCAATTTATTGTCTTTCTCTTTTTCTTTTTTTCTTTGTTTCTCTCAGCGAATAAACATTGAAACGAATATTTAAAGAATCTTTAAAGAATATTCGTGGAATGGCATTATGCGATACGGCCGTGCACCGTGCATGTTGGCAAAATGGTAGAATTCTGCCGTTATATGTCTTCGTTCGTCTGAAGGGCGTAGTTTGATCTCGTGCAGTTTCCCTGTTTCGCTTCCAACTTATATCCTTTGGCGTAGCTATAGGGTTCGCAACTTCTGTTGTCGCATATTATACGTGTTTTCTGTGTGAGCGACGTGTACATAAGTTTCATTGAAATTCTTGCTCGTGCGCTGACGTTTTGTTGCCTTTAACGCATCCCGTGTATTGAAACGAACGTATAAAACTCGTAATCGAATAAACCGAAATACCAAGCATATGAGCGAATTTAATTAAACAGTTGCTCTTGCAATTTCGTATTTCAGATGCAAAAGTTACAAAAAGATTAAAGACATATATACCGTGACGCGACGATATACAAAAGTATAATGTTGAAACTGATTAAAATTCGCTTCGTTTCCATTCAACGATACAATTTTCTTCTTCTCGTCAAGAGATTCTGATTAAGAACAAATTAGTCCACAGCGTGACTCATTTTTAATTAGAGAACCAGGAAGATATTTAACCTTTCTCGCCTTGACACACGAACGTTTGAACGGAGAAATTTGACGCTGTTTCATTTATTTCGAGCGAATTATATTCGCAGACAGGGACATTCGCTCTGTTAAAGTTGATACTTACTTAACAGCAAGGGATTACACGAGCAGAGGCGGCGGGTAAAGGGGTTGAGACAGACGAAACTTGATAATCAGAAGTTGGTCTTTCGCGACTCACGACTACAAGAACTACCAGTCATTCTTTCGGAATATACCTACTAGTTTTACACTCAATATTTGTGCAAATACAGTTTGCACAGCTGCAGGAAGTTACTCGCTACCAACCAGCGCTCTTCAGTTTGTTAATTCGTACGGAACTTTGAAGCTACGCGATAACATGAATATTCCTGTCGACTAGAGGATAGAGGAGACATCGAAGTGTCTCCGACGAATTTATGGGGATAATGGAAACGTTATTTTCGATGGTTTAATTTAACGAGAAACATTTCAGCCTCTAGGATCGTTAACGAGTTTTGCGCCACTCTGTGAATTTCCCCCCGCGAAGTCTTTTTCTCTTATTGGCCTTTTAATCAAGGGAATTTGATCGACGGAGAATTATACAATTCCGTGCGAAGCAGCGGAGATACGGGAAAACTCGAGGAATTGTTTAATTTGAATTAATGAAAATAAAGCGACGAGGAAAATAAAAGTGAAATATTAAATAGAACAAAAGAATAAAGTGATTTAGATCAGTCCCGTAAATTTCAAGTGAAATTTTCATTTTGTCACCCTTTCTTTTTCTCTCCATAAGAATTATGTTACTGTCTTGCCTTTCGTTTGAAGCACTGAGTAATTTCGCTATCGCGATTTAGAACGTCCACGAAAATTACTGGCTATAGTGATACGAGCAGGAATTTGACACGAGTCGCATTTTAAAACGATTTCTACACAAAGCACGTTCGCTGCATAACTCGTGTTTATCAGAATTGCTTCGCCTCAATGTCATATTACTTACAGCTCGTAAATTTGAATTCGCGATCTTCGAATGAATCCGCTCGAAATAGCTTGATGATCTAATTTTAGATCTATGGATCGAGACTAACAGCAGCACCGGCAATTACCGAAGGACATAAAAATCAACGGTTGTTTGATTTTCCACCAAAAATTTCGTCGTTTTCAATCTCCGCGAAACTCGATTACGCGAGACAGAATCTGGAGATGGGTCTGGATTTAAATTCGTCAGGCGTGAAGCCAAATCTTAACGTGAAAGTGCCAGGATATCCTTATTGTTCCGTGGTCTGGTCATTGTGCGCAAATCGGGCTCGCAGACAGCCGGATAAACGCGAGGCACCAGGCAAAGAAAGGAGGAGATCCGGTTGTCTACGGTCGTGCAGAGGCAAAAGAAGCCGGCTTCCACGTGAAAGACGTGGAATAAATCTTGGTTAGATGGCCGGCAGATGAGTCGCAATAATAAGGCGGAAGCGGTTGGAACGTTTGTTCCTTCCGTTTTCAAGCGAGCCGCCGCGATTTTGATTAATTATCAGCCAGCCTTTGTACGTGGATTAATATCGCTGTGAATCTTGTTTACTACGATTGCGTGGCTGAACCTGGTGGTTTGCTGTCGTCCTATTTATTCATCGAACTGTGTGAATTGCAAGATTTCAAGCTCGCGAATAGTTGTCGTTCTTGAGCGGCGACTCGTGATTCGCCGGGGAAATTAGCGGAGCCGAGACATTGAAATATTAATGATATCAATCTCTATAAGAGATTGAGTATAAAATGTCTTCAACGTTTTAGGCGAGTTTGAAATAAACGTGAACGTTTCTTTCGTGAAGATTTTGCACGTGATTTGGTATATAACCCGAGTCTAATTTCAGTATGAAATTTAATATATTTTAATTCTTCTTTGTCCCCTCTGACTGTTGCAATTATAATTTTCCATGGAGAAGAGATAGACACGAATTTATTTCATTTTGCAGCGTACGTAGTCTCAACAGAAGTGATTAGATAACTATCTGTTGTTTCTTTATGTACTCTTAATTACCGTGAAAAAGATACTTCGATTAATTATCGGTTTTCTCTAATTAGCAACAATTAAGACGAAAACATCGCTTGTCACGACCAATCCCGTACGAGCGATTAACGCTTTGGGAACGAATGAAATTTACCAGACTCTCACTAATGTTTACGATTTCTAATTAAATTCAAGGGTCAAGGCGATTCGCTTTCTTTTCTTCTTTGTGAAACTCAGACGCAAAGCATGTATAATAATTTACTTTCCATCGCTTCAAACAGTGGCATTATTCGTAACTATCGGTATAAAAAGAGCAGACACTAAATGACCAAAAAAAAAAAAAAATTGAAGAAGAAAATGGAGAAAATACTGGCCGATATATAGGTGAGCCGACAATGGGGTAGAGGTCACACACAGGTGACACAGGGGGCAGGGGATCTCGATTGGCCCGATCCAGGTCCGGGATAAGTTGGAAAAGGGGATGCGCGTCGAAAGATCGAACGTGGCGAGGGGTATCCGTGGGTCGGAGGGGATGAAAGGGATGGTACCTGCGCCAGCAGATCGTCAGCTTGAAAGGGGCGGTTGGGTATCGCGTTAACGCGCGGTCGGCGCGGCAGTTTCTCGCGAGCCGCGAGCGGTGTCGTGCCGTGTAGTTGCGCGCGCATCCTCGCCTCACTTCTCTCTCTTTGCACCTGTCGCGTTCAACTTCGCGCCTCGGCGACGCGGCACACCGCTCGCTTTTACGTTTTCGCGTGTTGTCCTATCTTTACGCGTTCTCGGTGTCGCGACTCGTGTTTCACGCGGTGAAACGGACCAAACTTTACGCGCGCGAGTGATTACGTCGCGTGACGCAGCATGACACACGATTTTCGTTCGTCGTCGCGACGCGTCGTCGATCGAGGAACGTTCGAATCGGTGCGAACGTTGAAACGGTAATGTTCCAGGTACTTACTTGTGTGAAGTGTCGTTGAAATTCTCTCTCTCTCTCTCTCTTTCTCTCTTTCTCTCGTTCCGTTGCGTATCGATTCGACCAGACCGCCGATTTATCGCCGTGAAGGTTTCTCTCTGTGCAGGCAAAGATCTTCAGTGACAGTGCGTGGATTATCGGTGAAGCGACTAAAGTCTGATTCGAGCGAAGTTCGCGTCGATTCGGCCGTTCGAGAATCGAGGGCTCTCGATCGTTCGAAATTCGAGCCGGTGATCGTTGAACTAATTGCCGATGAGCCAGTGGCGTAGAGTGTGACTAACTTGCGTGTGACTTCACGAGTGTCGGGTCGAGAATCGATCGGGTTCCGAGTTGAATCGCGCCGCTGTCACGCTTCGAAGTGTTAAACACTGTCGCGTTCTGATCATCCCTAATTTCTTCCATCTTTCTCTCTTCTCTTTCTCTCTCACTTGGAGAAGAAAATGAAGTGAGACGGTTTAACCGACATCTTTCTTGGCGCGTTATCACGTCGTTACGTTTCGCGACTCCTCTTTCGAGTTCTCGCTGCTCGATTCCTCTTTGGAATCTCTTTGTCCGAAGTGGACAGCGATCGGAGTTAAATTGCGATCGTCGTCGGCGTTTGTGCGCGCGTGTGTGAGACCAGAATTCAGGAGAATTCGGGGAATGGGCGGCAAGTGCAACGGAACTGCCAACTACTGCTGTGCGACCGAGTGCATCAGCTGGTCATCGAGTGATTCGCGTTCCCGTCACTCGTAAGTGGAAAACACCCTTTGTTTACACGTTTCTCTATTGTTTTAATTCAATCTACGTGAATTTCGCCGTTTTTCAAATTTATTTCTATCTCGTCGTTCATTTGATTGTTGTTGGACAATCCATTTACCTTGCGTGATACGAGGTAAGATGGAAAGGTTAGCTATTCGGTGTGGAATAGGACGATTAATTGATGATTTTGATTGGTGCTATCGTATGATTCGACGAGGCATTTATCTGTATTGAAGTTACGATACCTTCATACGGATAATCTTGCTTTGCATAATTTAAAATTTTGTGCTCAGAGATGCGCAGAAATTGTCTAGGAAATTGAACATTGAATATCGAATAATTTTTATTCTCCTTACTATCAGTTCAGATATATCGGTTTAATAACATTGTATATTATTATATATTCGTGTTATATCATACATTATATATTATATATGAATTAAGATAAATTGATTCAAGTTGAAATTTTATAGTCAATCTACATAAGAGAGAAATATTCGTCCGCGAAATGAAACAGTATCTAGGAAGCGCATTAAAAAAGATAATTGAAAGTGATTACTCCAATCTTCAAAATTGCGCTGTATGTATGCAAATTTAGCTCGCGCTTCCAATACGTGGCAGTTTTAAACGTACGCGTCCGTGAAACGACGTTCCTCTAAGTTCTACAAAATAACCTCGCCGTCTGTACGTCGAACGACGATCGATTTTCGTAATTTCCCCCCTGCACCGGATTTCCTTAACCGTTTTCTCTCTTTGATGGCCGGCCAACAAAGATAAATGTCGAGAATTGGATTTAAGGTGCTCGGAATGGTACGGATCGCGGCACGATTTTATTTTCACTGGCGAACGAGTAAACGAACGTGCATTAAAATCCCTATCGCCGTTTCTTTTTTTTTTTTTTCTTCTTCTTCCGCCAGAACGTGAAATTTCCAATCAGAACGTGAAACGAAGCGTCGAATCCTTCGCGTTTAAAAATTACTGATTAGGAGTTGCTAGAAACTCGAGTCATTCGTCGTCGAGCGAGGTTGGTTTTCAATCAACTGTTTTTCATCGATACTTCTCAATAAAAAAAAAAAAAGAAAAACAAAGAAATCTTTGCTTCAATTTTTCACACAAACTCTAGCAATCGCAAACGCTAAGGATCTTCAAGAGCGAACGATTACCGCTAGAAATAACAATAGAGCAATCCTCCGAAAAAAATATTCCGCGATCCCAAGTTCTGCAACTTGAAACACTGCGATTTGCTCGCGCGTTCCCTGGAATTGCGATTCTTGGTCGGATGCAATTTCTCGGTGCCAGTCAAATCGCACGCATTAACATTAAACACCGGCTCGAACGACGAAATCCCCCCCCGAAAGCGATTTCTCCAGGCTGGCCTTTAAATCCGTCTTAATGCCTGCGCGCGTGAAATCGGCAGCGAGGAAGCTGCTGATAATCCACGGCGCCGTGCTCGGGATTCCTATTTCGCTTCTAATAGTCAACCCCCGGGAATGGATTGTGAACGAGCGACGAAAATTCGAATACGAAATCGCTTCGCAAGCAACACGACCGATCCGTGTCCTCTCTATTCTTGGCTTGCGACGCATCGTGGCTCTTTCTCTCTCTCTCTCTCTCTCTCTGCGTTCTGTCAGCGTGGATCGATTATACGAACCGTTCAGACGTGGTGACACGACGTGGGATAGGAATACACGGCCGGACAAATCGAGCGTTTCGTTTAAGAATTCCGCGGACGTTTCGATCGTCTTAAATTAACCGCGCCTCCTCGTCCGCGTCCCGCGTGGATGGGTTTGCTCCACCAGCTTCGTCGAAATCGAGTTTTCTGTGACGGGCGGGATGATTTCTTTTCCCGTTCAAACGGAAAGTTGCTCCCTCGCCTCGTCGCGTTGTTGATTCACTTTCGACGGTTTTAAGGCAGTTATTAAAGTTGCTAATGGGACAGTTGCCACTCGTCCGTGCAACTTAAGCGCCACGCTGTGCTGTCTTCTTGATTAAATACTAATGGGAATTTCGAGTAGTTCGGGAATCAAACCCTAGGGAATAATGTCTCAAGGTGATCGCGCGGTGATTCGGCATTATCGAGTTTGTAATTCTTCGAAGTTAGTTACATATGTTTTTATTATATATACGTCTGTAGTCATATCACGGGCAGATTAATATATTGAAAATTATTAGCTACACTTCTTTTCACAAAATTGTTTGACAGTAGTATCGAATCTGTAGCTTTCCAAAGTTAATTACGTACGTTTTTATCATACGTGTGTAATATTATGGATATCGTGGATAGGTTAATATATTGAAAACAATTATTAGATATACTTCTTTTCACAAAATTGTCTGCTAGTAGTATCGAATCTGTAGCTTTTAAAAGTTAATTACGTACGTTTTTATCAGACGTGTGTAACATTATGGATATCGTGGACAGGTTAATATATTGAAAACAATTATTAGCTATACTTCTTTTCACAAAATTGTCTGACAGTAGTATCGAATCTGTAGCTTTTCAAAGTTAATTACGTTCGTTTTTATCACACGTGTGTAACATTATGGATATCGTGGACAGGTTAATATATTGAAAACAATTATTAGCTATACTTCTTTTCACAAAATTGTCTGATAGTAGTATCGAATCTGTAGCTTTTCAAAGTTAATTACGTACGTTTTTATCGTACGTGTGTAACATCATGGATATCGTGGACAAGTTAATATATTGGAAACAATTATTAGCTATACTTCTTTTCACAAAATTGTCTGTTAGTAGTATCGAATCTGTAGCTTTTCAAAGTTAATTACGTACGTTTTTATCGTACGTGTGTAACATCATGGATATCGTGGACAGGTTAATATATTGAAAACAATTTGCTTCTTTTACGACACGGAATATCCCTTCTCATAAAATTGTCTGACATTAGACATTAACGAATGTGTAGCTTTTCAAAGTTTTTATTATACGCGTGTAACATGACGGACAATCATGGACGGATTAACATATCGAAAACAATTATTTGCCTGTTTTACAACACGGAACCTCTCATCTCGCGAAATTGTCTGACATCAGGGGTAATATTAATTAAAGATAAATGGCTGGAAACTAGAAAAGGAAGTTTATGTTAAGAAGAATTACCTGAAACGAAAGTTGAGAGTGAACTTTTTAGCAGAGTTATTTAATACCGTCGATACAAAATCGATCGGACGCTGTATCGAAGTATTAATTAAAAGCCACAAAATAAAAAGACGACGTTGCACGCGAAACCCCCTCCCACCCCACGAGAAACTCGTTTCTTCTCTCGGGGATAAGAAGCAAGATTCTTTTTTTTTTTTTTTACACCAGCGATAGATGTCTGTCGCAGGTGTAACGCGAACGTAACACAGAGTAAAAGTAACGACCGATAACCAGTATGCGGGTTTGCGATCGTTAAAACCAGACCAGAGTTGTTGCCGCGTAACAAGGCTGGATGACACGCGGCAGACATAAAACATTTTACCCGCGGTATTAACCGCGCTGGTTCCCCCAAGATTTTACAACGCACTTTGCCCGGTACCCTCGCCTGAACTTTATTCAAACAAAATATTCACCCCCGAACAACTTATTCGTTCGAAGGTTAGAGCAAGCGATTTGAAAGGCGAAGCTTAAAAGTATACGTCGAGCTGAGACTTCCGACAGAGTTTGACACGATTGGCCACGAGTTTCTTTCGTAAATTACGTTCTTTATAAAAATGCTGGCAAGAGGAACGAGCAGCTACTCAATGTAACGTACACATACGCGTGATTGATGCGTGCAAGTTTTTCTAGCGTGGTTCGAACGACGAACAAAAGAACAAGTTTGATGACATACGGCGTACAGTGCCGTTTTATAAGTATTCGGATATTTTATGCACGCTGCGACGTGCATGCTCCTGAATCCGGTTACTACGGGACGAATATTTTTCAGTCTGAGGCCTGTCGTTTCGGTCAGGTTCCTAAATCTGTCGGCGAACCACGCGAGTTGAAAACTTGATCGACACCGATTGTCCCTTCGTTTTCGTAATCTCCTCGATGTAATGTTGTAAAAGTCCGCAGATACTTGATTCATTTAAAAAAAAATGAAACGAAGACGTTAAAATAACAAGTGATTAATTATTATTGCACAAACGACGGAAACGTTCGTTACTTTCCACCCCGTATCGGGAAATATTTCCATCGCGTGCCGCGGAGGTTTAAAGACTCCCAGGGGAATCTACGTATGAATGTGACGTAGAAAATTAGGAATGACGTACAATAACAATGGCATCCATATTTATAGTCGGTGAGATACGCGTCAGATTGGGAGGGGCTGTTTCTTTTTTTATTTTTTATTTTTTTCCACAGCGACATCGCGCGAATTTTCGTCCATCGGCAAATCCTATGGAAAACGAACACATTGCAAACGCGTTGTCTTAATTTTTCAACCGCGACCGGAAACGAGAATGCTCCGAGCGTGAAACTTGGCGTGTGCGAGACGCGGTCTCGGAAGATAAGCGGCGTACGAACTTTCACAGTCCATCTTCCTCTTTAATAAATGCGAGCTCGCTTGCATTTTTTAAAATCTCTTTTTCTCTCTCTCGTCCCTTCCCCCTTCCCCGTTTCTGTTTTTCCCTCGTTGTTTTATTGCACACGTCTTTTATTCGGTAGTCAACGTTACTCTACCGGGAAACGTTTCACTCAGGAAAGGTTTACGACGCCGAATACGTAAAAAAAAAAGAAAAGAAAAGAAAAGAAAAAAGAGGAGAAAAAGAGTAAATTGCCCATTAAACGGCAATTTTTCAGCGGGCGCTGCATAGGGCCGAGTACCGGACGACTTAATGAAAATCGATGCTAATACGTCGGTATGCGGACGTTGAATAAATTCGCGATACTTCGAGAGAGAGAGAGAGAGAGAGAGACCTACATCTACATTCTATCGAAAGCGATTGTCGTTGCACGATGAAACGCTTTGCCGCGCAAAGTGCGCCAGTGTATTTAACGAATTAACGGCATTACCGTTGTATTCGGCGCTATCTACCGTCGAATTGTAAATGGATGACCCGTTTGGATTATTTGGAACTGGACGAAAGTAAATGGAGAATTTTTTTTTTGGTAATAAAACGTTCGCGATGACGTTGAATTGATTTACGTCGAGAGGCTGCCTGCACGAATATTCGTGTTGAATAATTATTGTACAAGTATGTGAAATTAATTCTCGTAGATTTGTACCGCGATGAAATCTGTTCGTTGAAAAATATTTTGAAACTGGACGGCAGCTTCAACTGCTCTAGTCAAATGAGAATGTTTCTTCTGGCTTCAGTTTCACAGACTGTGCGATGATTTCATTGTTTCAAGTCAGACCAATAATTACACAATTAAATAGGCTTTAATTGGCACGCTCGCGAGCCGATGCGGATTATTGCGTGACTGCCGACTTTTGGACAATAGCGTATATTAATTCGCCTACATGCATGTACATTACAATTTACGTTTCGAACACGACGTGAAATATCATTCGTTCCTTATTTTTAATGTCGAATAATTATACATGCACGTATATACTCACAAAGTACAATTTTATACAATAAAATAATAAAAGTAAATAGCAATGAAAATAAAACAGAAAAAAAATAATAAAAATAACGAATAAAATTAATGTAATTATATAATTTCCAAGTTCAATTTCGTAAACACAGCGTGAAATATTATTCGTTCCTTGTTCTTGACGTCAAGTCTACACGCACGTATGTACTCTGTGTACAATTGTACGCATTAAATACAATTTCATATAATAAACTAACAAAAAAGAAAAATAAGAAAATCATGAAAATAACAAATAAATTCGATTTCATTTCACGAACGATGCGCCCTTCTGTATTTTCAATTTCACACGGTATCGTCCTTTCTACCCAATTATCATCGTAACTTACTTTTTCACATAGGCTCACTTTTTCTACCCAGTTATTATCGCAAAATAATTACTATTGTGATGTGAGTGTCGCGTTGTCGATTGCACGCACGGCCAAGCCACATGTCGGAGCGATCGAGATAAGGGGGTGGGGCATGAATTTTTCCGAGTTGTACGTAATTCGTTTCCGATGAGGAAGCGGAAGTGACGGATCACGTTCTGTTCTGTTCGTCAGCGTGGAAAGCACTATGCCGCGTCGTGCACCGTCGAAATGGTATCGCGCGAGCTCGTGCCACGTTCGTGGAATTCTGTGGGATTCCGTCGTTATACACGGGGCGACGCGTTTTCGGCGAACGAATTTAGAACCCCGTCACCGGTGTGGACAGACAGAGAGAGAGAGAGAGAAAGAGAGAAAGAGGAACGAGAAAGCAACGCATAAGGGGTTGAAAACGTGCATACTGTGACCTAGATTCGCCTGCTCTCTTCTAACCGTGTTTTTCGCTCCGCCTTCGCCCGGTAAACAATTCGTGAATTCTGTCGTGCGTGATAAGGATCGAACGTTACCCTTCTGCGAGACAGGGTAAATCCTTGCAATAAGAATCGAGGAAACGGCGAGGAGCTTACCAAATGGGGCACGGAGTCTGTAACTAAAAATAAAAGACGTTCTCTCTCTCTCTCTCTCTTTTTCTTTCTTCGTGTGTTCTCCTCGCGATCGTTTAGTAATAGAGATAAACAGAGGCTAAAGAGGATTACGATCAATTCAGTTGATCAGTCGAGTTGAAACAAAATTGGATATTTTATTTGATTCTTGGCAAACGGATGTCGGCTCGAGATCTCGCGCAATACAAATGTTGTATGGTTTATGAGGGTGGCGTGTCAATCTTTTTGTGTGGTTTTCATCTCAATTTTTTTAAATTAAACTATATATTTAATTTTTTTTTCATCATAAATCGAAGGAATATAAAATTCCAAGTATTAACCATTAATCCTAAACCTAATGCGTAAGGAGATATTTTACGATTGTTTGTCTCGAGGATTCGACAACGTTTAAACACCAGCGTTATTACTTTACATTCGGATACAGAGTCAGTCGCATTCGGACAGTTCATTCTGTTAGCCGAATTGTGCAGTTATCGAAATTCGTGCACGATCTTTTCGTTTCTCTTGTTGTCATCTCCGTAACATTATTTCGCACAACATAAATGTACCGTTGGTACAATTTCAAATATACTCGTGCCTATGTGGGGCAAGTTAATCGCGATAAAAGTTCGCAACTTGCGGAAGCGCGGCTCTAATAATTCCCTCGACAAAAGGAAAATTCGACAAAAATCCGCAATGCAGCAACGTACGAGTTTAACGTTTATGGCCCTTACAGGCAGATCAACGGAGCTATCTGGACCACGTGTCGTGCAATTAAACGGTATGCAAAATTCACCTGTTGGCTCGTCGGCGTACGTTTAAAAGAATACAGGTTACAATACGGGAACGGGTCGCGTATTTGAACTAGAACGAGAATTAGCCGGGTAATTAGAGGGAAATTAGCCCTCTGGCGGGTCCACGCTGGACGATTACGTCCAGCTGTATGTATCGATCTCCAACAAATTAAAATGCAAAACATTGACACGGCCGTCCAATTCGGTTCGAATCTTCGTGGGCAGATTGTTGTAGAGACGGCGCGTGCTCGCGTTTACGCGCGTGGAAATTCTCGATCGGTGTGAGAGGGTTCGGTTTAACGCAATTCACGAGGACTAATTCGAAAACAGGGGCGCAAGGTGACGCCTGATTGATTGCGGTTTACAATGACTCGCATTTTACATGGAAATCAATGCATGGAATAACCGGCTGCACTTGCACGGTCCGCCCCGAATCGTTCCACCGAACGCGGATATGTATATTCATCGCCGTCGGAGCGTTATTTCCCCGGTCGAGGGATAACGCTGCCAATTTTTACGCATCGGAGATCGAACGACTTTCGACGATGCACAGAGTGAATAGAAAAGCTGGGTTCGCAACTTCTAAGATAGATGGTACACGTCGAAACGTGGAGAAACACCATTTCTCGTTCTTCAATTAATAATTGTATCGAAACGCGTTGTACCATCGCCGTTTCATCTAGAAAGACTTCGTCTAAAGAGTACTTCAATTGTATAGGTATCAATTGAACATTGAGCTGAACAATCAAAATTGTATGCTATGCTTTTAATTGTAATTCGTTTCACTAATTCGTTGCACGTCGTGTTTAAATTGTAACGCATGTTTTTTATTATTGATGATCATTCTAAACTTTTACAAACATAAGTGAGGACGTGGAATTTTAGAATAGAAATTTAAATATTTTACTTGTAATACATCTTTATATTTTACTTGCGTGAAACCTAAGTAGAAATCTGAATATTTCACTTACAATATATATATTTTTATATATTTAATATTTAATATTTTATACATGTATTTTAATATATTTTTATATTTAACTTACAATACATTTTTCATATACTTTTATAAATGAACATAGCAATCCGCGACTCTAGAGTCCGGTTCGTTAACTCTAACGTGTCGAAAGATTCATCGTACCGAAAGAGAATTCTCAATTAAATCCCGTGCCCGTTCGTTGAAAGTAATTCGTAATACACGGTCGTACGCCGGTGATTAATTTATTAATTCAGTCGGTGCACGTGCGTATTTAATAATATTTTCTCCAGACGATCCTGCTTCGGTCCTGCAGGTTTCAAAAACGCTCGTACGCGTTAATTGCGGAACCTCTTTTCCGTGTTTCTGCTTATAATTATCTTCCTCGGCGGCGACTTTTTCGAAACGTAACAAGAGAGGAGAGGCAGGGATAAACAAGGAGCAAAAGAAAATTGGAAACTCGACGTATTTCATATATGTAACACGGTGTAATCACGTTTCACGGTTGGTGAACGGTTAATAGGTAACAGAGAGCCGCGTTCGCTTTGGTTATAACGAGCCTCACCTTGACATCCGAGCTTACATCATCGCGGCGAGCAATTTTTATCGATGTTGCTGGTTCGATTAGCATGCGGTTCTTAACGCGTTTCTTAGCCACCGCTGGCGCGTCTTTCACTGTCGTCGCTTGGCATTGAAGTTGGATAATTTTATTAATCCTCTTCGTTGCGTCACGCCGCTATTCGTGTCGGATTTTTGAAACGCAGTACGCGAAAGAGAGAGAAAGAGAGAGAGAGAGAGAGAATCAGACACCGATTTTGATGAAATCTAGTCATAACATAAATGTAGTCTTCGAAAAAATATTTTGACGCATACTTTTCTTTTCATCGACAATCATTCACGTTCAAGGGGTGGAAACTACCCTCAAAGTTGCGTATGCGGAATATTTCGTGAAATATCTCGGGGAATCACTGGAGACACAGTTTTTGCGTAAATTTGATGAAATTAGTGTTTTTTCAATGACGAATTTAATGGTGTACATACCGCTTTGCAAAAGAAAACCATTTATTTGAACCATTTATTGACATTAAAATTTTTTATCATTACTTTTTCCGAATAAATGTCAATACATTTTCTCGATTATCTGTTTACGAAAATTAAACAAGTACACGTTTAAACACAAATTACGGACAAACTGGAATTTTTGCGTGTACAAATTTGTTATCGTTATTTTTTCCGAATAAATGTCGATACATTTCCTCGACTATCTGTCAATGAAAATTAAACAAGCATATATTTAAGAGAGAAACAAGCATATATTTAACACAAATTACAAATTGAAATCACACAAAATTATAAATTGGAATCTCGATTTTTGCATGTTGTAGATTTTATCGAAGGAAAATTCGTAAGAATTAATTCGCAACTGCACGTTGTGTTCGTCGTAGGGAAAAACGCGAGCGTGCGAGAACGCGAATTTTTAAAGAAATTTCCTAGCCGTTCCACTTAGCAGCCACGGGGAAATGGACAGGGCCGCGAATGGACGTTTCCATGCAAATGCGTTCCGCGTTGTTAGTGAAGCATTTGTTGCTTCCTCTTCTTAAATACCTGTTCCCCATTGAAATTCGTTTACGCCTACATTTCACGATGTTGCCGCGATTTACACCGGTTGAGCTGAGCTACCAGTGTTTCACGAAAATTAACAATGTCGCTGTACAATGCGAGTACAATGTTTTGTCAACTTGTGCCATCTCCTCTTATTAGTTACGCCATCTCCCGTCGTTACACGTCGAAATAACTCGTAATTTTCGTACTAACGGAAGAGACGTTTGCGACTGGAAAAATTGCGTTTGGAACGTATGTTTCCTCGTTGAAATTTCTAAATATTTATAAAACACTGAATAGTAATTATAGTATGTTAGTAATATAATATAATAGTAGTTATAGCGTATTAGTAATATAATATAGTAGTAATTATAGTATATTAGTAATTATATTATATACTATAGTAATCATAGCATATTATAATAATATTAATTATAGTACGTTTCATAGTAATTATAATATCGTTCATTTTAAGATTTATATTTCATGTCTATCGAATCGATCATCGAAAAGACGATGATAACAAGAATTTCATCGAATTGCGCTTTATGAACAATAGATGGACCATTGCGGTTGACATTAACGTTCGATAACGACAAAGTATTCGCGATTAATTCGCAACGAATAATCAACAATTGTTCCAGTCGAGTAAATACGCGACAGATAAATTTAATGCACGATATCACGAAAATTAATGCCCCGCGCGATATAAAATTCCCAGCATGCCACGCTGAATGCGACACGTACGCACGCAGAGGAATTAAACGAATTTTACGTGGAACGGCAAGGTGAAATTGAAAGCTGATCTGCATAATTTCAACGCATTCTCGGCGATAATCGACGTGAGGTAAGGAATTCGTTTCTACCTGTGGCAAGGAGGGCGTTATAATCGCGCTGCTATTACGTTGCAAGAATAATTCGTTTGACTGTATTTTGAAATAATTCTCGAAACGAGGCAAGTCGTGACACAACCGCGCTGTAACGTACACCGGGAGAGTTAAATTAATGTTCGTCAGAAAATACCACGAATACACCCGATGCTAATGAATTCACTGGTAACTCGCAGCTTTAATAAACCGACAAATCCACCGAATCCTACGTTTCTGTGTCTGTACAAGTCAACCGAGACCTTGCTGCTTTTCACGCTTCTTCCGTTTTAATCCCCGCTGTAACGTTCGGGTTAACGAATTGTACCCCACCGTGGAATTACATCCGATACAAAAGCTAAGCCGAGCTTAAAGGGAACAAACGGGGCTCTCTTGATACACGATGAGCTGCATTACGCGATAAACTTCCGCGAGATGCACTGTAACGTCCTCGCGAAAATTTTAATGCTTTCGGCAATCTCGGATTTCAATTCAAAAAAAGCTCGTATGTTTCTCGATAATTATTTTTCTCCAACGAAATGATTAATAACACTTCTACGTGTAAAGCGTAACGTAGCGAAAACTTCGAACTTCCAATGCTTCCAGCAAAACGACCTTTCAATTTAAGAATGAACACTATATTTCTCGATAATTATTTCTCGCCAACGATGTAACAAACATCGGTGCGTTGTTTTTCTTTTCTCCGCGTTTAAAGTCGTGTAGCGTAAAATTACTTGGACGCGCGCGCTTTATCGTCGTGTTCTACGAAACGTGCACGAGCCGCGCGAAAACAATGGATTTCGCCAACGAAGTGGCGTATCGAGCAGCGCACTCGTCCCAACGAGAGGTCTGTTTTCATATCATCGACGAACGACGATTCTCTAGCCGGCTGAATTAACGAACGAAAGCGACTAAATTCCCCTGCCATTCCGCGTACATGCAAACTCGCGGAAACGGATATGCATATATCGACGAAGAAGAATCTATCGTTGCGTAGAAATTTTGATCAAAGCGTTTGCCGCACAGAGGCTTTGGTAGCCAGCTGTGTTCCCCTCTGTAAAATCGAACTTTGTCAAAAGGGTCTTTGTCGTACACTTCCTTCGAAATTATCGAGCGTGCAACGAACGAGACGACATTAATACACCGTCGTTTGAGAAAAATATTTCAAACGAGATGCGTCGTTCCTCTGAACTCGTGAATTCACGTGTGGTGGCCATGCGTGATTTACATAAAAGTGATGGAGAAATAATTACAGCTCTTCTTCTCGCAGCTCGATGACTAAACGGAAAATCCCCCAAACTCGAAGCGATTCGTTAACTGTTGGACTGTTCGATCCTCGAGTTATATTTGTATCTTATGAATAATATATTTCGCTGTGATACGTCAGTTACCCGTCTTGTCTGGAGCTGCGTGTATTAACGTCGTTCGCTAGATCTTGCTTTCGACCATCGCGACCAATTTATGCGAATTTAATCGCGACGATATACAAAAGTTTAGTTATGTTCTTCTTCAGTCTCATAAATTATCTGAGCAACGGAAATCGGATGAGAAAGATGTCTCGAGCTGTGTCAAAGAGACTTTAGACGCTGTCAGAGTCTTCGAGATCTTCAGCAATGTTCTTGTTGCTCCAAAAAAGAGCAATTTTGAAGACGATAATGAAAGGATGACACACATTCTAAATGAACAGTCATCTGCACGTGTGTGCAGAAACCAATGAAGTGAT
Source organism: Tetragonisca angustula (assembly GCA_036937485.2). Taxonomy (NCBI): domain Eukaryota; kingdom Metazoa; phylum Arthropoda; class Insecta; order Hymenoptera; family Apidae; genus Tetragonisca; species Tetragonisca angustula. The sequence continues at coordinate 318,980 of JAWNGG020000167.1, forward strand.
TGTCACTGTTTTTGGTCGGAATATTTGAAATATTTGGAATTGCAGTATTCGCACAGTCATAATAAAAGTTTTATAAATAATTGTACAATTTTGACATTTTAACACTCTGACAAATGAGCCTATATCAATATCCTAGATCGATCTCAGATTTTACAAGTGTCTGAAAAACATAAATTTCTGTTTGGACGTAGACACAATTTATGTATTTATTTTATAATAACTTATAGGTATGTAGCAATATTTCGATACGGTTGTTCCAGTGTCGATAGATATTTATATTTATAATTTTCGTCAACCAAAATCAACTATGTACATACACACGTAAAAAGTGTTAATAAACCGTCGAAACGAGTAACTTGATTAGCAATTAATCGTTCAAATATATTCGTTCTTTCACGTTCACTCACTGGGCCGTATCGAAATCACCGGCGACACAGTCGAGCCTGTGGAATGCAACGGCTGATTACAATGGCCGATACGTTCGAGCATACGTGCAATCACCGGGCTGATTGTCCGCGTACGTGCAGGATCGCGTGGCAAACGAGCGTAACGCACCATCTTCGGGCCTCTGCTTCCTCGTCGCGAGCGAGCACGTGTAAGGATATGGCCGCGAACAAACGGATGAACCGTAAGTTGCCGCAACAGCAATTCTCAATTTCTTTCTCTTTACCACCGTGGTTGCGAACGCGAAAACTTTGGAACTTCGATAATACGGAATTGAAAATTGGCATGATTTATTGGTTGTTTCGATTGGTCGACGGACAGATTTTTCCTGGGCTTCCTCCTCTCGTTCAAGATCGATGTTGAAACTCGTGCCGCACTTGACCGGTTACACTGTGTTTCGATGGAAAAGAGGATTATTTTGATGGAAAATAACAGTACTGTCGCTTGAATATGCTCGCGAGTGACCAGACTCGATCTTTATTTGGTATCGTCCGAAGATTCAGATTTAATTTTATATACATCAATCTATAATATCGATTTATAATCCAATCCACCTGCGATCGTCGTCGAAATCTGCTCGTCCAGCGAGAAGTATTTGAAAGCAACGAACTTTGTTTTATAACGCAAACATCGAGATTTCATTTTATCGGTAATTTGTGTTTGAATATACATAACAAACGTTCAAGAAAAATTCATTAACATTTACTTGAAAAAACTTTTGAAAAATACTTAAAATTGAAAGATATATTTGAAAAATAATTTTTTGATATATTCTTTGAACGAAAGATTTTTCTGCATAATAGCATGCATTAAATTCGTCGTTTAAAAAAGAAGACTAACTAATTTCATCAATTTACGCAGAAAAAACAAATTATCTTCAATAATTTTCAAACTCTCAACTTTGTGAGTAGTTTTCACCTCTTTGACACGAACGATTGCCAGTTAAAAAACGAAAAAAGAAAAAAAAGGTACGAATTAAAAATAATTTTTTTGAAAACTACGTTTATGCGAAATCTCGTCAAAATCGTATCTCGTGCAGAGACCGTGCTCTCGTTTCTGACGCAGTGTAGATAAGGCTCTTACGATAGACGCGGTGCGCGATTAGTTTCTGCTTGGTTTCACCGAGTGAAAACTACGGATTTGTTAAAAAAAAAAAAAAAAAGTTCAAAAGATACGAGAAGATAATTCTCGGGGATAAGGGGGAAATTCTTTCTTTATCTACGCGTGCGTGCGCTTACTATCTTATGTAATATGCTTGTTTCGTAATCTCTGATCTCTTTACAATTTTACAAGGTTCTAAGTAGCACGCAATTCAGTGTAATTGTTGACGAAAGAAATCTTGGTAATAACAACACACCTGACGCATAGTAGGTTCGTTCATGTTTGTTCATGAGTTTATCAGCGCGAAGCTCTCAGAACGAAATCCAGGTACGTGAAGGAATATTCGAGTATAATATTTCTGTTTCACTTTCCCGTAGTGGTTTTCGTGCCATTAAACGGGAACACGTGCGAGTTTACGATGTTAATGATGATAACAAATGTTACGAGTCCAACGTGCATGTAATCCATACTACCGTCATCTTATACAATAGAATAAATTCTTCTTTTATTTATTTTTGATTAGCTTATATATTTATATATATATTCTTATAGACTAAATTATGCCAAAAGATTAATATACAAATTTTTTTAAGGAATTAATATATAAATTCTTCCAAAGGGTCAATATGTACAAACTGTTCCCCCTAAACCGGGAATGTATAAATTCATCTGACACAAATTATGCCAAAGGGTAATATCTGCAGTAAAATTTGATCAATGATCGAAAGGTAATAACATGCCCTCGTAATATCGTAACAAGGTAGTAACATCCTCGTGCTTCCATTTTTACGAATGGGAAAGCTCTGTCTCAACTCTTTGAAAAACGATCAAACATCACGGACGGATGGATCCGTCGTGTCACGTAATGTCGTTGGACGTACAATAAAGAACGTGTATACGCGATATAAATCGCAAGTTGGTAAGAGAGACACGTAAGTGAAATTCGCTCGATCGAGTCGAGTCGCCCGATGAACGATATGGTCGCGTGCGATACGGGGCGCATTTTTCTCGCAGTGAACCGAACTCGAATTTTCCCGCGCGAGTAACAAATGGACGAAGTTCAGGATGACGCAGTTTATGTTGAATATAAATCACAATAGGCGCGCGTTGTTGTATGCAGCGTTCCGTCCGCGTTCGCGTGCATGTGTTTTTAGCGTAAACCCACATCGACGCGGATGCACAAGCAACGCACTTTAGAATAAAGCTCTCTCCCGCCGCCCACTCTTAACCTTAATTCGTTTTGTTGACACTGCCTTCGACGAAAGTCGTTTGTTCGAAGCTGTCGCGTGTTTAACGGGAAAATGGAAAACCGCGGGTGAATTATTCAATTTTGCACCAGCGTGCAAACAAATGTCGCCGCGGAAAACGTCATTTGCCGCGCGAACTCCTTTGAAGGTGAGCTCGTTCGTGCTATCTCCTCTTGCTCCCGCGAGTTCATTATTCCTCGAGATCTCCGTTATTAATTAGCAAGGTGACTTTAAACAGCACGGAGTGAAAGAGATGAGGGAATAAAATATTTCCTCCGTGTTCCTTTAATTCGCTCCGAATGAATTTTAATAATATCCCCGATTACTTACGAAAGGAAGTTTTACGTTATTTTACGGCCGAGAGGAAATATCTATTGCGAGATGATTACAGTGACACAGCTAGATCGAACATGCAGTGTGGATTTTTAGAATATCTCTAATTAATTAACAATATTTTATGCGAGTGTTTGCAGGTAGAATATTAAGAAAAAAGATTTCATGAGCTTATTACCACTGCTCTGGCAAATATAGATTGTCTTCGTGTAGTCAGATTTGCGATTAATTAATTTAAGTGAAAAAATTGCCGATGCTTTGAACTTTACTAAAAAAAAAAAAAAAAAAAAAACATAGACGATGCTCTACATAAAGCTTCTGTTTTCAAAATTATTACCCTGAATTTCTTTTTGTCCGAGACATTTTTTACATCACGTAGCAAATGGAAAAGTGTTCTTCTCTTTGAAAGAAATAATTGTAAAAATTCACGCGTATGTGAAAAGCATTAAAAAATTTCATTTACTACTAAATTCATATATATTATATATGAATATATTTCATTAATCTCGATTCCATTTAAAAAATAATTTATCATGCCTTCTTCCTTTGTACGGTCAATTATACTGCAGCCATCTAAACATCATTGGCCAGATCGAGTTAAAATTATCCTCAACAAGACACGTTTTCGATAAACAGGCGAATACGCTTAATTTACCTTGATTATTTTATCGACGATTTTTCATCATTATGCGTTCAGTTATTGGAAAGTGCAAAAACGTCAGCTTGTAACATTTCCAATTTTAACAGTACGAAACGAGAAAACGTGTTCGTTGCAACTTATTGTTATTCACTCGTCAATGGAGCAACGTCACGCAGAATTTTTAAGCAGCTTCGTCGTCTACCTGTCCGCTAAATGCTCGTGCATCGTTATATTTACTTTGTTGGTAGGCACACGCACACGTGGCAACGCGTACGCGTTCCAGTTTGCTTTGTAAACGCGTGGATATCGCGTTCTGGCCGCGGTACGTGCTTTCATTGGCGTTTAACGAAGTTCTTTTTCAAACCGTATCAACGCAACATACATTTGTCCCTCCCGTTTTTTCCTTTTTTTCTTTTTCTTCACTTGGCGGCCATATTGTGAAATTCTCTGCAGCACAGAGAAAAAGAGAGAGAGAGAGAGTTTGTTAAAGTTCGTCGTAAACAGCTCTCGCAGCGGGAAATATATATCGCGATGTTGTGCTTTTTCAACGTAACGCGAAAGGTCCCTACTACGTCGACGTATCGGCATTCCATTTCCATGAGTGACGCGCGAACCGATCGATTTTGATTACGCGAAACACAGAAGTTGCAAAAATTCAACGTCGCAATGGAATAGGCGCCTTGAATGGGGGAAAAATAATTATTCAGTTATTGCGATATTACTGTCTGTGTCTGCCAAAAGTTAGGAAAATTTAGCTCTGAAACTGGTAACATCCTTTATTTCGAAATGCTATTTTACTTGGTACTGAACAGACAAGGTTGCAAGTAATAAAAAAAAAGAAGGGGGCGGAGACCAATTTTCCATTGCGACGGGCTAATTTAACGATTATCCCGATTTTCAACGAGGTGTGGTGCTTTAAAGAAATTTGCAAGCAAAATGAGATGCATATTGCACGTACATTGCGCACGTGTATTGCGTGTAATGCACGCGCTCACGTCATCGAAATTATCGAGAGAGATCACGAACAATGATTCCTGCTCCTTTGTGTTCTGATCAAAAATTCCATGCAAGTTAAAATCTGAAACTGACACGATGAATCGATTATTCACAAGGTTATTCAGTATTTCCCCGCGACGGGTAAACTCGAACGAATTTCACCTAACGTGTATGGTACAGTCATACGGTTCGCTCAAACCTGGCGACTGTAGAATAAAATTAAAGATAAATCTCTCTGAATCAAAAAAAGAAGAGACTCGTCTCACCGCCTAATGTTTTATTTAAATACACGCCCAATGCTCGTTGGAGAAATCGCGAATCGATTTAATCGGCGATTAAAGTTTAATTATAGTAAATATCGCGTTTATCGCGAATTTCTGCTGATGAAAAAATGTGTCGGATCTTGCGATTTTCATGCAAATTGCTTACTGTTTTTCGTACCGTTCCTTCTTTTTTTTTCTCACTCGATGACTGAACAAGTTTGCACAGGTGTAAAACTAGCCGACAACTGTCCGGTGGCGCGTGCAGTAAGCAGCTTCGATTTTTGCTCTGGCCGGCTAGGATTTACGTAGTAAAGCTTGCCCAGCCACGACCGTGTATTTTAGTTTGCCCAGCAAACGAACGGACGTTGCTTTGATACACGTCGCTACGTATTTTTTTTAATATCGTTAATTTACTATGGCGGTCCTCTCCTCCCTTCCTTTCTTTCCGTTTCTCTTCCGCGGATTCACTTTTTCGTCGCGGTTTCGAACTCGCGACGAAGCAAAATTTCGCGCGCGTCACAACGCAAGCTGTCAAGTTTCGCGTGGCTGGAGATAATTAACCGGCTTGTTTCAATAACTTTCGTTTCGTAAATTTTCTATGTTTCTATCGAAGTGGAAGAGAACGCGGTGTAAAAATTTCGGGAAGAAAAAAAATTGGCAAACGGCGAATGTTAGGAGAGAAACTTGCTGAACCGCGGGAAGAAAATCGAGAAAACGTTCGATGATTTATGAGTATCGTACAATGGGTATCGATTTCTGTTCGCACGTTGCTGTAGCACGTGACATCATTTTTCGGCTTCTCGATAAAACGTGATTTACTGGTCACCATAGATTCTGGAAATTTTCAGTTAGCCGACACGTTCAACGAACCGCTGTGTCCCAAACAGAGAAAACGTAACGATACCATTGCATCGGTGTACCATGATTAATTTGCCATACTATTTTATACTCGTGCTTCTATCGGGAAGGGAAAAATTTGCAACGTGAGATGCGTATCGATTAACTCGAAATACACGCGTCTAGAGTCAACTTCGAATCTGCCGTTCTTGTAATAAAATTTTATTCAGTCTACTACCGCACAGAGAATTATGCATGAAACATTGTGTACATACACGTAATACAGGCATTGCACTCGAAATTAACCCTCTTGCCGATCGTATTTACCTTTCTGCTTTATAAATTAATACATTTAGATTTACGTGCTCTTACGTACTCTCTTTTGCAAATCAAATTCACCCTTTCATAGATCAAATTAAATTTATCATTTTGCAAATCAAATTCAGTGACTGAAAAGTGATGTAACGCACGCATTAAATTTTGCGCAAGAAATATTTGATGATCCTTCAAAATCAAAGGAAACTTTCTGTACGAACTGTTTACTCATTGTCAGTTTACCAGTTCCCAAATGGAAATTAGTTTCTACTCTGTTCATTCTTTGTCGTCGCAGCGAATCATACGATCTTCCTGGACTTAGCTGGGTTTCAATGTTAAAGTGGAGGGGATCGCTCTAGTGGAGGGGCGCGGACCGCCAGTTCGACACCTCTGCTTTGCATTTAGTAGATTTTAGTTATCAATCACTTTGTTGCAACTGTCACTCAGATTATTATAATTATTATATGAATTACTATGACTATTATATTCTATGAAATTCTGTTGTGGATGAATACATATAAAACTACTTTTAGTATTAAATGAGTTGCCATTTTCTGTTACTTTTTGTCCAAGTATTTTTTGTTGCACACACGCAATAAAATTTTAATTCCCGACTAACAACTTCACGTCGAATTTCATTCTTAATGCACTGGCTTGGGAAAACAAACTGGAGGCAAACTCGATTTGCAAAAGTGAGAATTTAATTTGCAAAACCGTGAATATGATCTGCCAAAGGATCAATTATGCCGAAGTACACGCATAAAACATATAACCTGTAACAAAGTCCGCTCAACGAAATATCGGTTGTTTCTCTATCTTGGCAAATAACAAATTCCCACGCCAGAATACTCGCATAACTGTCGCAGCATGTCGGACAATCCCGGGAAATTCCGCGAAAACCCGACTGCTCCCGCCAGGAGAGATACAAAAGTGGAGCGAGGAAAGGAAAAGGGAATGGGGGGCCGCTAGCGAAACATCCAAGTTCGATATTACGACCGATTGTTCGCGTTCTAGTGAAATCGGCTCGGATGTATGTATCGATCCGGTTCGAGACGTTCGTTCGTTCCTCGCCGGGGATAGAGATCCGTTTCCTTGGCATGTGTTAACGCGAGCTTCAAGCCGTTGCACGTCAAAGGCATATCGAGATGCCTCAGGTGGAATACCGGAAGCGATGGTCTACGTTTCCCCGCGTTCGCCTGGTGGCTGATTTATGAGTCGGACAGAGTTGCATTTAATTTACATGTGGGTCCTGTGCGCGGCAACTCGCTTTGGAAAAATATTCGATGGGAGGGTGGAAAGTTTCGTGGCTTGTAAAGCCTCGAGGATTTCTTGTGCACGCGCTCTCCTTTGCCTTTCGGCGGCGAACACTTTCGGCTGATTTTTCGCCGTTCGACTTACCGGGTGAAATAGAAGAGCCGAAGGATGAGGAATGAAATGTGAGAGCTGGCCGAAGCTTTTGATCAATATTTTCGTTTCACCCTTTCACCAGTCCGGGTCGGGCGAAATTTTGTCCGAATAATCCGGGTGAAAAGAACGGATAGAAATTTTAAATTTAGAATCATTAGCGATTAGTGAAAACTTGGAAACTTGACTGTTCCGCTGCAGATGTTTGGTTTTCTCTTTTATTTCTCGAGAAGCTTCGTTTCGGACATTTCATTTCACTTTATTTTGAGAAGTCGAAATGTTATATAGTTCACGTGCTGTTATTAGTTTCAAAGGAAAGCATTGTATTAAAATATTTCTTTTTTTCGCGTCACGAAGATAACATTTTTAACATTTTATTGTATCCGTGATAATTTATGAGATGAAATGAAATCAAATACAACATAAAATTATTGGAAAGCGTCGTTGAAATATTAATTGCCGAGACTCTCACGTCCGATAGGATCTGAAAAATTTTCCACCAAGTGTACGTTCCATGTATTTCGACACGACTGTGGCCAATTTGACGAGGGAGCTGATGACACGCTCATGCAGTATTAATACCACGGTACTGTGTCAGGATCGTGTCAGAATGTTGGCGTTGTTCTAGATGTTGGACACAGATACAGATTACAATATATATAGATTACAGTGATCTACGTAGAACGTTCTAACTTGATCTCGCATGTGACTGGCGAGTAGGTACACGTTGGCTACACTGAAGTCTCAGATCATAATCGACAACAGAAACGTGTCGAGTATAATGGCATAATTTCCATCAAACTAGACTCGAGCCAGCACTGACTGCAAAACTGACATCTTCGAGCATCTTTCGAATTACGAAAGCTCTTGTTTCAAAAAGTTGAATCGATCTGTGTTAGAGAGGGTTGAATCATCATTTTAGAAAAAATTTCCACTTCGGTTCAATTTTACTTGAGACTCCTTTATTTTTAAGTTTATTGAAAGGTTTTCTGATGGGAACTTTTAATGAAGACTTTTGGTTTATGGGATGACTCGGATATTTGTCATTTTCTTTTTTTTTTTTTTCTTTGTTTGCGAATGAAAGATTTTTTAAGCTTCGAGTTTTATTTCTTTCACGTTAAATTGTTTAACTCAATACGAATACCACAATAAAAGTAAATCACTTTCCGAATGTTAACTATTATTTCCTTACTATTAGGATGTAGACAATTTTCAGAAGCAATTGCAATATTCTCAATTATCCGATCAAAATACGTCGATCAAAAAATCGATAATGTGTTACACAATAAAAATAGAAAATATATTATATAATATATAACATATAATAAACTCGAAGGTACAATAATACACAGCGAAGGCATTAGAACATCCAAAAATTAAGAAATCCCCCTCTTCTTGTTCGTTCTGTCTGGGACCACTTCAAACCTTTTCAAACCTGCTCCCCTTCCCCCTGTCATCGTTCGTTCGTGCGTTTAATTTCGCCTCGCCAGTACGTACTGTCGACTGTCGGGTAAAATTTGAAATTCCACGCGCGCGCGGATCGTTGGTTTCCCCGTCGTTTCCTTTCGAACAGTTAGCGGCACGGTCGATTTCCTGTTTGCCCGTAACTCTCAACCTCGCGTAGTTTCTCTCTGTCGTCCCCGTCGCGTTACCCGCGAGACTCGACGGATTTTTCAGGGGTGAAACTTCTCTCTCTCGACGTCCACCCGAAGATCAGGCAGGTAGTCGGCGTACCTGCGCGCTGCCACCCTCTTAGGATATCCCCTGCTTAGGAATTCAAATAAACTCCATATTCCGAGTTAAGGAACGTCGAAAAGTCCCGGGCGAACGGTCCACGGGTCCCGGGGATATAACGAATTCCAGAAATCTTACGTAGCCGGAATTTTTATTCCGTTCCAGCCGCGACGCTGACGAAACTTGGTCCGACGTGAAGGAAAAATCGAAACTGCAGGCAAGGCGGTTGGCTCGAGTCGAGAGATGTATCGCGTCCCGTTGTTTCGCGAGAAGACACTTTGTATGATAAACGAGCTAGTTAAAAATTGTTGAGAGTTGAACGAACGAGTTGCGTAATTAAATTTAATTGAACGATACAGTTTCTCGAAGTTTCGCCTTGATCATTCTTTTTCCTTTCTCTTTTCAGCTGCTGTTTTCGTCTCAGTGATATTTTCGAACGGATTTTATTTTCAATCAGAATTTCAAGTTCCCTAATTAAACGTAGCTTGATGCTATATAAATCCTTTATTATCCGAGGCTTCAATTAAAAGACTATTGATTACACCGCCTTTTGTACAGGCCGCGTCACTTTGACGTCTTTCTCAATGGGATTAAATTGTCGATTCGAGGAACTTTTTGCCGGGTTGTCGTGCATATTCTGCCGTTTTTAATTTGTTCAAGTTCAAGTTCAAGTCCAATTGCCCGCATCGACATTTATAAATGATGATTGTTCGTTTAATGTTTGTGCCGAGTATGCTCATCGTGTAGTGAAAATTTGCATTTCCCATTAAAATAAAACTTAGGTAACGACGTGTTCGTAATTTTTCACACGTTTCAGAATACCTATGGACAGAGAAGAAGAAAATTGTTATCAATGTGTAATTTTACATACAAATGATGAAATAGCACAATTTTATAATGAAATATTTTTAACAACAAAGTGACCAAAATATTTCATCACATATTTTATTATAAATAAAACGAGCTCGCGATTTATCTCTTAGCTGTGAATGACGAGTATGCTCGACACGAAGAAATGGCAACTTTTTGCCTAACGATAAGCATACTCGAGTCGTGTGAGAGACAGTAATTACAATTTGTTACCTAAATTAAATTTCTCGTAGAAAGTGAAACACATTTATAAATTTTAGACAGTTTAAAACATTTTCAGACTAGACTCGACTAGTTCTTTTCTAAATATTAATTAATTAATAATACAGTAGTGTTCTCACGAGCGTTCACAGTTCGGGACCGAAAACTTAAGAGGGCTAGTGTGTTGTACGAATTGCCATCGAAAGAAAGAGTGGGGATGAGCGGGAATTTCAAAAACCGGCGATAAGCGACGCTCACGCTGTCGTTTATAAGCGCGCTATTGTATTAATCGATCAAGTTAAACAATAAAATCATTGATTTTTCAGAAAGGAAAAACTAGTGTCGTTTCCTACTGTAATTTACTGTAATTCAATTCAATTTTACAATTCGCAGCTGCACATACTCCGTTTGACTCTGTTTGACACAATCGTCGTCGCGTTGTTCCAGCGACACAACGCGGACGCGCACACTTTTAAAAAAGTGCAGCACCGCAGCGCGCTAATTCCGAAAGGCTAAAAGAACCTCTGACGGGGGAATGGAATTTTTCATTCGATCGGTCGGGCTTTCGTCCGCCTCGTGTTTACAATCTCGCTGGCGGGCCAATTGAAAGTCATTCGCGACGGACGTTATTGGATCAGCGAAACGACATTAGCACGGCGATGGGCGGCGCATTAATCGCTTCTAATAGGGCAATTAAGGTTACGGAGCACCCCCCTCCCCCCGATTGACTTTTATCGATTCGAAATTGAACTTGGCTTGGCGGCTCTCTCGCGCGGGAATTCCGCCCGTAACGAAACTGCTGAAGTTGTGTCTGGTCGTGTGAACGCGCTTGGCTCGCCTAGTCACGTGCTATGAGAACGTTTTAGTATAAAAGGAACAACGTATTTGCTTTAAAAACGAGTCCAAGATTTTTTTTTATTGCTTTTTACAAAATCACAACAGCTTAAATTCTTAACGTCCGAGGATCGATGGGAGTCGCTTCTCGAAGCCAGCCTTTTTTCTCAAATTATTGGCGAAGAGAGAGAGAGAGAGAGAGAGTGGCCGACGATACTGTTGATTCAACGTCGCGGAATTTTTGCGATTTTTCTGCCGGGACGGTTGACATTCTCGCGTTTCGTTTGATATTTGGCACGCGTCGTGAAATAACACAGTGATGCATTGGACGTCATTCCGGTCCAGTTTCACGCGCGTTCGACATTTCGCGACAGAATGAAAGCTGCTGGTGTCACGAGTCAATTATCCGACGGTTTGTGGCTTGCGGGTAATTGATGCGTCGCTGAATAATTCGCCCCGTGTATCTAAGAGCGGATTGATGCGTACGTACGTTGAATACGTGACGTCGTTGCGAATGATCGAACGATGTTTCTTCCCCGATAAAAAGGATATTATAGCGGAGATATATTGGTCAAGTGAGGAAACAAGAACGTAAGATAAACGAGGGAGAATCGATAGAGCGTCGACTTATAACCGAGTTTTAGTGCCAGCGGCTATCGAGAAAACCATGTTGAATAGTGCCGTGGCGCTTCCTTAACCAAGTTGGCGCCTAAAATTTACCATCGAGATACTGTTGACGCCTATGGTCCGCTGAAACGAGAGAGGCGCCTATGCAGGCGCTCACTTCACGTTGCTCGAATCGAACTGAAGGTGCCTACAGGCACCCGGCAATTGTTGTCGACAGTAATTGCAGCAAATCTCATTCGAATCGCACGCGAATGAATTCTGATTTAACAATTACATCTTCCGTTAGTCGTGTATTATTTTACAGTCGTTTCATTTAATATCCTTACAGTGAGAAGATGAAAAGATGAAGATGATATGGGATTGTGTATCGATCCTTGATTCACACTTTACTAGGTTATTCGACACATTACGAAAAATAAAGCTTGTGCTGTTAAATTTTTAGTACCTGCACTAGCAATTCAATCCGAACGGCGCGATATTTAGCGCTGCGTCGCACTAAAAATAATTAAACATTGGTAAAATCAGAAACGAACGATAAAGATGTGAACAATTGCTTGTCCAGTTGCTGATAATCTGAAATTTTTCATTGAATTTCCCTCTCATCGTCCCATTAGCAAGTTCTGAAAAAGTTCACGCTCTCGGGTAAATCCGGTAAAAGTCTAGTATCGCTACGTTTAATGGCCGGCCGGCCAGATACCTAATTCACTTTGCGCCAGGGCACTTGAAAAATCAGTTTTCGTTCTCGGTTGTCGATTATAGCCGGCGCTGTAATGCCGGTTTAATTAAAATTCATTAGCCGAGTGGAAACGACAGCGCAGGCACGCTGATCACAATTGAAAATGTAATGGCCAATTTATCCGTCCGCGTTCGGTTTGGTTCTTTCGCTAACGAAACGTGCTGCTCGTGATGTTCGCCGATTGTGTTCGTCGTTCTACACTCGAGATATCAATTTCCCGTTAGCTTTTCTTCCCGGTGTCATTTTACCTCTCTCCTCGTTCCTCAATTATTGTAAAGTACTTTTGACTAATTGCTCGACGTTTGTACTTGACGAGTCATTAACGCCGGAAAACGTCAAAACGACTAATTTGTAGTTTCTGTTGGATATTTTACGGAGCGTGCTTTTGAGTCAATTTTCGTAAAATGTATAAATAAAAGCTTGGGTAATTTATCGTATTATAAAAATTTTCTTTTTTACTTTAACGTCTCTGATGAAAATTTTACGTTTCAATCGCCGATAATTCTCAGTTTTTTAAACACATTTAAAACGTTTCTATGATATAATTTTCATGAAAATTCGTATTTCTTTTTTTTCTTTTCTTTTCTTTTTTGGACAAATTCACATGGAGCAACAACAAGTGAGCCAGTTACGAAAAACGTATGTATGTAGGTATAAGAAATTTCACCTGTGTTACACGTGGAATAAAAATTAACGTACAAATAGGGTGTCTTATTATCATTCTACTCCTAAGCTTTCGACTCAGAAAGCGTGCGAGACGGGATGTACAATTTCGAATGCAAAATGATACTTTCATCTCGCCTTTGGTGAACGATGAAATTTGTAGAATTGCGAATTCGCGTTTCAAAAAGGCAAAGATAGAGGTGACACGACGAAATCGATTGCTACGATTAAAGAAGAGAAGAGAGCTGGCCCAATAATCGTCGATAAAGCGCCATGATTTTCCACACGCCGGGCGATCAGCCGCGGTGGCTAAACGCACGGAGTTCGAACAGACGGCTAATTGTTACCTTTTCGAGGAAAGAGTCGGTCTTTGATCAGGAACCAGGGTGCAGGGGAGCGAGCGAAAAATCCTCGCCGGACAAAGAGCGTTAAAGCGGAACGGTAGCGACGTGCTCGACGTCGCGTCGACTGCTGGAAGGAACGAACGAGCCGAAACAGCACGTTTGTACCATTGAAGGATGCATTTCTGCCTCTCTGCCTCTCGTGAAGATAAGGGACGGCCAGACCTGAGCGAAAATTCACTTTGAATAACGATTTGTAAATAATGTGTCTTTAGTGTTTTGGCGGATAATGGTTGCTCGTTTGGTCAATTATAGGGATTTGAAGTTACGCAAATTTGAGGAAAGTGATATTTACTTGATAATTGAAAATGACATTCAAAATACGTACCAATGAAGCCAAAATGGGAATACTCATGGGAACAGGAACAATCAAAATAATTTATTAACGTGTACTATCACGGAGGAAATATTTTAAGAGGACTCGTTTCTCAAACATTTGGTCCGTTAATGAACAAAATTTGGGGGGGAACATCAGTTTTAAAGTTGCAAACGTGAACAGTCTCTCTACCGATGGCGAAAACCAGAGGGGAATATTATATTTTACAAATACTTGTTTTATTAATACGGGTCACGGAGCATATCTAAGTTTCTTCTATCGTCGTCAAAAGAATCGATATCCATTTTGTAGTCGCGGAATATGAAATAATAAATGTAAATAATACGTTATACCATGAGAAACCAGTTATTTCTATCAAAATCGAATAGCAAATAAAGATCCTTGCAAATGGTAAATAATTCATTTCACAAAACAGCAAACGAGTCATTTAATTGGGAATAAATTAATTTGATTTATCGTATGAAACATCTCGTTATTTTACAAGTAGATCGTTTCTTGAAATAGCTTTAAAAATTCACTGAAAAATTTTTCGAAACATCTCTCTCTTGTGCGCGTCGTAAACCATAAAAGAAAACGCTACCGCCCCGTTACGTCGGGGATCGCGCGCTCGAAACTCAAGAACCGCCCCTTCCAATTCCATCTTCTTTTACTTTTTCTTCTTTTTTCTCCCTTACACCCGCCCGCTCGACTTTTTTATCTGGCGAATAATAAGATTCGAATCTCGGCTGCGTAACTCGCCAGATATACCTCCGTGCTAGCCAGAAAATTCTTATCACCCTCTTGTTGTTGGTACACGTAGAACGCGAACTTTCGTTCCCCGTCGCGTCTTCCACGTGCACACGAGGCTTACTGCACTGCCTCGACTTTCCTCCGCGTCGATAAGACTTAGACGGTTAATTGAATAAACTCTCCTGCGTTCACCCCTTCTTTTTCTGATCCAGGAAACTGCTGCCAACCGCAAGCAGCTTTGGGTCCTTTTATATTTTTTCTTGTTTGTTGAACGAAGGAGGAGACGTACTGTGCCGGATGCTCTAAGCATTTCTATTACAATTTGGCCAATTCTTGACACACAAACCAGCAGATGATTTTATTCATGTTCGTCATGTACGCCAGTGCGCGATTTCTCCGCTCTGCTTCAAATGAAAATACGTTTCCAACTATAATAAATACATTAAACAAACAGCGGCGCGGTATCTCCCTTTTCAATTAACTATATCGAAAATATTAATTAAAAATCGTAGACAAACACAAACCTCTCCTGGTGTTTTTCAATTTTTCATGTTTGCATTCACTTTGCATTTACATTATGTATTTGCTTTTAATGTGTGCCAACTTTCGAACATTGCGGATGATAGTCACAAGAGGGGAATATTCTTCCGTTTTTCACGCCGAAACAACTTTCAAATTCGACGTCCGTTTCATTCGATTGTGACGGCATGTGACACTTTGTCGAGTATTAATTGGCAGAAAATTGTGCCACTGATGAACTGGTGCGAAACTTCGTCCGAATATTTATCAGATACTTTCAAAATCTACGTCGCTGGAATTCAGAAAATCAACGAAACTGAATTTATCGTGTTTCTTCCGCTTCTTGAACAAAGTCAATCGAAAAATTGTTCCCTCTGGAGCTTTCTCAAATCATTTGCTCGATGCAGCGTATAGGGTAGAAACAGACACCCAACTTTAAAGCTTACAGCTGTGTCTCTTTTCGATTCAGTCGAATTTTACGATTTCAAGTCGATTACTCTGCTCCTAGTTTCCTGATCGTCAGCGCTATCCCCTCCACTACACTGGATGATGCAGTGGAGGGGGTAGAAAAGTAGGGGCAAGGGGCCGCCAGTTAGCCCACTCTGCGCACGAATCGTTTCGGTTCTGTTCTACAATTAATTTTCGTGTCACGTTATACATAAGTTTCGATGACAATTTTCGAGAAGTTTCTTTCGTGTTCGCTTCCTAAGCAAAGTCGAAAATCGAAATCGTATGAAAAGTACAGTCCGATTGCTTCCTTTCGAAATCGTTTTCGAAATCGTTTGTTCTCCTTTGATCGACGCAGCGTGCAGGAACGAAACAAACGCTCAACTTCGAACCTCGCAGCCGACTGTGAGATAAAACAAGCTGTATCGTCTCTTTTTCCGAGCTTTCGATTCAGTCGAATTCTACGATTCGCCAGATTCAAAGTCCACCGCTGGATAACTTTTTTTTTCCAATCTGTAGATCGTTTCGGTTTTACTCTGCAATTTCGGGCCACAATTTCTACAGTTTGACAACGATTTTCAAAAGCCCGTTGGAGAAAACGTTGTGTGCAACGTGAGCGCAACGAAGGGCAGGTAAATTGTTATTCGTCAACGAGAACGACCCTTGGAAACTGACGCTGCCTCGTCCATCGATCGATTGCATGGAAAATTCTCTTGTATGAAACGTACCGTTTAAACGCCAGATTACCATTAACGACTGTTTATGCTCTTTGCACAGTGAAAATCGTTGTCGTAAGTAACCCAGTGTCGGCTTTGCTAACCGACAATCATTGACGAGAGAGCTTGAGAGCGCGTGAGATTCAGATGGATTTCGTGGAATGTGAATCTCTGACGCGATTGTCGTAACTTCTAATCCGCTGATTAACTCGCGATGTCACAGTTTCCAGATTTACAAACACAACCTAGTTCTCTCGCAATAAAATATTTTTGCGAAAATAACAAAATCTGTTTCCATAGATATAGAAATAGTTGACGTGCAAAAGTAACGCAGTGCATGGTAGCAATTTCCAATAACGAGTTATACAACAACAATAGGAGTAATATAAAAATTCGAGGATCGAAAACGTGTCACACAAAAAACGCACGAGGCATTTTTCATTGCCACTCTGCCACGTATTTGAGCAGAAATATTGTTATAAATATTATATTTATAAATTTTTGCAAACATTATTTTTATATTATAATATTTATAAATTTTTGCAAACATTATTTTTATATTATAATATTTATATTATTTTTATATTATAAATATATTTATAAATTTTTGCAAACATTATTTTTATACATTTTCATAAATATCATAATATATTTCTCCTCGAAAATGTCGTGAATTGTCATAGTCTGTAAAAATATTGGAAAGTTTTTTTCGTTGCTGAATTTGAAACAATCCTTCGAAACAATTCTTTTTCAACCTTGCATTTTTTAACTTTGAATGTCTGGCGAAGACAAGTATGATATTTCTTAAATTTTTGTCACCCAAGCTCGAATTCGATAAAATGGCGAAAAGAAAAATCAAGTTTCAGTCAATTTCAACCAACTGTAAATAATTGGAAAATATTTTCCATAGTTCGTGATATTTCAAATTTCCACGAATGTAAGAAGTTTTTTTTACCTGGACTGGGATTGAAATTCAAACAAACCGTTCGCTCGGTTTACTTCGTCGTGAATTCAGGAGGGATTGATCGCCTGTTATGAAAACACGACTACAATCCTTTGGTTGCATATTTTCGCAATGCGCAATTATTCCAAGAATCCGACGCGAGAAAGGGAGAGGTTTGGGAGCTTTCGAAAGAATGCCGACTACTTTGTCCGCGTGAAACGCCTCCTGGAAAAGATCAGCGTGGGGTCAATTTTTCATCTTCCTAAGGAAACCAGGACAACCAAAACTTCCCTTCGCTTTGCCAACGCGATCGCAGAAACGTCGAATTTCATCTTCTCGAGGTAGAAGTGGAAAATTTCCTTCTCAGTCTCCTCGACTTCTCAAGACAGAAAAAAGAAAAAAATATGTATTCGAGTCATTTTTTAAAGGATGAATAGTTTCGGTAAAATGGGTAACCCTGTATGCCCTTTTCGATTCGTACTTTGGTCCCTGGCCTCGCATATACGAGTGATTCCTAACAACGTTTTCAATAACGCGGGTCGTACGTACGACGTTCATAATTTATTCTCTGTTGCGAGTATATCTGTTCGTTTCATCCGGGCGCAACGGTAAAAGTATGTTACTCGAGATAACGAATACGCGGGCCAAACGTACATATGCACGCTCCGCGGATTTCCACGGTTATATTCCACGGTAGCTGTTCGAATTTACCGATGGTTGGAGACCTGAAAAGCTTGTCAGAGGAGAACGCTCGGCGAAAAGTGCCTGCAGTATCGCATCGATACGTGAAATGCAGGCCGTCGAATATTTTTCTGGCAGTCTTGCGTCTCGCCTCTCTGCCCTGTCATTTGAAAATTCTCTCGAATCAGTATCACGGTTACGTCGCTTCCAACTTTCCTCCTCGGCTGTGTGTTCTCGCCGGGACGCGCGATCGCGATCGCGCGAGAAAATTGAATCGAAATTGCAGTTTCTGAAGTTTCGAATTGACGGCGTTTGAAACTACCGGAAATTCTGAAAACTTCTGGCACACCGAGAGTGAAGAAGTGTTTTGCGTTTGCGAGGTCTGATTATTTGAAAGGATCCTTGCCCGATGATTTCCCTCTCGATGTTTAGTTAACATTGTAATTATATAATACAGCAGCGAGACGTACGAACTACTTCTCCAATTTTCCTTTAACTTTGGCAGTGAAGAAAACAATTTACATGCATGCGTATATATCTACTAAGAGTATTGTGGCTGCGACACTCTCAACGCAGTGGAGAGATCGATGAAAGTGGAGGGGATAGCGTTAGCGATCAGGAAAGTGGGGGCGAGGCCGCCAGTTCGCCACCTCCAACAAATAAATAACGTACATATACAGATCGTGTCAAACGTATGGCATTAGCCATAACTTGTATTTATCAATCCTCAATTTGAAGAGTTAAAATTGAAAATACAAACTCGTATTCCACAAATATAAAACATTGTATATATTAATCTGCAATCTCATATCCCATGCGACAGCAATTTGCTTTCTCTTTTAAATCGAAGCCGTAATCCCTACCACGAGCATAACTCGACATTGAGGCTCAAAGGGTTAATTAAATTAACAAAAACCTCACTTGGATACGAAACAAAGTTACCAATCTTGATCAAAATGTGACTGGTTGTTCCAAGTTGTCGCGTTTGATTTCTATTTTCAAATAAATACGAACCACGTGTTAAATGTTTTTAAATTACCAATTAAGATCGTTTAAGAAAAAAAAAGAAGGAAAAGAAAGGAGAAGAGAGAAAGGTCGAGTACGATGCGGCAGAATCGAGCTATCGATTGACTTTCGTGCGCGGTCCTTTATTAATCGGACTTTTATTAATCAAAATTTCATCCCCATTGAAGGTATCGGTAACAGAAATTGCGACTCCGGCACGAGTGGCCAGCGTTTATAATTAAATTTCGTACGTGCGCTCGTCCTACTCGTCTCCCATGTAAACCCATATGAGTGACGTGCTCGTTTAGGCCGCCTAATGAACTTGTTACAGTCGCATGCGTGTATGGATACGGTTTCGGGTCGTGCTCGCTTAATAACATTTCCCTATCCTTCCGTGTGATCACGTTAAATTTTCATCCGCGCGAACACCGTTATTATCGAGCTCCGGGTTTTTGATCGAGAGCGTCGTGAATAACCACTGTGTCAATAGAAACATGCCAATCGAGACTGTCAAGAATGTTTATCGTTCGATGAACGAAAAATCAACAATCGGAAACATATATTTTTATCGTTTGCAAAACTTCCACGAAAATCTAATAAAATTCATCGCTGATGGTCCAAATTATCTTTGGTATCATGGCGCCATACGTTGCTAAAATCACGATACAATTGGTAATTAAATTATGTATAACCATGTAATATATAATTATAATTATATTTGTAGCTGTACGTGATTATATAGTTACATAGACTTAGAATTGTAATTATAATAATTACTATAGGATGTTAAAGGTTATATATTACATATAATTGTTAATTAAATTATATATCATACGATTGTAATTATAATGTCATATAATTAGAATTATGTTCATAGCCACATTACATGGTTATATAACTACTACACAGACAATTATAATTGTCATTGTAATTATATCATTATATAACCACGTAACATAACCTATATCACGCAATTATGACTGTGATACGCATATGTTATAATTATAATTATAGATTATTATTATTATGGTTATGTAATTATTATTACATGGACATTTCACGAATTTGTCATTGAAGTGTGAAAGTTTGTTCTTAATCGTTGGAACTTGTCGGAGACGAGTTAAAGGAAGCAATTGAAAGCAAACACGATAAAACATAGTCAAGCGTATGAAGGTGCGTGTAAAGGGCAAACGTTTTTCTTCTGAAGTTTCTCAATTATAAAAACCTGTTCGTCGGCAGGAACGTTCGTGTCGCGCGCGTGTGTTTTCATGAAAAATATCACGCCGCCTTGCCGTGTGTAACAGGAGACGATGCCTACACTTGCGCGTATCTCGTATTTGAATTTAAAACAGGGAGCGTGAGATTACGCGACTCGGCGGACGCGCGAGTAACAAAACGTCCCGGGCGTTTGAATATCAAAATTTCAGCGTGATCGCTGAAATTTTGCACGCGTATATCTTCTTTCCGTCGTGTTTGTTTCAACGTTTGTCGAAACGTGGATTAATGGACACGCGGTCCTTTTTTTTGTTCTTTCACGCAATTTTTATTTCGTGTTTTATTTCTTTTCTTTTTTACTTTTGATAATTTCTTTTTTTTTTTTTTTTGAATGTAGAACGTGCGAGAGTTATATCATTGACGTTGTATAATATACATAATTATAAACGCCACTTTATAAGAAATTTGTAAATTTTTAATCTATGTGAATTAATCTTCTACTCTTGTCTTTTAAATTTCTGTAAATCAATCTTCTACTTTTGTCTAGTGTAATCGTTTAATGATTTTCTCGCGATGGAGTTTACTCCTTCAGTTGTTTACTTATTAATCAGATTTATTTAGCAAATTATTATCGGTGACTCGATTGAACCGGACAATTTTACAATTTTGCAAACAAACGATTCTCCAGTGTAAGCGATTCTTCGTTTAATATTGCAAGCAGCCTCTGCAACCTCTTTCTACGTAAGAAAACGAACGTAGCGACGCAGTATCTTCGGTAGCTAAGGGGGAAAGAGATCGTAAATTAGTTGAGTCTTACACTCCGGTCAAGGTCATCGTTATGCCTCAGACGAGGCTGATTTACATTCCCGATAATCTCCGACCTCGTCGAGTAAATAAATTTGCATGAGAATTTCGCAGAGCCGGCGTTGAACGACGAACTTGCAATGAAAAATTAATAACTGCGATCGGCCATCGTGAATATCGAAGCCTCGCCGTCACCGCGAGCTTTCTCAGATGGCACGATTTCGACGGGCCTTGATTTCTTCGCCAAGGTCACGACGCGTCAAAGAGAATCCCGCTTTTCCCTCGCCGCTTCACCAAGCAACGATTCAATTTGCGCGAATTGAATCACCGCGCTCCGTTTGTATTCAACGTCGTTCGAGTATGACTGTTAATTAAGGGAGCATTCTGGTAATCCGGCTTAAAAGAATCAATGTTTTCTTTTTACATTTTCTCAGAGTATATGCTTTCGAGAATGTCTGTGTAAAAGGATTTGTTGGCATTCGTAAAATTTACAGAGTTATAGATGTTTAAAGGGAACGGTGTTACTGCTCGCAACGTAAGTATGAATATTTTTGCACAACGGGTAACAGAAACTTCAAGTGTGTTTTTTTAAAAAAATATTTCATTTTATAATATTATTATTATTTATTTGTATATTATTATTATTTTATAATATTTTATCTTTTGTACTGCTCGATTGATTGTAAGTATGAATATTTTTGTACAACTTTAAACGTGTTTTTCTCAAATCCATATTTTTTGAAACTGGCCGACGGAATATCTCACGTTTCAGTTGACCGATTGACTTGAAATTTGGAGGAGATTTTCACCGGATGTACCTTTAACGCATGAACCACGGATTTCAAGATCTGATGTTTTTTTCTGTTTTTTTTTTTCCACTCAAAGGACGAAAAGCACGAGGAAAATCGATATTTAAATTCCAAATGCTGCCATTTTTTCAATTTTCGAAATTTCGCTGTTTCCATGATTCACGCGATAGCCACATTTATACTAATTAAGGTGCATTTTGGTTTTTTAGTTTCAAATAACCAGGTGGACCGGAATCACGTCAGTCATTCGGTTTTAAAAACATGCTTCACCTAAGGCCTGTATAATTTCCACAACTTTCATTAATTTCGTTAAAAAAGAAAAAAATTGTAAATACTCTTTAAGTATTGTATCACGATTCCCTTAGAAAAGGAACCTCAAAGAAAGTCGATTTCTTCATGCCGGATTACCAGAATACCCCCTTAAGACAACGATCGCGCGAGGTTCGTCGATGAAGAATAGCCATCCGCCTGTGAGAGAAACCAAACATTCGGAATTAAAAACTTCCGAGAACTTGGGAGAATTTTCTCTGTGGAAACGATGCGGCCGAAGCCGCGCAACGCGATCCACGGATACAGTTTCGCGGTCAGCAGCTTCGTTTTCAAAGAGACACGCGAAAAAGAAAAACAAGTGGTGATCGCCGTGGGCAATGCAACGACCTTGCTTGTTCTATTGACAGCGCTGACATTGATCGCTCAGAGCACACGTACAGAATGGAAGGAAAAGTTTATCCGTGTAAATGAATTTTACACACCGATTTGATGGAAATACGTGTGAAGAAGTCTGTCGCAAAATTGACCTTGACCTTCAATTTCAAAGTCAAAAAAAATTTTTTTTTCTTTTTTGTATCGTATTCTACTCGTCACGGAGGTGAAACTGTTCCAAGGAACCATAATAATTCACTTGAAAAATTTCTTAGTTACTTGTGGACGCGTGCTAACGGCGACTTTATTGCTCTGAACGCTGTTTTACGTAATTTTCGTATTAGGTTTCTACTAACATTTGATTTATCATGGTTGTAGCATCAGTGTGTGTCTAAATAATGAAATGATGAAACTAATTATAATAAATAATATACTATTAATGTACTATTATATAATATACTATTAATATACTATAATATATATATATATATATATATATATATATATATATATGTTATAAATATGCTATTATATAAATACTATTAATGTACTATTCTTCAAATAATAATATTATTCGAATATAAACATTAAGTAATATGTTGGAGAACAGTTTGTATCTGCCAGAAGAGCGATGGCAAAATTTCGATGATAAAATTTTATTGGGAAAGCTGAAACATTCTACAAAACGCTACATACTTTGCTTTTCTCGTATTCTACGCGCAAATACTCGACGAAATATCATTCACGTTAAAAAATTCCACGTGCGTGTTCAGCTTTGCTCACCACAACTGTAACATCGTGATTACCTCGAAATAAAGCGACTTCGGTGAAATAAAAATTCGTCGCAATAATTTGTAACCAGTTTTGTCCCTCGATGTTATTTTAACTTCAGCCACAATCTTCTTCACTTTTAATTTTAGTAATTCATTTTTTCTACAATTTAAGTTCTGCAATTTCTTTTTTCATCCTTAACCTCAGTCACAGTCTCGACTCTTCTTCTGTGATTCCCTCTTCTATCTAATTTAATTTTTATAATTCGTTTTTGTCCTTAATTTCAGTTGCAATTTCAATCATTTTGGCCTGCCTTTTTCTCACAAAAGTTTCAGCACGTCGACAATTTTAATCGGCGTTTATTTGCAATAGATATGGACAAGTACCTCGTAATGACTTCGTTTTCGAGTGACGTTCCACACGAATTATTAAAAACAACACTGCTCGCTTGAATCGACTGAACTAAAGCAGAGAAAATTGTCATCATTTCTCGCTAAAGGAAACATTTCTCTTTCGATCGCTTCATCCAATTGTACTTTGATACCAATTTGCCGAACCAAAGTGACAATACCCTGTATTTGCTTTTAATATCTCGCGTTCAGTTATTGAAACAGAACCACGTTTAAGCCACATTTCAATAGCTCTCAATCGAAGATTACAAGAAACAAAACCGTGATCGTCAAGAGAATGTGCAATTGAGTCGTGAAAAATCGCGTAGTCACCAAAACAGCGTAATTATTCACGGCGTACACCCGACGAATCTTTTTTTTTTTTTTTTTTTGTCAGCCTGATAATCGATTACTTTTTCGCCCTTCCCAATCGTGTACGCGTATATATATTTCCGCGACAGGCGCGCGCTCACACAACAAAGGCGTTGACTTACGACGTTGAAAGGGAACACGTTCTAGCTAAGGGGATAAAAGCTCCGACTTGTTACCTGTATAACAGTAGATTATGCTGCCGGAACAGCGCGAATGCTACGCGAAGTATCATCGACGGTGCGCGAACGCGAGGTATGCGACTGCGGAGATGGCGTTGGATTGCGGTACTGCATCGGAATATGCACGAATTATTTCTGTCTTTGTTCGCGATCGAGTGGATCGTTGACGAGCGATATAAATTTTCTCTGACGTCTGACGATCTCTGTGATCTCTTCCATAACTGAACGCTCGATCGTCGCACGATGGAAAATTGAAAATTGAAAATCAAGGAAGAGAGACACTGCCTTTGCCGCGAAATTTCCTGAAAGCGTTATTCCCTTGCTTTTCACGAATTGATTTTTATTCTCCTTTATTCCGAACGGATAAATTAAATTTCTAATTTTTTTTCTTTTTATTTCTTGCGAATATTTGATCGTTTCGTTTAACGAGGAAACTACGAACGTTTAAAAGATTAAAATTGACTTTAAATTGAACTAAACTTAATTTATTACTTAAACTAAGTTAAAATTAAATTTAAATTATTACTTAAAGTTATTATTGCAATAAGTTTTGATATTATAATTATATAACATTGTGATATTATAATTTAATATTATAACAAATTTAAATTAAACAATATTGATTTTTTCAAAAAAAAAAAAAAAAAAAAAAGAAACCAATGTTATTTCCTCGTAATTTAATTCAATTTTACGACAATTGCACACATTGACGAGTTTAATCGTCCACCGACACAACGTGGATACACACACAGTTTTAAGAGCGGCACTTTTAAAATATTTTACGAAACAAATAGGAATCTCCAAACGCAAGTTCTTTCGTGAAACGACGAAAGAATCTTCGTCGAATACCCGCGTGTCGTCTTCTCGTCGTTTCACGTTTCACGTTTCGATGGTACGACGTGATCTATTTCTCTGCAGCGACTTTTTACGATTTGCACGGCAAGCCCCGTTTGCTCCATTTATTGCCGCGTATCTTCAGCAGGCCGTCAAAAATAAATTTAGTAAATTCGAACATGCCCAAGTGCGCGATAAAATATAGCCAGTCGAGATTAAATGTCGCGTGCACGGCAGCCATTGCGTTTATAACCGAATACACGCTTCTGACGTATCGCAGCGTGGCTAAAGCGCGCGATATATCGGACAGAAGCCCGCGAAATTAAAGCCGCGCTATTTAACACGTGACACAGGCCTCCGCGCCTCGTCTTTTCACGTCGTGTGTTCGGGATTTAATATCTCTCGCGAATGCGACGATACCTGTCCTGCGCTGTTCCTACGACATTAATTGTTTAATCGTCTATTAAACACTGGTGAAGAACAAATTTTCTAGTAATAACAATCAGAACGTCAATTGTTTATTTTCCTGCATTATTTCTACGAAAGAAAATATCACGTTGTTTGTATAATATTTGTGACTGTGACTTATGATTAGAATCTACAGTGAACGCACGTATGGATTTTTAACAATAGTAATGTTGATCGTTTGTTAAACGCTAGTAAAAAAAAAAAAAACAGTTTTTAGTAAGTTTTTTTAGTAAAAACAGAGCGTTGACATTCGAGCAAGAAAATTAACGATTCTTTTAAGATTCTGCATTTTCTTGTATTATTCATACGAAAGAAAATGTTAGTTTATTTGTATAATATTGCTATTTGTAACTTATGATTAGAATTTACAGTGACGAGCAAAATTGAACGCACGTGCGGATTTTTTGCAGACAGAATACGAAAAATGGGAAAATACGGAACGTTTTGGTTATCAAAAAAAGATTTTATAACCTCGTTACCATCACTGTTGTGGCAAATGTAAATTGTTTTTCGCCGAGCCGGTTTTTCATCGCGATTAATTTCAATAAAAAATTGTCGATGCTTTAAAGTTAACGTTATAACTTTGTTATAACGTTTAAAAAAAAAAGAGAGATCACACAACATTTTCATTTAAAGCGTAAAGCTTCTGTTTTCACTGTCCTGAATTCGTTTCTTTTCAACTATGTAACAAATATGAAAAGTGTTTCTTTCTTTTCAAGAAAAAAAAAGTTCACGTGTGTGTAAAAGTACTGAAAAATTTTATTTGCGACTAAATCCATCATGGTCTTAAAGAGTAAAGTTTTTCCATTTACAACGACCTCTTGAAACTCGCTGTACGATTTCTCCTCGTCGTTTTATCAAACTTTGGACATTACAGTTAAACAACAAAAAATCCCAACAATTCGTCACCTAGTCTTAATGTTCGAAGTTTAATAAAATCATCAGGTACAGCAAGTTGTAGAGAACAATTTTTTCAAAACCATGGTAGGTGAAGTTACGAGAAAAGAATTTTTTTAACGCCTCTAAAGATGTTTGGATTTTTACAAATTGCGAGAGTAAAGAGTGCTCTTACTTTCACGCTACGTGTGAACGCGGAAACATCTTCGAAAGAAAGCTTAAAAAGAGTCAAAGTGGAAGCTTCAAAGTGAGACCAAGCAGACGCTCGTATGATTTTCTTTCACGAAGTTAGAACAGTTCCAAAGTATCGGCAATTTTTCACCGTTACGCTGTTCAGTTATGCTGCTCGCTGCAAATGTAGAAAGAACGAAATAGAACAGAGACCACCACGTCGACAGGAATATTCAGAACGCAATGGAAAAGGAACGTCCGGTGATCTGCGAAACAGGATTTTCACATACACCGGCGGGCGTTAGGGAAATTTGGAAGCTGTCCCTTCGACGCTCGACTCGTAATTAAATTACTTTATTTTCAAGCTCGGTGGGACGGTGCATTCGTAAACTCGAGAACTGCGAAGTCTCGATGCCATTTTCTCGTTCGGAAGTTTCGCACTTAACGAAGTACAGACGCAAACTTCCAGACGTGAACTTTTTATACGAATTAGGAAGTTAGTACCTCTTGGCTACGTCCAACAGTGATTGGATTCCAGCGAATCGATACTTTGAACGATATCGCCCCGGTGTTAACCATTTGGCGTCTAAAAGCGCTTTTAAAATTTGCTTTCGAGATATTGTCGACGCCTATGAGCGCTCAACTTGGTTCGGTCCGCTGAAACGAGAGAGGCGCCTATGCAGGCGCTCACTTCACGTTGCTCGAATCGAACTGAAGTTGCCTACAGGCACCCGGCAATTGTTG
Source organism: Tetragonisca angustula (assembly GCA_036937485.2). Taxonomy (NCBI): domain Eukaryota; kingdom Metazoa; phylum Arthropoda; class Insecta; order Hymenoptera; family Apidae; genus Tetragonisca; species Tetragonisca angustula. The sequence continues at coordinate 346,298 of JAWNGG020000167.1, forward strand.
TCGACAATAATTGCAGCAAATCTCACTCGAATCGCACGTAAATGAATTCTGATTCGACAATTACATGTTCCGTTAGTCGTGTATTATTTTAAACGTGATTGTTTTACAGTTGTTTCGTTTAATATCCTTACAGTGAGAAGATGAAAAGATGAATATGATATGGGATTATGTATCGATCCATGCTCAACACTTTACTAGATTATTCGATACATTACGAAATAGGGCTCATACTAATCATACTGTATTCATACTGTATCGTAAAGAATATACAATTATTCAATTATACACTTGCACAATTCGACGCGCTTTACTCAAATGTGCTACAGTTTATTCGTTCGATAGTTCAATTGACTTTCGTCTTTACCTTCGAGTTTGTCTCATTTTTAGTCTTCAGGTAAGTTCACTCTTGTTCCTTCTAGATGGATCTCGCAGTTGCTAGAAAAATCCGAGGATCCTTCCTCTCTGTTTTATATTTTTCCTTCAACCTGAATTTTTTTTATTCACCACCGGCTTCCTTTGCAGTCTAACAAGAGCTTAGTATCCTTTTGTCTTCGCCTTCGTATTCCCTTTAATTCCTCAATTAACAAACTTTACACCCATTTGAAACCATTTGGATTAAATTCCGTTAAATCGCTTTTATCTGCGCGATTTTTTCATTGTCACCCTCCTCGCTGTGCAACGTCGACTCGAGCCGGGCACGCTTCGTCCTGTAATCAAATTTCCACTCGCCGTTAGCTTCGGAACCGTGTAAACGGATAAATATCACAAAGGGAAGGTTCGCTGGCTCGGAATCAGCAAGTGTTCAATAACTCATCGACGAAACTCAATACCTAGGAAATTGGGCAAAACGGAGGATTGCATGTAGGTGCGCGGTCGCGGCAGCCAGTTTGGAAAAGCGGAAATGGTCGTTTATCCGACGTGGCCGCGAAGTCGTGCGGTCGACCGTAGGATTTTTCCCCTTCCTCCCCCTCCCCCTTCGTAAATACCACCGCGAGAAATTGAATAAAATCCAGCGGGTGAAGAACGAGGGACGAGGAGAAAGAGGGAAAAACGAAAGCGTGGCTCTTTTCCCCATGCTTTTTTTTTTGCTTCCTTTTCTTCTCTTTCCGCGTTTTCACAGAATGGTCCTCGAAGCTGTGTTTTTACGGTTATCTTTAACAACGGTGGAAAAATCGACGGGCGAGCGAAAGGGTCGCGCGATTTTCGAGGTCTCTCGGCGAGAGGCGGGAATAAATCGTCGCCGGGCTATCGGTTATTGGTTTATCGTTTATGTGCCGAGAGGTTCCGCGTGAGATTGGTTCCCTGATACGTTTTTCTGCGAGATCGACGTACATGCATAGATACGTGCCGCGCGGGCCTTGAATGTAGGTCAGTTCTTCCGGCTGATATTTTTCGGCGGCGCGACTCGCGCATTGTAGGATGCTTGCCATCTGCCCGGTGCTTTTATCTCTTTCATCGCTCGTCGAATAACAGTCGATCTCTGTGAGGAGGAACGTTGAATCAAATACATGTGCGCAAATGCCAGCTGTAATTAAACAGTGGAGCGAGATATTTTTTTGGAATTTTCGAACGTGCCGTTTCCCTTCCGCGCGTACGAAAATTTGATATATGTTTACTTATTGAATGTAAAACAATTTTTATTATTCTCTATTTTACATTTTATTATTCGTTTATTAACAAAACTGAAATTTAGAGAATTATATATTATTTTAAGTTTTTAAATTGTATCTTTAAATTGTGAATTGACTAATTTATTCGATATTACCATTATTATTTAGATTTATATTTAAATGAAATTGTTTTACATGAAACAATTAAATTTAACAAATTTTTATCATATTTATTATTATGATAAATATTTAATTGTTTTGAAAATACTTTACACGTATAAATAATATTTATATTTATTTCGAAGTTAATAGAAAAATTAATTTACTTATTTTTATTCTTATAATTATATTTTTATTCTTATTTATTATACTTTCTTCGTTTATTCCTTGTTCGACAGAAATGAAACTTTCAAAATTTTCCGTATTTATTCGTTTCTAGATAATCCCCAGATTGTAGCCTTTGTTAAATCGAAACTATAGCTCGTATATATATTACAAGCATGGTTTTTTCCTCCCTCTTCGCTTGCGTCGAGTATCGACTGTATCGTAAAAAATAATTTAAATTTTTCACCTCTGACTTCAACTTCATATTTTCCCTCGAAATAAACTTCTGACACACGACAGATACAATTCATCGCACGCGCCGCGTCGTACGAGTTGTAGTTACGTCTGTTGACAAAAAAAAAAAATCGTCTCTCGAAAGAGTCTCTCTCTTGATTAATCGATGCTTCCGGTCAGCAAAAGTCGATTTCGTTTCGCTGCGACGCACGAATGAAAAATGTCGCGCGTCTTGCGAAACTCCGTGGCAAATTGAAATTTCAACCGGCTGTAAAAAGAACGTACGTGCTGAAAACTCGTCATCAGCAACAGGAATATTAAATCTATCGTTCGCAAACTACGCGCGAAATCGACGTAGTTCTTGCGAAAATCCGCGTTTATTGCCGGGTCGAGAAAGAAGACGCGTAAACACGGGATTTCGTCGATTTCTGTTCCGTTTCTACGAAAACATAGTCTGTTCGAAAATCTCGGGCGAGAAAAATGTAGCAAAGACTACGAGTCGGACTTACAAGGGAACGTACCGAACCTTGAATCGTCCGATTTGGATGAAATTTGGCGTGATTGTAGTTTTCAAAAAAATATTCGTCCCGTACTCTTTTTTATGTTATCGACGATGGTTATCGATATTGAAGGGGTGAAAAGCTGTCCTCAAAGTTGGGAGTGCGAAACATATTTCATTAAATATCTCGGAAATTATTGAAGACGCCATTTTTATGTAAATTGATGAAATTAGTATTTTCCAACGACGAATTTAGTGGTGTATACCGTTTTGCAAAGAAAACTTCTGTTTAAATATATTTAAAAAAACAACATATTCAAAACTGTAGATAACTGTATTTTTTATAAGTCTTTCCAAGTAAATGTCAGCAAATTTTCTTGAATATCTGTTGAATGAATACTATATATTTAAACACGAATTACGGATAAAATAAAATCTTGATTTCTTCATTATAAAAGAATTCATTGCTTTCAAATCTTTCTCGCCGGACGTGCAAACCAGAATGTAATTTGGAGTTGTTCTCTGTTCGTAAATATGTCTTAACATGATAAACGTTGATATATATTAGTTCTGCTAAAAGAATATATTTTAGTTCTCTTACATTTTATTGCTCAGTACTTTTTTTTAAATAGTGTTGGATTCCGTGTAATGGAGTCAACATGCTTACAATTTAGAAGAGTTTATTCCCTCACAGTCGTGGTCGTGTATGAAATAGAATGATGTAGAATGTCTCTATAATGATTTGGAATGTTTTATGCTATCGAATGCCTCTAAAGCATGTCCTTATATATATTTGGTTATCATCGTCAAGTGGAAGGGGAAGGAGCATAGATGACCAACTATTGGATCTTGCCCTTATGACTAACTATTCATAGTCCACTTTTATGTCAACTGTTGCTAGCTCATTGTCAATATTTGCATAGATTCAACATTGGTTGGTCATCCAACAATAGACCCCGGGATAAACACACACTTTACATTTCCTTATATTCTGTATCGTCGTAGAGAATGCCTAGATTATTACATCAGTATCGTAATTTAGGAGAATTTAATGGAACCAAATGACTTAAAAAATTAATCGGATAATTAAATAATTGAAAAATAAAAAATCTCAATCATAAAGATAATGATATTGATAAATTAAATAATAAATGTCTAGTTATAGAAAAAATATAAGGAAATAATCTAAAAAAATTTATAAATATAATAAAAAATATTAAACTTAAAAAAATTAATAAATTAGAAATTAATTTTTTATCTATTGATATAGAAAATTCTTTAAATAACATTAAAATAAATTTATTAAATATTATATTTAATCGAGAAGGAATTAATCAATAATTATTTATAAAAATAATTAATGGTATAATAATAAAAATTCAATTAAATTGAATTTTATAAATAAAATAAATTGATAAATCAAATCTTTCAAACAAATTTAATATAATTAATTTCATTTTAATATTTTTTTTTTATTTAAATTATTAATTTTATAATTTTTTATAAATTTAAAATTTAATATATTTAAAATAAAATATGAATTTAAATTAAATATAATTATTATTAATATAAATAAACATAAAATAAAAATTATTAATCAATAAATTGGTATTATTTGTGGAATAAAAAATTAATTATAATTTTAATTTACTTTAAAATGACATTTTAATGTTATAATTATTAACTAAATTTTTAAAATTAACTATTATTATTTATTCAATTAATAAAATTGTAATAATCTGTTCTCTCTAATATAATTGGTATGAAACTATGATTAATTCCACAAATTTCAGAGCATTGACCAAAAATATACGGAAGAATACATATAAGAAAAAAATTTTCTATCATTTGTCGTCATAGAAATAATTTTCGTGCCAACGAGCGTGCCATCTTTTTGTTCCTCGTCGCAGACAGATCTCGACGCAGGAAATCGCGTTGACGTTCTCCAGCGTGTTTAGCTCGTGGTCCTGGAACTTGTCTGAAAACGAAACAACGAGCTTCATTTTTCGGTGAAAGTCGGGAGGGGTCTGCTTCGCGTCAAAAGAAGTCTCGGCCCGCGCGAGAGTGGTTCGGGATAAGTGGAGAATTCCCGGAGAATTATTTCGCCCGAAATGAGCAAGAAATCTGGAGAAACTGGCGAGACTATAGAAATTGATGTAGGAAGCTCGTTGCTCCTTTTAGCCGCGTGCTCGCCGTCTGGCTTCTGTTGAAGCGCACCCCCTTTCTCACGCTGCGAGCGTAGCCCCTGGGAGAGAGGTTTGGCAAGAAATATTTGGCGAGAAACAAACGCGGTGTTTCCAGAAAATTGAGATATTGACGGACAAACTAACGTATGTACATGTTAGTGGACGTTGCAGTCTGAAAAATTTGCCATTTCGACCAACGTTTTCGAAAGAGCCTTTCTGGAAAAGGAGCGAGTACATAATTCTTCCGAGAGGTTTTCTTTGATGAGCTCTGAAAATAGATATCAAATTGGGGAGAGAAAGATGGACGTGGAAATGAGATAAATTTAAACAAAAAATAATTGTACGTTATTTGTTAAAAATAAAAGTTACAATTGGATCAAAAATGTAAAGAACGTCGATGGTACGATAAAATTCACATTGAAGAATTAAAACATAAAACAGACACAAAGGATCGTCGGATGTACAATTATAGAATTATACAATATACATATACAATTATACAGTTATACAATATATACACAATTATACAATATACATATACAATTATACAGTTGTACAATATGTACATAATTATACAATATATATACAATTATATAATATACATATATACAATTACACCATTATACAATACAATTATACAATATATATACAATTACACAATTATACAACATATATACAATTACACAATTATACAATATATATACAATTACACAATTATACAACATATATACAATTACACAATTATACAATATATATACAATTACACAATTATACAACATATATACAATTACACAATTATACAATATATGTACAATTACACAATTACACAATTATACAACATATATACAATTACACAATTATACAACATATATACAATTACACAATTATACAATTATACAATATATATATACATACATACATACAATATATATATATACACACACAGTTATACAATATATATGTCCTTTATAAGTAAATAGGAGAAAAAGAATTGACGAGGAAATGAGACTGATAAATTTCAAAAAATCACTCGATCGTACATTATTTGGATAAAAATTAGAAAATTAGAATTTGAAAAAAGGATTAATAGATGCTCAGAATACCGACACAAACTTCGTTGTTTCTTCTCTTGCGGTGTGCGAAACAGACTGATTCACTATCAGTTTCGTTAGGCTGCGTTCGATTAACCTCGAGCATCCTTCACCGCGACGAGAAACGACAGAATAAGCAAGGAAAAACGCAAGTAGAAGCGAGGCGAATCTCTGTCGTATCTATGTGACCGCAGGAACGCGCCGGATCGACCTCCGATTTCAAGCTGATTCGTCACACGAATCGTGTCTGGCTTCTGTCCCGAGACAGAGCGCCTTTTTCCAGACCATCGCTGGAAGAACGACGCCGAAAGACTTTTTCAAGATTCGAGAAATACGATCTTCTCCGATTGCCGCGCGATTTTCCATTCCTGTCTTTCTAGACATCGTCTCGGAGATGATCGCCAACCAAACAGATTATCGCCACGCATTAAGATCGTTACGAACGGAGAAAGACGAAACGATAGTCCTCTTTGTGCTCGTTAAATCGTCGGTGAAAACCAGGCTCGCGAGGATGAATCCACGCGAGGAGTGTTCTTTATCGTCGCAAAAGTTCCACGCACAAAAGACACTCTCTTCGTCAGGCGGTGAGCTTCTCCCCTTTCATCGCGAGCTTTTCTCCATCCGCGATTCATCCGTCCCCGGCTCTCCCTGTTTTCGTGGCTTTCGTTGTCATTTCTTGTCGATGGGACAGACAATGCCGCGAGCGTGCACGCGAGAGTATTCGAATACTCGCACGAATGTTCGAACAAACACTCTGAGATCTTATTGGCACTGTTACGGGACATGGCTTTGAACGGTCAGTTGTTTATTGTATTAATAAAATGTTGGATTCTGCGAAGAGGAGTAACACTTGTATATTACACTTCGAGAGGATTTATTCACGTTGTGATCGTTGTTACGTTGTGAGGGTATAACGAAAAATTGTACTTTATCGCTATTTATTTGAACAAGACAACACTTCCACCCCGGAACTTGTAGATGTGAAAATGTTCTATTATATATTATATATTATATATCTATTATATATGTGATACGCTAGTATCATCATAGAGATAATAAAGACATTTTTTTAAATGATGAATAATTTCGGAGATAATTGCATTTATGGTTTAAAATGGGGGACACCCATGTATATATATCGATGACTCCCTCACCACACGACAGTTCGATAGAATTCGATCTACAATATACATTGTTGGATGACCAAACTAGACAATATTGGATCTATGCAAATACTGACAACGAGCTAGCAGCAGTCCACATAAAAGTGGACTGTGAATAGTTTGTCATAAGGGCAAAATCCAGTACTTGGTCATCTATGCTTCTTCCTCTTCCACTTGACGATGATAACCAAATATATATAAGGACATGTTTTAGAATAGAATAAAAGAGACTAGAATACTACAGTAGAGTACAGAATACCATAGCATAGCTCAGCATTATTCTATATCATCCTAAATCATTCTGTATCGTTAAGAGCTTAGCTTAGCATAATTCATTCTATATCGTTCTACTTCATACGCAACCACGATTGTAACAAGGAATAAACTCTTTGAAACTGTAAGCGTGTTGACTCCATTACACGGAATCCAACAGCACATTAGGGACAACCAAAAGTAATATCGTTTTCTTCAAATTTAATAAACATTGCCATCCAGTAATAATAATTTAACTTTATAACATAACTTATAACATAAATGTAACATAACCTATGATCCTATTTGTAACACAACTTCTAACATAGATATAACTAGAACAAGGTTATAACATAACCTATATTCTAAATATATCGACATTTGGTGTGCTTATTATTAAATTATGTTGTACATTAAAACTGTATTAACTCTTAAATAAAATAAAATTTTGTACAGTATCGAGAAGCGTCCAAATTAAATTAATTTCGTTTCAAAAATTCGCACAAAAACTCGCAATCTGTTCGTATAACGTAACAATGAAAGTTCCAATCTGTTCGTATAACGATAATGAAATTTCCTTCTCCAAAAAAAAAAAAAAAAAAAAAGAGAAAAAAAGAAATTTTCCGTGCCAAGCGTCCAAATGAATACTCTCGCGAGCACGCCACCGTGTCACGAGGACGATGCAACTCGAAAAACAAAGACAGAAAAAGGGAGCACAGAGAAAGGAGGGGAAAAGAATGGAGGACGCTGCGTATCAAGGGATTATCGTCCGAAAAGCTCGTGCCTCCTGTCGCTTTTCGGCCCGAAAGGGTGAAACGCAGGAAGCCGACGCGATATCCGCAGTGCGTATGCCGCACGCTCGTGACCCGTTTCGAAGACGCTTTGAATATATCCGGGGCTGGGAATAACGAGAGCCCATTGTTTCGATGGTTTTCGTCGGGGGCGCGGCCAGTTATTTTTCCAGCGCGATAAAACACCGCGCCGCGAGGGCTGAAAATGAGAAAAAAAAAAAGAAAAAATAAACACGGCGGAGACCACCCTCTGCGAATCGACCACGTGGCTCTCCTCCTTTTCTACGTTCTCTTCGTTCGTTGTCTACGTTGCCCCCACTCTCGCGTGAAACGCTTTCGCTCGAACAACCGTGGGCGCTATATCGGCGATATATCGACACGCTTTTGTGTGTTCCTCGATCGATTCGCGTGGAACGAAGGGGCGAGTTTTAGAATTCGAAACGGACTGAAAAGGCTGAAGGGGTTTGAAATGGCTGCGCGATGCGGCAGGGCGGCTCGAGTGGACAAATGCAGAAACGGAGGATTTCATTGATGGGGTCGATGGATCTTCATTTTCGAGCAAAATGATCGAGTTGATGGTATTAAATAACAATTAATCGTCTGCGGTGTGGTCGAAAATTTTTTTCTACGCCTAAGAGCAAGGCAGTATTATATTATTAAAAGATTAATCAAAACTTTACTGTTATAAACAATCAAAGTCCACGACAATATTTTGAATAGCATGATGTCCGAATATTAATAAGAGTCACTTTTTCTTCTTATTCTATTCTTCTTTAATGTCGCATCGACAGCGGTGCCATTAGATACGTGTGTAGTAGTTTACGTTTCTGAGATATTTTAATACTCTTTGTATGTCATTTTGAGAAGTCAGGTTTATGTTTGCGTTGATTCCGTATTTCTGTCTTTGGGTTTCTGTGGTGTGGCATTCGTGCAGTGTGTGGATTATTCCAATGAGTGCAGGTGGGTGATGCAGTTTTCTTAATTTTGTGTTCATGTGTCGCCATGACCGATTCTTAGGCGTGTGATAATTATTCCTTTTTTCCTGTTGTTATAGTTTGGTGTTTGCTGGTGAAAGTCTTGGATACTTTTGTGTAGTTGGATATTGCTTATATCAATTATATTATATATATTAATAAGAATCACTGTACCTAACCTAAACCTCCGATAATTATCGTACGAACCATTATCTAACGATGTCTCTAATCCTCGAATTGCGTAACGCGCATAGTCAATGAATCCTCGAGAACCTTAGAATCGCGAAAAGGACCAAACACTGTTGGATTTTTTTATAGTGTTTTGTTCCACATGGTTGTTGCAACCGGCGTCAAAAATTACGCTACAAAGTCTTTAGTCTGCTGCTCTCTTCTCAGTACGTCTCTTTATATTTTCGTTTATGGCAAATCGAAGGGGGGGAATGAACTTTTTGAATTGAGCCATCATCGTCAGGCTTGTTTGGCCATCCAACGACGTTGTTATTCTTTCTTCTCTCCTGGACAAGAATAATTTCCATCTTCCACTCGGTCGGAGAAATTAGAGCGCAAGGAAAAGGGAAGAAATGGAAAGAATAACAGAAAAATTATGGGAATATTGTGTGAAACGAGGCTCGTAAATAAGCCGGAACCATTAAAACTTCTTCTTTATGCCCGTTGCTCGTTTGGGGGTGTGCACAACTATGCACAAAGAATGCACTCGCGAGCATAATAAACGAACGTAGAAAGCGCGGTGTCTCGAATTACCAAGGAGAGTTCAAAGTTTCAACTTCTTCTCGCACTTGACCGTGCGCAACGCCCGTAGAAAGTGGCCCCTCGCCGCTCTTCCGACAAGGTCTCTTGATGCTAATTGTAAGTGGCTAGCCAGAAGGAAAGCGGAGGTCTTTTACGGGTAGATTTCGCTGGTTCTCGATCTCAAACCCTCGGGGCAACTCGAAGAGAGAAAGAGAGAGAGAGAAAGAGAGAAGAGACTAGGCGTTGTGCTCGTTCCAATCAGTCTGTTAATGACGTGTGCCACTCGGTTGAAACATGTATTCGTCTTCGAGGTATCTGGAGCAAACGGATGACAATGACGTGTGTGTTGGAGTCAACACGCTTATAATTTAGAAGAGTTTACTCTCTTACAGTCGTGGTCGTCTATGAATGATATAGAATGATTTGCAATGATTTAGAATGTCTTGGAATATGATGAATGTCTAATGCTCTTGAACATGATGTAGAATGATTTAGAATGTTTAATGCTGTTGAATATAATGTAGAATGGTTTACAATGTTTAATGCTCTTGAATATGATGTAGAATGATTTAGAATGTTTAATGCTGTATATATTTGGTTATCATCGTCAAGTGGAAGGGGAAGAAGCATAGACGACCAACTATTGGATCTTGCCCTTATGGCAAACTGTTCACAGTCCACTTTTATGTGGACTGTTGCTAGCTCATTGTCAGTATTTGCATAGATTCGATATTGGTCATCCAACATGTGCATGCACATACAGGGTGATCCATTTTTACGTGAGGCCACCTAAATATCTTTTCGTATTGCTTGACGATGTGAGAAGTATTTTTCGCCTAACGCGAATGGTATCGAAAGGCCAATAACTGGGGTAAGAATATTTTCTTCCCAAGGTCATCTTTCTTCAAGATCATTCATGTCTTTTCGTGTGTTGTGCGACCGGATGAGGAATGCACAGGATGTCACGCGACTCGCGATGTGATTCCACGTGTAAAAACGTTGCTACGTTGCAAAGATATAATTAAAAAATTATAACTTTAACAATTTTGACCTGTAATTTTAATAACCTCGTTACATTTAAAATTTTTATAATTGTACCACTTTCTGTACCAACGGGTGTTACAAATAAATAAATTTTAACTTTTATTCGAACGAAACGAGACTTTGGCGCGTAAAAATTTTCTCTATTCACTGTTTTTCACGCGAACTGAACGTGAAACTTTCAGTTTTTTAAACGGGAACGCTTTATATTGAATTCGTACCTTCAATTCAATGACCTTCGCACAGGAACGAAAGACATACTTCAGATGTTGCGTATTGATGTACCTACCGGTGTTTCACATCGAGGTTATGGTTCCCGTCCAACATGAATATTTCATATTTCCACACTTTTGGTGGTTTTACATTGCGATTCGGATCGTATTGTTGCCCACTGTTAGAATGTATAAAACATATAAAACATATCTGTACTATTTATAACGTGGCATTGAATGCAAAGTGAGGAGAGAGTACAAAGGGCCTTCCATTTGGTATAGTAGACCAAGATAAATCCTTGTTGGTTTTTCTCATAGTTGGATTTGTTGAGTCACGACGAATCGATTGGTTGTCCACCTGTCATGTATCGCGAAACTCGCGTCTTGATCACGATTTTATTACACCGAGGAATTAATTTGCCGGTTAAACGTTAGTCAGAGGAATCGTAAATCACGATAGATGGGTAAACCGATCAATTGTCATCGTTTCGTCCCAGTTTTTTCGTTCCCAAAAAAAAAAAAAAAAAATAAAACGCAAACACAGAGAGGCGGCATAGATCACGCGACAGCCCCCTTTTGTATTTCTCAACGTACGCGTTGAGAAATCAATGATCGCTTCAAGGAGATCTCTAACTACCGATCCGCCAGCCATGGTTTAAAGTTTGAACGTTTGTGTCGATCCTTGATACGGACGATCTCGTTGCTTTTCCCATTGTTGCTGCCACGTACACGTTGGCCAACACGCGCCTGCTTCCAAAGCTCCGGCTTACGAAGCTTCCAGGGTTTTATGGTCTTTCTCCGTCCGTAAATCTCCCGGAACGTTTTTTTTTTTTTTTTTTTTTTTTTTTTTTTTTGAACGGTGAAGGTTCTCCAAAGGAGATTATGCGTCAGCGTTGTTACAGCGCGATGCTGGCGACTCTCGAGTGGGGAGAGTATATAAAGATCCTTCGTAATCTGCTAATACAGTGATTAACCCTTTGCATCTCGACTGTACCTTCTGAAGAGACGTCGTATCTAAATCCAGCCAACAGCTCTTCAGGACGTTTTTTCTCATTTTGTCATTTGCTGATAATTATAACGAACGTATACATTTGGTATACAGTTGTACGATGCGACGTATGACGTCTGAACAGATGCCTGGAGTGAAAGCTAGAAGAACAAGAGTATTTCAGAAGAAGAAGAGTCGATTAATAACTCGCTGGAATAATTCGCATAATTCGTATAAACTTGGGCTTCCTATTGCCTCTTACGAAAGTTTAAGAAATTGGAAGCATATTATTTCCCCAGAGGTTAAAACTATGTATCAATTAACTCTTGTTCTAACAAATCCGCAATACACGTTGATGATTTAAACGATATCACACGTTGGAAAGATATAGTCAACAAAATTTCGTGTCGAATACCATAACATTTGAATGCTTATTTCCAACGCCATGTCATTTTATTTGAAGTGATGATGCTTCGTAAATAAATTGGCTTTGTAAATAAATTAGATGATACGAGGAAAAAGTATGTCGATGGCAAAGTGTTGAAAGATCGGAGTTTAAAATTCGGATGTAATTCGTTTCGACGTCGTTTTGTCGGCGATACTGATAACGTACGTTGCAAACGAGTATTGCGTTAATGCACTATCGATTGTTGTTGTATCTCTACCATCGGAATTGACAGAGTCAGATAACGGGGCAAGATAGTTGGATTGATGAGGGGTGACTACCCTCATGGTATGACCGTAGACACGACCATTAATCCGTAATGAGAGCTGCGAAACTAATTGTAAGCCTGTAAGTAAATACAGGCAGCAGGTCAATCACCTCGAGCAAGCTGAGAGTGTTTGGTCCAACGTGTCGATGGCAATAAATTCGTGCTTCCGTAGTTCCCGTCTTTTGTATCTTCTTGCAATCGAGTTCAATCCCAAAAGAGGATTCTCTTACAATAGTAGTTATCCACCTGAACGTCAATTTCTTCGCGACAAACGTGTTGCAGTTTCTAAAATGGATAATCTAACAACAATTACGGAATAATTACTTTTTAAAAACTAATTGCAAAGTCAATGGGATTTTTCTAGTTGTTAAAAATACGGAAATCTGAATCGAAGAAAGAATTAAGGTAAATTTCTGTGATAGTTTATCGATTTTCCCCAATTTTTGCTATTTCGCTACCGATTCTCTAATAAAAAGTATATTTTATCGTTAAAACAAAAAAAAAAAAGGGACGTCGAAGGAGTTACGTAGCAATTGTAATTGTAAAATGAATGAAATTTTCTTAATTGTTAAAAATACTAGGGAATCTGAAATAAAAAAAAAGAATCGAGGTAAATTTGTAGTTTATCGGCTTTTCCCCATTTTTGTTATTTCGTTACCCAACAAGAGGTTCACTTTGTCCTTTAAACGTCGAAAAGATTACATAGCAATTGTAATTGTAACATCAATAAAATTTTCTTAATTCTTAAAAACAGAACACAAGTACCTGAAATAAAAAGAAAAAATTAAGATAAATTTCTAGTTTATCGGCTTTCCCCAATTTTTGTTATTTCGTTACCTAACAAGAGGTTCACTTTGTCATTTAAACGTCGAAAAAATTACACAGCAATTGTAATTGTAACATTAATAAAATTTTCTTAATTCTTAAAAACAGAATACAAGAACCTGAAATAAAAAGAAAAAATTAAGATAAATTTCTAGTTTATCGGCTTTTTCCAATTTTTGTTATTTCGTTACCCAACAAGAGGTTCACTTTGTCATTTAAACGTCGAAAAAATTACATAGCAATTGTAATTGTAACATTAATAAAATTTTCTTAATTCTTAAAAACAGAATACAAGAACCTGAAATAAAAAGAAAAAATTAAGATAAATTTCTAGTTTATCGGCTTTTCCCAATTTTTGTTATTTCGTTATCCAACAAGAGGTTAACTTTGTCATTTAAACGTCGAAAAAATTACATGGCAATTGTAACATCAATAAAATTTTCTTAATTCTTAAAAGCAGAATACAAGAACCTGAAATAAAAAGAAAAAATTAAGATAAATTTCTAGTTTATCGATTTTTCCCAATTTGACTATTTCGTTACTATTTTTCCAACAAAGGGTGCACATTATCACTAAAATAGGAGAAAGAACGACGAGAAAGTTACATGTTTCATTTCAAGTCAGCGAACTAGCCAAAATTAAGAAAAGCGGCGGGAAATTTACCAAAATTAAAATTAAATACTGGACGATAAGTGGAACTAAACTTTGCTACACGATCATGTTTTTCGCGTGGAAACAGACGACACGCGCGTAAAATGACCAGAGACTGGTGTACAGGAGTGCGCGCGGAGATTCTGGGTTAGGTTTCTCATAGACAATAATTTCACACGGTTATGCGGGCCGACACATTCTCGTCTCACGGTTACGCGGACGACCTCAGGTGAAATCTGATTAATCCACCTTTCCTCTCTGATTTCGTTCTTCCTCGAGCCGCTTCGACCCAGATACATGCGAGGCAGCGTCGTTCGTGATTCCCTCGGATCGCTAACGAAACGATCCGGCTTGAATCCGTTGATCCGTTTTAGCACGAGCGAAACGAGAGAATCACGGCAACGAGAGACGTATATCCCAGAGGCCACGGGTAATTTTCCTCGGGATTTTTTGACGTCGGCTGGGAAACATCGTTTGTGACGCAGTCACTCGAGAGACTGATTGCTCGATCAGGTGATAATTGGATGTCTGCTCCATCCAGTCGTACATACGTGCAGAATTAGGCGACCATGTTCTTTCCTATAATACGCGAATTAAATTTACTTTTCTATAACACACGTATGAAATTATTTAATTATTTAAAAGATTGTCTTGTGACGTTCTTTCGTACTATGCGCGTATAGTGACCAGCGTAATTGTGCCAATGACAATAAACAATGATCAGTTAAACTTTGCGAAAAGAAAA
Source organism: Tetragonisca angustula (assembly GCA_036937485.2). Taxonomy (NCBI): domain Eukaryota; kingdom Metazoa; phylum Arthropoda; class Insecta; order Hymenoptera; family Apidae; genus Tetragonisca; species Tetragonisca angustula. Next base: position 361,347 of record JAWNGG020000167.1, read on the forward strand.
AAAAATCCACTTAATTTAATAGCAATCCACTTATTTTAAAGCGCGAAACGCTTTACTTTGACAGTTATGAGTTGGTTCCCTCTGAAGGTTACTTTACGTCGCGTAATTAATAAAAAAGTGAGTGGGAAATTATCAAAATTCAAACGTGTTCAAAAGAATTAAAAGATACTTGGGGATCGTTATGATGATCGAAGTCTCACTTCTGCAACGATCTCTTGAAACTCGCTGTATAATTTTTCTTCGTTTCATTCATCATTTGATCCTGATATTCAGGGTTCAATGAAATGGATATGGACAGCAAGTTTCAAAGAGAAGATTTTCAATCCTCGAGACGGAAATGGATTTAATCGCGACAAAGTAAGTTTTTGGAAATGGATTCAGTGGATAGAAAAGCGAGTTTCAAGAGAAAACTCGTCGTCGTAAGGAGGAAATTTCAATCCTCAAGACTGAAATGAACTTTCAGTCGCGAGGAAACATTTTTCCAATGTTTCACCAAGTCTTCCCGATGTGAAATCATCCTTTGAAAAGCCAGGACTGTCGCTTTAAAAAGGGGAGCAAATGGACAGTTGTGCGATCTTCCCTCGCGATGTTACAACAAATTGAATTACCGATAATTTTCCATCGTCGTTCGTGCAATTATGTTACAGATGAGAATTTAAGAATGAATTATGCGCGTATTTGAGCGTCTTTGACCTACTTCGTGATCCATATCGCTTTCATTAATCATAATGCCGCTGTAATACATGCATCCTCGAACTTGTTCCTATAATACGAATCGATAAACACACGGATACCGCAATGGTAAATGGAATTTTACTATACGGTTGCAGCTGCGACTGTAACCAATCCATCCAAAAGGTAATGAAGGCCACCGGGGAGCACGGTTCCGCTCCCGTTTGCCACTCTTGCCAGTACTTATGCTCTTTTTTTCCTCACAGAGAGAAAAGAGCCATAGACACGTGCGGTCAGCAGAAAATGAGACGCGCAAACACGTCAATTATGCGAGAACTTTGTAACAACAATGGTTACAGCAGTAGTTCGTACCCATGTTTTAAGGAAAGAACAAATTTCTAGAAATCGTTAGCTTAATTGACGTAGTGATGTAGGTATTTATATAAATATATTATATATATAATATTATATAAATTTATTATTATATAAATTATAAAATTATTATTATAGGTATTTATATAAATTATTATATATATATATATATAAAAATTGGACCTAAGAACCTTCCTATCGTAGTTTCTCTAATTATTTTAATTAAACGATACCAATCTTGATAATAAAAAAAATATCCATACGTACGGAGTTCATTGTAACAGAAAAGAATTCACCAAGATTCTTACTTCTGTTCGTAAAAATGTAAATTGTGAAATAGAAATGTAGATGTTCGATTACGTGAAACAAATTGACAGATATGCAAGTATCGGAAATGTAAATTCAATCGTGTTGAAATGTAAATGCTCGGTTTATTAACGTCGATAAATGCAGACAGTCCTACCACCTAATCTCTTCTTCTTTTCTTTTCTTATTTCGTAATATATGGTCACATGTTGCTTGATTACTAGCGACGATCAATAGATCGTTTGATCGTTGGTTAATCCTTGTTAATCCTTTGGAGAGAATGGTTCTACGTAAAAAAAAAAAGAAAAAAGGAAATAAGTCGAATGGAAAGAATAAAATTTGTGAATGATATTTTTTATTTGCTTATTCTATTTTACGTTTAATTCCTAATAAATTAGGAGGAGTAATTATATTATTTATATCAATTTTTATTTTATTTTTTTTACCTTTAATAAATAATAATAAAATAAAAAATTTAAAATTTTATCCTATTAATAAATTTTTTTTATTGAATATTTATTAATATTTTTATTATATTAACATGATTGAGTATACAAATAATTGAATATCCATATTCAAATTTAAATAATATATTTACTTTTTTATATTTTAATTATTATATTTTTTCATTTATAATAAGTAATTTATTTGATTGTATTATAAATAAATAATTAATGAACTTGATAAAGTATATGATTTGAATTCATAATGTAGAAATAAAATTTTCTATTAATTTAAATATAATTTATATACATATATTTATTTATTTAAAATATCTAAGATTGAGTCTAGCTAATTCTATACCTGACAGAAAAGAACGATTGACAGAGGTGTGAAAATAAGTAAAGAATTATTCTACGTGTGAGAGAAGGTGGAAAATGTGGAATAAAATATATTTCTAAGGTGTTTCGTTTTTCTAGATAAAGATAAAGTTCGGAGATTCACCGCGATTTTCAACGAAACATACTCAAACGTATTCCATCATCTTGAACATGAAGCTTCAAAATGAAACAAACTTCAGTCCAGTTAGTTTTCGTCTCACTTTTGATTATCCTCTTCCCGTGTTGCGTTTAGAATTAGCGAAAGTCCAATGTACCCGATGAATTTCTAAAACTCTCGGAGGGCCGCGCGTTTCGCGAAAACAAACACGTAAATTGCTATGCTTGTCGAAACGCGAAAGATGGATCCCGGCTGGTCGTATAATCGAGAAATAATTGCTCGTTTCCGCGAGAAACGTTCTCTCGAAAAAGCATGGCGGGGGATACTGCTCGCGCAGCCGAAGTTGCTAAAGTGTTTAGAAATTCTGATTGCAAGCCAGGCCGGGTACGCGTCCCCCTCTCCCGGGGGGCCACTTTAAAGGCAATTTTCCCGCGTAGCTTCGCCTTTTTACGCAAAGTCGACTTCTTAAAAATCTTCCAACTTGGAAAGTTCTTGCCCCCACCGCCTCCCACCGCGGATTTCACTGCAATTTGACTCTCGCCGGCCGTTCGATAAACACTCGATAGACAGAACTTGGCGACATTTCCCTACCGGCTGAAACGCAGCTCTGAAAGCTCTTACTTGGAAAGTTTGCCTGCCCCGCCGGCGTGGAAGCGTAGTCGCTTCCTTTTATCAAGCGTGTGACAGCGAAGTTTTTATATTCGAGGAACGTGGAAGGACAAGTAATTACAATCTGAAACAAAAGCTTTCGAAAGATACTCGTTTTCTTCGAGTGTTTTTATTTCATTGAGAACGCGCGCTTGCATGCTTGACTGTTTCTGACAGTAAGAAGTACATTTGCTGTAAAATTGAAACAAATCATTTTTATTGTAAAACGACCAAATTTTCCAGTCACTCTGTTTCAAATCATATTTCATTATAAATATTTATTTATTTACGTCAGTCGAGTCGATTTATTGTAAATATCATCAAGTACAGTATCATCAATATATTACAGATGTTATAAATATGATCAAATTTAGTAAAACAAGTGATAAAATATTTTGAACGTTTCGTTGTTAAAAATATTCTATTATAAAATTGTACTATTTCATTGGAAGCATATATAAAAAGTTCTAATGTAATTGCAATTGATAGCAATTGAATTCTTTCCTATCGCAGAATATTCTAAAGTTACGTATACTCTGCTTCGCTTTCCTAAACTTTTATGTCAACGGCAAGTGCAAATTTTTCTTCTTCTTTTTTTCTTTTTTTTTTTTCACTAGATGAAGAAAGCCATCTGTTCGCGACGAGTATACTTGAAAAGCAAACGTCGAAAGTGTTGTTCAATCATTTGTTTCGTCTCGCCTCTCTTCTCAATTCGCTGGATGACAGATTCGCGCGGAATTTGAATATACGGCGGTTCTCGAGGTTTCGGATTTACGAGGCCGACGTTTCTGCCTAGTTTCGCTGTGAAATACGCACGGTGAAATGAATCCGCTGAATAATTGAGTCGGGCGAAAAGAGTCAAATGAAAATTTTCACGCGAACAGTGAGGGATGCCCCGCGATTATCCAGAGAGAGCCAGGCGAGAAACTTTTCAATTTCGTTTATCTTTCGCGACGGTGGAATTACTTTTTTAACGCGCCTTATATTTTACACGTCGCTTCGATTACCTCGTCGAGATAATTCCCGCTTCGTGAGTTTCATCATCTCACTCGGTCCCATCGTCTTTTAACCACGTTGCGCCGGCAAACTGATTGCGGACCATAACGAGTGACCAAAACCGTACACGATAATTCGTCGCTTTCTTCTCGAACTCGTCGGTATGATATCACTGAATGGAAATTGTTGAGCAATGATAAATTTATTATTGTTTCGCCTATTTTGTTTCACTTAAATACACTTATAATATACTTATAAATATACTTATAAATGTACTTATAAATATACTCATAATATACTTATAGATATATTTATTATATACTTATAAATATACTTATTATATACTTATAAATATACTCATAAATGTAGTTATAAATATACTTATAATATACTTATAACTATACTTATAAATATACTTAAATATACTTAAAACTGAGAAAATATTACAATTTTGGAACAAAAAATTCTCAAAAACGACGTATTTGTATTTCGTGCATACTCGTTCGTCACTTGTCCAAAATTCTGAAAATTCTTCGATTCTGCTGTACTTTCATATTTCCTGATAATCCAACGATTGGATACTCAGACACTTCGTTATACGCTCTCGCGAGAAGTTTCGTAAAAGCGCGGTCGGCGCCGCGTTTTCGTTTCCAGCAACTTCGTTAATTATTTTCCCAACTATTTCCTTAACTGCGGAGGGAACTGTCGAGCGTTTCGAATCGGATTTCCAAGCCTCGAGGTGAACGCTCGAAAATCGGTCTCGTTTACCTCTCGGAAAGTCAACCACCCTCTGTCAAAACCTTTGATGTCGTACGATCATTCTTCGACACTTCTTTCATTCACACACACACACGAAAGAAAAAGAAAATTCTCCCCGAAATTTCGTAACTATTTCTTCAACAGCGGGAGACTTGAGTGTTTCAAACTAGAAAATTCCGCTTTAAAAGCTCTTTGTCTCTTGCAATCTCATCCCCGAGACTCCTTTCGTTCATGAAAAAAATGAAAAAGAAAAGAAAAAAATAGAAAAAGAATGGAGAAATAAAATTGTACGCCTGGCTACGTGCGTGCAACCCTAACTCAAACCCAACGGAGTCAGACGGAATCGGATATGTCGCGTCCAGTCGAACGCGATCCAAGGACGATGCTTCGAAACGCTTCGAATTTACGTAGAATTCAGCGAACCGTCTCCGAGAGGAGAAGGGGGCAAATCGAGTGAAAGGTATACATATATATTGGAAGGGATAAGGGTGGATTTGCGGATTCTGTTTCACTGCTCGTAAGTGCATTCTCGGGGTCTCCCCTCCCGCCATCGTTGCGCATCTGTCGCGCAGCAGTTCGGGGAGTACCAAGCCTCCCCTTTGGGAGACGAAGAGCCTCGCCTTTGACTCGAATCTACTTCGACGCGGAGGAAAATCGACTGCACCCTCGCACCGTCGGCCGCTGTTGGCCGATTTTCGAGATCCGCCAAGAGCTGGATCTGCTCCCGTTTCGAGCTGGAATAAGACGCAGCTGGACGCAGGCACCCTTGTACCTGCGACACATTTAGACGACATATCAGCTCGCTACCCCAAAGAAGTGAGATAAACGTTTGTACAAATATCCGCACGTTTTCCAATAATAGTCAGTCAGGAATTCGGAAGTAAACTCTAGGTATTGTCTCGTTGACACTAGAACTACCGGCGACCGAAGCGTAATACTTGTGGCAAAGAGATTAAAGTGGCAAGATACAAGTAGAAATTAATAATACGACGAAGAGCACAAACCTCTGTTAATATATTTTATTAAACGTCATTCGAGGATCTAGAAATAACGCTGTTACAAATGGATAAAATTTCTCTAGAAAATTATATATTGGTCATTCTGACCACTCTGGTAGTTCTAGCCTTAAGATTCTTTCGAGGTCAATATCGAGTATTTTATTTCGTGCGTGACATATCTCTCTGTTGTTCGACGTGCAAGTGTACGCGAGACTCTGAACTCGACGAACGGCCATTTTGCGAGCGCGGGTCATTCAAGAAGGATGTTTCGAATCGGTGGAATCGGTTCGAGGATTGTTTGATCGTTGAACTGCTCGTCGAGCGAGTGAATTGGTTCTCATGACGCTGCGAAGTCGCAGGGTCAAACGGTGTCAAATTTGTCGTTTTACTCTTTTTTAGTTCGTTCTTCTCTCTTTTTCTCTTTTTTCTTTTTTTGATTTTTTGTTGGCAATAGATAAATATCGCGTGAAGCTTCGAAACGAGCCGATCGGAACTTTGAATAATAATCAGGAGTCGGAAAAGTTGACCAATTTCTAACAATATTCACGATATAAATCGCACAATATAAAAATATAAATTGTATACAGAATGTGTAATATATAACATAAATTTTTGCACTTAGAATACTTACAATAAATACAGTACATAATTAAATATAATAAATAGAAACATTATACAATAAAGACTCTGTTAATATATTTATATATCGTATATTACAGTACATGTATATAATATAATTAAATGCAATGAATAAAATATACTTTCAGGTATATTATAGGTGTACAGTATGTTATATTGTATTAATTACAATATATGATACATTATTATAGTTACACAATAAACGCCACTTTAATATATAAAGTATATCATGAAATATATACAAAATAAACCACGATGAGAAATTAAAGATAAAAGTACTTTGAGCGAGAGCGTACATATTATTACTGTTACACTGTTCGCAAGCATAGCATTGTTTCTCGCAGCACTAAAAATTTATAACCATGCATGTTCAGAATTTGTCCTCGTTGTTTGCAGCAACAATTCATTAATGACTTTTAACTGCAATTCAAATCATTCGCATCGGTAAAGAAGGTAATGTTTTTTCCATTTTAATTTTTGCAAATCGAAGGAAAAACGCGAGGTATTCTATTTGAGGGCATTGCGTGCCATTGCACTATTTGCTGTTTTTTCTTTTTTCTTTTTTTTTTTATTCGTACATGTACAAACAGCTTAAAACAGATTCACAAATTTCACAGTTCGTTTGAACAACAAGTAAGGAGTGCTTTTACTTTGTTTTCTGTCCCGCGGATTTTATTACTTGAAGCTTTTTCTCTGGTGCGGCTTACGTTAATTATTGAATTTATAGTCGAAGAGACTGCAAGGGCCACAACGCAACTTTGCTGTGTGAAATAAACTAGGCTATCGTCTCTTTAAACGAGTGAGTTATATCGTGAATTAAGTGGGACAATTTAGAATGTTAGGACGTAGAATTTTTTGAAAAATTGGGACAATAATTTGGCAGCAATGTATAAAATACAGTTCGTCTGACGAATATATATTTCGATGGCTCTGTCGAGCGAAGATTAACAATGAAAATCTGAATATACAAGTACACGATGGTATTCATTGATTTCCCAACGATTCTTAACAGAGAACAATGACTCGAGTGTCGACGAGACAGACACTCGTCGAAATCACTATACACCTGCACGTTGCTACGTAACCGGAATATCCAAACAAATGTTATCGATTGCAAGTAGTAGCGGCTTGAATAGCATGAATCAGGCGCACGATACTCTTTCATTGATCAAACAATGTACACGACACAACGGAAGGCGTTTATGCGAACCCAGACGTTTATGGGAATTGTTGGAAAAGAAGAGAGCCTATGAAAGAAGTTGAAAAACGAGCAATTTCTTAATCCTTGTTGAAATGAATAAATAAATAAATAATTAAGATACAATGGAACTCTTGCTTTACGATTTTCTTCTCAGTTAATTTTTCAGCAAACGTTGATTACTATAACACGTTATCACGTCAGACGTAATTTGTATCAATCTGAACAGTTTTCGAAGAATTAAAGTTCAAATTTGTAGCTACAATTTGCTTTTTCTCTTAATCTCTGCTATTAGTGTAACTCGTGAATAATTAAGATACAATGGAATTCTTGCTTTACGATTTTCTTCTCAGTTAATTTTTCAGTAAACGTTGATTACTATAACACATTGTCTCGTCAGACGTAATTTGTATCAATCTGAACAGTTTTCGAAAAATTAAAGTTCAAATTTGTAGCTACAATTTGCTTTTTCTTTCAAACCGTAATCTCTGCTATTAGTGTAACTCGTGAATAATTAAAATACAATGGAACTCTTGCTTTACGATTTTCTTCTCAGTTAATTTTTCAGCAAACGTTGATTACTATAACACGTTATCTCGTCAGACGTAATTTGTATCAGTCTGAACAATTTTCGAAGAAATAAAGTTCAAATTTGTAGCTACAATTTGCTTTTTCTCTTAATCTCTGCTATTAGTGTAACTCGTGAATAATTAATTAAGATACAATGGAACTCTTGCTTTACGATTTTCTTCTCAGTTTTCGAAGAATTAAAATTGAAAATTTGAATTCGCGTTCCAAAGGGACTAAAATTTGCTTTTCAAATCGAAGCGACAACTCTTGCCGCTCGACAGGGTTGGAGAAATAATAATATCAATCGTCGAATACGACGAGCGAACTCCTAATTCACTGTCAATCGGCAACGCTGTCGATGGCGCAGCCTATTTTCCACACCTGGCCCGACAAACCGGGGTAAACCAGTAATTCCACCGTGGAAACCGTGTCCCGAAACCGCTCATTTGCCGGCTGAAAATCGAACAGCATTATATCAAACGAAACCAAGCTAACAAACCGAAAACAGCCGAGTGGAACCTGCGAGAAACAGGGGCGAGGAATGGGAAGCGATGGTGGAGAGACAGAGGCAAAAACTCGATGATCCTCGCGTCATTCATCATCCGTCGGTGCAATTTCCCAACGCGGTGGCAATCAAAATTCACTCGGTCGGCCACCCGCGACCCAGAAACAAGCGATTTCCAATCACTCGATCCAGCTGCTCTCGGTTCACCACCGAAAAACGATACCGTTCAGTACCAAGAACCTACGGATTTTCACTGTCGAACGAACGTTGCGTACGCGCGTGTCGATCATAGATCCTCGAAATCGTTGCAGACGACGCTCGCCTGTGCGATAGTCAAGGTCGACCCTCGCCAAACTATCGGAACATACGGAGATTCGGCGGGCAATTAAGAGGCGGCGGTCGAACGTTTCAACGTGGACGCGTCTGACGCGAGCCAAGCTGAACGAGGCGCTCCACCGATGATCTCCACTCGTTACCGCAATTACGCCGTTCCTGAGCAACCATCCATACATCCGTGCATTGTGTCTATCCAGCTGGCATCGGGCACCGTCTGTTTCTGGATCGTCGATTTGGACAATTGGCCGTGCCGTGGCACTCTGTCGAGCCGCATCGTACGCGTTTTCAATTACCGGATGGTGCGCGCACCATTGGAAAATGGATATATCAGGGAATGGAGTAGAATAACAGCTGGGAGTGAAAAGGGAAAAGATGATTGGAGAGACTGATCTCGGAGTTTTAGCTTGCAGTTGGACTTTAAGCATCTGTGGATCCCAGGTTTGTTCAAAGCTCTGAGTAATGTCTGAGTAATCTCTAAGTAAAATCTAATATTATTCTTATTTACGAATTATTATTTGACTTGCGAGAGCCACTTGACGTTGCTTTCCACAATGTTGAGTTTAAAGTGCGAATGCTAATTTAAGAATCAATGAAACTTTAATGAAAGTTCGTGCGATTTAGTGAAATTTAGAAGTGAAGAACGTTTAACGTTTTGTATGTTCTATAGAGCAGAAGTGGCTGACTGGCGGCCTTTGCCCCCTCCACTTTTCTGATCGCCAGCGCTATCCCCTCCACTGCGCCGATCTTTGAAAGTATCACGGCCACAATACTCACATTATAATATATATATATATTATAAAATTATACACTTATAAATTTTTTTTGTTTACTGTAGCTGCTAAAGTTAAAAGAAGATAGGGAAAGTAGTTTGTATGGATGTAATGAATAAAGTAAAAACTAGTTTTCATGGTGGGAGAACTGACAGATTGAGTGAAAAAAGCTCGCCACTTCCGGTATAAAATACCTCAACGGTTAGCAAAAGTTGAATCGATTGTCCGAGTGCAATCGTGGAAACGAGAAACCAATCAGTCTGTTCTTCCTCCGAATCTGACGTCAGATTTTTCCAACGAAAAATTTGAAACGTTCTGTGTATCATCGTTCCGTTTCTTTCATCGACAGTGCATTGTCCGATAGTACGAACAAAACGAAAATCCAACATTTCAAAAAAAATGAAAACGAACAGTTTCGAATCGCGGGATATCTCGTACGAGGGATCGCGGTAAATCAAAAATAAATTGGTCAAACGTTTCGTTCGAGGAATCGGGCAGAAAAAAATCCTCGATATATGATATAGCTCGTCCAGAGATGGATACGTAAAAATCAATTCGCCAGACATGCTCTTTGTCCGTGGGTGAAGTGAGTCTTCGAATTTCTATGACGCGCGAAACTTGATCAACAGGTCGGAAGGTATGTCGAAATTTTAAAACTGGTAATGCTGGTGTTTTAACCCTTTTGAGCTTTGTGGATGCACAGATGCGTTCAACGAAAACTTTGTGAACTATTGTTTGTCGATCTTTTCGATCTTGCGTATATTGCGGTGACAATTATTGGTGTACGAGTGTCGCGCCCAAATGAATTATTGATTTTAAGTATATAATGTAAATTTTCTACGAAATAGATGTATCGATACAATTAAACTACTTAAATGTATTGACACAAATTTAACTACTTAATTGAATCGATACAAATTAAACTACTTAAACTAATTGCTTAAACTAATTAAATTACTTAAATGTATTGATACAAATTTAACTACTTAATTGTGTACGATACATGCACAAAAGTTTTATTTTCTGCGAAACAACATAGACACAAAGGATTTATGTGAAACTTAAATAAATATTTCGTCGTTTAAAACACAAGTTTAATATTCTCCATATCTTTGATTACGCTTGTCAAGTTCGAACGTTCCAATTCATTGATGCTTCAACTCGACGTTTCTAATAAAATAATCTCGAAAAAACAGCTCTCCTGCGCGAACTCGCAATTAGTTTCGCCCCGTATCGATCAACAGATCGCGTAACGATCCATCGATCTTCGACGATAAGCTGACCAAAAAAGTATTCTGTCCACACGAAGCACTCGAGTTTCAACGCTCAAAGGGTTGAAATTGATCGAACGTTGGAATTTGTTTGCTCGGTCACCGCGTTCGAGAAAAATCGAGGAAAGTGTAGGAGCACGATTTCTGTCGCGCGGAGTTCAATGAAGAACGCGACTCTGATTATTGTCGTCGTTTCTAATACCTCACGTCAGGATCTTGGTGTACGTGTGCGTGTATGGAAAACTATCAGGGGCAGAATAAAGTTCGTTAGAGGCGATTAGGGGTGAATTTTCGAAGAATGGGGATCAAGGGGACAAAGGAGGACGCTGGAGGGAAGAATCGAGTGGAAGAGGATTATTGGATAGAAGAGAAGGATGAGTTAGAAGAGTGAAGGAATTGGAAAAGTGATAGGAATCGTATGAAGGTCGAAGGTTAAAGATCTGCGATAGCAAGCACCGTAGGTATTGGAAACGCCGCTTTTTCACTGATGGAATAAGTTTTGTCAAATTTCGCCTTCGAGTTGGAAAGAGTCTTTTCTCTTCGATAGAAAGAAATGTACAAACAAATATAGAAGTTGGTAGAATTCTAACTGCACGCGTGTTGTTACACTTATTAATTTTTTTTTCGTTTCTTTTTTCAAGAAAACGAATTATCAATGCAGATTTTATATTTCAAATTAACCATTTCAGTAGGTCATATTCACCACTTTGCAAATCAAATTCACATTATTGCAAATCGAATTCACCGCTTTGCAAATCAAATTGAAGTAATATACTTTATCATTTCTACCGCCATACTCTCCAACGATGAACACCGTTGGTGAAGTGTTCTCGAAAATTAAATTCCGTGCAAGAAATATTTTCGAACCATGAACATTCGGTGGATGTTATTAATGTAATTGTATTACAACTGTCATTTCTACAGATTATTACAATTGTTATACGAACATGTATAAAACTCCCGTTGTAAAATTGCGTTATAAATAAAGCGTATAAAATATTTGTTCAACGCTAAAATTATTTCATGTTAATTTCACATAATTTTACTTAACTTTTTGTTCAAGTATTGTTACATTGATTTCCGAATAATAACTTTGTACATTTTATTTTCATTGCAATGGCCTAACTCTAAATAGAGATTTGTAGAGAAAGCTGATTTGCAAAGGGTTTCGAATTTGATTTGCAAAAAGACGCGTGTGATCTGCAAAAGGGTTAATTTACATCGCAGAAAGGTGAAAAGGATTAATTTCCAGCACAAAATCTGCAAAATCTACAGTAACGGCGTGATGCCGAAAATTGCAGAATGAAAAGACTACGCGAAAACAGAGGAGGAGACGAATAAAGAGGCAAAAGGAAGTGGGTGGTTCGGGAAAAGAGAATAAAGGGAGGAGAAGCAGAAAAAGAAAGGGAAGGATTAAATGACAGTGGAAGAATGAACGTGATAGATGAAATAGGAGGAAGGAAGTACAGAGGAGCGGGGGGCAAAGCGTAAAGCGACGTAAAGATAACAAAAAGCAGAGAGAACGAGCTATTTGTTCCTTCATATCGCGTCGTGAATCCAAAGGATCTGCAAAATTGAAATATCGATGTTAAACGAGCGTGATTGCTCGGAGAAATGAATTTATTACGTCATTGTGCTGTTATTTATTAAAAATACACGTCAGAAGGAAAATGAAGATTTACGTCGGAGATTCGAGTAAGATCCGAGGGTACGTTGCGCCATTTATAAAGTCACGTATCGATTTTATGAATTTATCGGTACAAGTGAACAAATAATAAAATTCTCGTCGGAGAAAATTCTTCTTTTTTTTTTTTTTTTTTTATCGGCGAGCGCGGAAATAGTGTGCAACGACAGCAGAAGTAATTGAAAACTCGTTTCAATCAAGCCGCACAATTTCACTCGCGTCGCGTACATTTAAAAGAGTATTCGCCTATTCGAAAGCCCTGCGATAGTTCGGCGTACACACACGGCGAGCAATAACTAACGAAGGTACACCTGGGAAAAAAGAAAGAAAGAAAGAAAGAAAGAGAAAAGAAAGAGGAAAAAACTAAAACAGAGAAGATGCTAGAGAAAAGGGCCGCGTCGTTCGTCTGAATTTTTCATTTACACTCGCTACTCAATTACGCTGGAGGATTTATCATGTTGGAGCGTGTTTTGCAGCGGACAGGTTGAACTGTGCGGCGCGGGGGCCAACTGCAGGATAAAGCTTTGGCTAAATAATTGCATCGTGTCGCGACGCACCTCTGCACCACTTGCGCCTCCTCTCTTTCTTTCTTTCTTTCTTTCTTTCTTTCTTTCTTTCGTTCGTTTCGTCTCTCCCCCTCGCGTTCTCGCGAGCCTCTTCGAAACGTTTAAAAGCTCACTCTGTTTCTTCTGCTCGTTACACTCTCTGCATGATTCTTTACTTTTTCTTCCTCGCGCCTTTTTCTCTCGCGTTCCTCGTCGTTCTTCCCTTCGATTCGAAGAATCAAGAGGAGATTTATTTATTATCGGCCTTGCAAATGACCCGACAACGTCGTGACAATGTCGAGCTGTTGAAACGAAAATTCTCACTCCACTGATAAAGATAATTACACGACGGAATATTCATAAGAGGAAACGTAATTAATGGTTTCACGAAAGAAATACTAACGATATGCTGTGTACCTCGATGTACACACGACGAGTGTATTATTATTTCGCGATCGAACAAAGAGTGGAAACAATGAACGAATCAATAAATCAGCGACAAACGGACAGTTGCCGATGGTGCTCTATTATCATCCATTGATTGATGTTGATGCGAAACGGTCCATCATTTATGGCAACGTTGCGTGCAACGTGGATAGCTCGGTCCTCGATTTAGGTCGATGTTGCAGATACAACACTTCATGCTGAACGTTCGTTGATGTTATTAATAAATGGTTACATATGTCTTGTGTGTAAGATGAAAGAAAATTGTCCACTTACTTAATATGCGATTATATACAGTGCGTTACAGTGGCATGAAAATTATTTTTCGGCGTGCATGGCGAAGAAGCATTCAAAAACTGTGTCAGAATTCGTTTTGCCAAGTTTCACTGCCGATCACGATATCGAACTCTTTCTTCTCGCAACTTCTGTTTTCGCCGAAAAAAGACAAAAACTTCTTTGAAACAAGCAACATCAAAACAGAATCAAAAAACAATCGAACAAAGTGGTCAATATATTAATAAAGTTTTTCGTTTCCCATGAAAAATTCGCCTTTCGTTTGCACGCGCAAAAGAAAAAATCGCAGTTACTCTTTGGTCAGCCTAATATAATGCAGGTACGGCAAACACTTAAATCATTTTTACGCTGATCTCGATGTAAAACTGCATTCCAGCAACGCGTACATCTGCGTGAACAAATGTACGTGCGACAGAATCTCTGGTAGCAACTTGTCGTCTCGTTTACACTTGAAAGAAAGAGAAATGGTCAAATGGAAATGTTCCTCTGCTTGTTAATAAAATAATTATTAATAATCAACTGTGACTGTTAATAACTATTGATAAAATAATTATAAAAACATTATAAATAATATTATAAATGACTATATTAATAAATAACTATATTAATAAATAATTATATTATAAATAACTATATTAATAAAATAATTATAAAAACATTATAAATAACTATATTAATAAAATAATTATAAATAACTATATTAATAAAATAATTATAAATAACTATATTAATAAAATAATTATAAATAACTATATTAATAAAATAATTATAAAAACATTATAAATAACTGTATTAATGAAATAATTATGAAAACATTATAAATAACTATATTAATAAAATAATTATAAAAATATTATAAATAACTATATTAATGAAATAATTATAAAAACATTATAGATAACTATATTAATAAAATAATTATAAAAACATTACAAATAACTATATTAATAAAATAATTGTAAAAACATTACAAATAACCATATTAATGAAATAATTATAAAAACATTATAAATAGCTATATTAATAAAATAATTATAAAAACACGTGTTACACACGTGTGCAATTTTTTCAGAAAAGAACGTGACTTGTTACTCGTTCGTACAATGATCAAACCGCGCGACACGTTGATTGATTTCGTTCAATGACGATGCCAACGAACTGTACCACGGCCTGTAAAGGATCTCGATATTACGAAAATTTCGGAAAATGACTAGATTATTTCTGAATAATATGTGGAAAAAGAAATCAAGAGTAAAAAGGACGTTCACGAACGTTAACGATCTAGCTTGAGGCGCGTAGATGGAAAGAAAGGTGCGGCGGGGTGCAGCCTTGGCGTCAGCTTGTTTTTCGGTGGCGATCGGCCGTGTTCCCCGATACCAAAATGCCGTCGATGCGGTGGAGAATGTGCTCCTTAGGACCGCGAGTTATTTTAAGAGAACTGGTTTGGTCGCTGTGCTATATTTACTTTTCCCCCGGCACGCCAAAGTCATTGACAGCGTCCTCCTGCACGGATCTCACATCTTCGAATTCGCCTGCAACGTCCAGGTCGATCCTGATCCCCTTCCCTCCCCCCCCTCTCTCTCTCTCTCTCTTTATGCTTCTCTCGTCTCTCCACCGTTTCGCGTTTATTTTGATGGAAAAACGCACTTACGCCAAAAACGACGTTCAAATCGGTTGCAAGCTGTATCCGTATCCTCGACGAGGGATTCGATCGAGATCTTGAAGGAACAATGGACAATGAAAGGGTAATTCGTAGAACTTGGAGAACGACGGGGGCAATGGAGGATCTCGAAGTGGAATTCGATTGTTAGGTTCAAATCTTGCGGTTTTCAGCTCGTTGGATGGTATTACGAATGTATCACGTGCACATCGAGCTGTGGCGTCTCTAACAAACAGATGCAATTCGATGGAAGCTTTTTATGTAGGAAATGCGACGAATTTCAAAGAGGACAGCAGCTGTGATTAACAGCGCTGTATTTGTGACGCGCGCGAATTTGAACAAAAGGCAATACAAGGCGTAACAAGTACAAGTAGAAATTGTGGAATAATTAAAAGGAATAGTTTGGTATTGAATTATGGAATAATTCGTGGAATAAAAGAAACTGTAAATTATAGAACAATGTAGATCAATAATTGTGGTTGTATAGATTATGTACATTTAATTGTGGTTATGTAGATTATGCACATTTAAATTACTATCACGTATGCAAACTGTAGTTTATGTTAAACTATTACTACTTTGTATTATATTTATAGACAAATATAAATACATTTATAATATTTATTTGTAAATATAAATTTATATTTATAACACATAAACTATACATGATCAATAATCGTAGTTTACATATACATACTTACATAACTTGATTCAATGGAGATTTTTGTAGAAAGTGTGATAAATTCAGAAAAAAGTGACGGCTATGACTAACAGCGCGCGCCAATTTGAATAAAATTCAATCGTCTGACAACCAGTAGAAAATTAATATAAATTATAGAGTATATATAAGTTAGTATAAATTATAATAGTATATATATATATATAATATTAATATTACATATAAATTAGTATAGTATATATAAGTTAGTATACATTATAGAACAATTTAAATTAGTATCAAACTGTAGAATAATTTATAGAACAAAAGAAACTGTAGAATTGTAGATTAACGTAGAATAACGATCAATAATCGTATTTAATAGGTCATGTATAAATTACTACTGCGTAGCTTATATGTAAACTACCACGAACGATAATTGCAGCGTGCATGTAACAGTATGAAATAAGATTTATTAGATCGTAGATGGCGTGAAGTAAGATTTGCTTGAATTATAATCCCACGTAATTGTTTCGCGTCGCAGCGCGATGACTCGACGCACGGTGATCTGAAACTCGATTCGCGTGTTCGCGGATTCGTGTTGCCGAGATGAAACGGGCGGCGTTAATTTTATCTAAACGGGAGTTGCTTACCCGGGAGGGCTACTTTAGATTCCAGGTCAACAGGATAAAACTGTCTTTGTTATTTTCGTAAACGTTTATTCCGACTTCGCCAGATATTTTTAGCCACCGGTGGCTCCACTAACCACCGTGCACTTACACCCTGTCAGAGCCCTGTTGTGCCCGAAATATTGTTGCGTCGGATTTACACGAAATCGCGTGTCGCCGTGTGTTCGCGGCTTAAGAACCAGAAAGTCGAGCGCGGCGGCAAGATCTCCGAAAATTTCTGCGAGTGTTGCTCGGTACCTGTCCTGAAACGAACATTCTGGAAGAAACATTGTACACACTTGTGTGTCAACAGAAGGAGAACGGAGAGAAATTTAAATGACGTTAATTTCAAACCTGTACCTTTTTCTAAACCACTCGCGCTGGCAACTGGTTGCGCGGACCATAACGAGTGACCGAACCGTATACAATAATTCGTCGTTGTCTTTTCCTTTTGAGCTCGTCGGTGTGACATCGCTGGATTGAAATTATTGAGAAGTAGTAAACTTGTCACTTGTTTCGCCCGAGTTACATTTAAATATACTTAAAACTGAGAAAATGTTGCAATTTGGGACAAAAGATTGTCGACGTGCGTGACAAGAGGTTAAGTAATGTCGACATTTCAAATCTACAAAGTTTCGTAGTTATTTAGTTTTTGTAACGCTCGATGTTCGAATCAGTGTGTGTACCTTCGAAATAATTAG
The DNA here is from genome assembly GCA_036937485.2 of Tetragonisca angustula. Classification (NCBI taxonomy): domain Eukaryota; kingdom Metazoa; phylum Arthropoda; class Insecta; order Hymenoptera; family Apidae; genus Tetragonisca; species Tetragonisca angustula. The sequence continues at coordinate 378,980 of JAWNGG020000167.1, forward strand.
TAATAAATATTTCCTCTCTGACGTTGAATTTCTTTTTCTCTGATTTCAGGTAACGTTTCAACGATAACCAAGTTGCAAAATCTAATTTTCTGCTGTAAGTACGGGATAAAAGGTAATCTCAGTTTCCAGAGTTTTTAATTTCGCGTTAAATTAAGATTCTTAATTTCGCCGATCTAATTTTCCGTTGAATTACCGCGTTCAAACGTGGTTGGCTCTCGTGGCTCTCCGAAGCATCTTGGATGTATCGCGAATCCGACTTTTTCGAAATACGGCGCGCGAGATTCTTCTTTAAACGTTACAGGGGTGAAAAACTTTCATTCGCGACGGAAAACTTTTAATTAACTCAAACGAGCACAGATGCGAAATTGCTCAAACGTTTTTCAATGAAGTACTTTTCGAAGGCAGCGGAGATACACTCTTTCTTTTTCTTTTTACAAAAATTAATGCTTTACCTAGACGTTTTCACGCGTAATTTATTACGCGATCAGTTGCTGTTTACGCGAGCAAATTTATTGCGCAATCCAATACCCGCGGCTAAGTCCAGGATAATTAACTGCAACAATTTCAATTTATCAAAATACCCGTCTCTTATTCTGCTGCATTAAATCGAAAGGGCGTATCAAGCAGAGAAATAATTTATCTGTACAGTTTACCTATTCACGGATCTGTTTAAATATATTCTTCTAGAATGTATTTTTTATTTTTGGATTATGAAATTAGATTAAAACGAAATATTGTTAGATGAAATACAACGCAAGTAAATATATTTTTAATTATAAATTATGAAATTTTATTATTTATTTATTTAGTGATATTTGTTTCTTCAATAATTCTCATTTATAGAGTTAGATACGTAAATTTATATTTATAGAGAATAAAATTGTAAAATAGATTATTCATAATATTTATTCGATATTAATTAAAATTATTTATAGTATCCACTTTGAAAAGCTAATTATAAAACAAATTATTTATATATATATATATAAAATTTATTGAAAGACTGAATTCAGTCGAACGACCGCGCCATTCGGAAAACGAATTGACCACTTGCGCTGGCAACTGGTTCGCGGACCATAACGAGTGACCGAACACAATAATTCGTCGCTACCTTTTCGAACTCGTCTCAGAACGAAATGATATTACTGGAAATTAAAAACTTGTCATTTGTTTCGCCTAGGCTGCAATTTCAACGTACTTAAAACTGAGAAAATACTGCAAGATATTGGTATTGATATGGTCTCGAGCGCGTAGATGTTCAGATTATTACGTTAGACTCGGCTTCATCCCGCGAGTTGCGACTGTTTCCCAAGGTTTCCCCGGGGAATTCGCCGATTAGTTGGCAACGAGAGCGAGACACCGACGTTCGCCGTGTCAAACTAGCGAGAATACATATGTATATCGTACTCTCTCCGCGTGTATCTACGTTTTCCGCACGAACGTCTCGAGAACGAAACGAATTCCTTAGATTTAGACGTTGATACGCGAGTTCGATGAATTAATGTACAATTAATGTGCATCTTGCTTAACAATGTATACATCGTGTTTTACTACGTTCGCGTGAACACGCGGATCATTCATCATTCGCCGGTGTGTGTGTTCCGTCGACTTTCAGATATTTATCGATCTTTCGGAGCGAGACGGTCTGGAAACGCACGTTGTTTAAACGGTTTTAACGCCGTGCCGCTTTTTTCTCCTCTCTTTCGTTTCCCTTTTGCCCGAGGAGATAACTGTTTCGGCTTATATACCATGCTTGTTTTAACAAACACGTGATGCACGTTGGACGATCGCCTCAACGACATATCACTTGTTAGAAGAATATAATCGACAAAATTTATATAAATCTTTATATAAATTATATAATTTATATAATCGACAAAATTTATATATTTATAAGCGCCAAAAGTCATTTAGACAGGACGATTATTTCCAATGCTGCGTCGTTTTATTTGAAGCGACGTCTCAGTCGCTGTTCCGCAAATAAATTTCCGGCAGAGATGATACAAAGTTTTCGAGAGTAAAGAGCTAAAAGAGAAGAAACGATAATAAATTTTTTACCTGAAACATTTTTTTTTTTTTTTTGCACGACGTAGTTTAGAAAAATAGATAATTACGTTACAAATGTGACATCCTTTGTTCGAGCACGGACGTGCGCTAATTTCGAGACAGCGAGAAGAGCTGAGATCGTCGTATCAGCGCAGCATCAAGAGCCAGTGCGAAGAACGCGGCAAGAAAAGAGAAAAAAAGGAAAAGAAGGAAAAGAGACGAGATGTACAGAAACGGACTGATGGTGAAACTAGACTGTCACGAGCCCGATACATAAATTACACCGCGATGTGTAGGGTGTCAGTATAGTTGCATAGACAGCATCGCGTCAATAATAGCTTCGCCCTCGGCTCGCTGTTAATGAGGCATCAACGGAAAGAAAGGCAACGATTCGGCGAATTTTCACCTCGATCGTGCTGTCCGAGCTACACTGGCATTCCCGAGCAATTTACTTACCGATCCATGCCCTTGTTCGTAACGATAATTACGGAAAGTGATCGGGTAAACGCGAACGGTCGTTACGGCATGCTCCGAACGCTTTAAGAACTGCCTCGTTCGAAGTTATCTCATTTGGAATTATGTGAGATCATAATGGAACGATGTATTTGACATTAACGGTATAGGGTGTAGCTTCAGCGACATATATATTATATTTAATATACTTTAATATATTATGTTAAATGTATTATATTTAATATACTTTAATACATTATATTTAATATATTTTAATATATTATATTTAATATACTTTAATATATTATATTAAATGTATTATATTTAATACACTTTAATATATTATGTTAAATGTATTATATTTAATATACTTTAATATATTATATTAAATATATATTTAATACACTTTAATACATACACAATACTAAACTTTAATAAATACACTATAATAAAGTAGCCACGTCGGTTAACTGGCGACCCTTACCCCCACTTTCCTAATCACTAGCGTTACCCCCTCCACTGCACCCATCTCCCCACCACATTGAAATTTCTTCGCCGCGTACGAACCCCACTCTCTCATTGTCGATTTCCCAATCGAGTGGAAAGATTATTTATTTATATGAAGATCGCTTTTTGGAATTCAACGAGACTGGCGTGTCTCTTTCGATACACTTTTGCGACGAATCGCTTTGCAAACGCCGTCACTCGTTGCAGTTTCGAATCACAGCGAAACGAACGTCAGAATCGAGGCGGTACGCTCGATTGCGCCTGGCACACGGGTGGAGAGAGCTGTTCCTTGGTTACGGGCAAATCCGTAGGAAAGACAGCTATCACAGTTCTTTTCGTACATGTCTGGAATTTTATATCGCGGACGGGTAGCTGCCTCTAATTAAATAGCGAGGGAGGATTGGCTTTCCTTTCTGAAATGAGCTTCCCCAGCGAAACAAAAGAGACGGGGTTCGTTCTTGAATGTTGGAATTTCTGATTACGTGATATCGTTTTTCTCTCCTCTCTTTCGTTTTTTTCTTTTTTTTCTTCTTACGCTTGCAAGAATAGACAGTTAATTGAGAATTGAAGAAGGACTCTGGAATTCAGTAATTTTGTCGAATCAGGTAAATGCTTCAAGACTTGTACAAATATGTAAGACTCGATATAATTCTTTTTTAGTCAGCCACGACTTAAGAAATTGTATCAAGTCTCACGTATTAAGCTCATTGTCAGGCATCGTTGTGCAAATGATCGATCGATTCACTACGATAACGATTAGTATTTTACGAACCCGAATTTTATTTAATTCGAATAAGAAATCATCGAGTAATTTTGCGTCCTATAATGTAATTAGACGGCGAGAGGAAACGGTTAGCTGCAGTCAGAAACAAAAAGATCGTCGCGCAGAAACGGCGAAAATATCAGTGACAAAAGAAACTTCCGCGATTGGAAACGGAATCTGCGCGGGTAATTAATAGTTTTTGCAACAAGATCGAGCCGTATCTGGTGAAATTATCTGGTCGTCCACGTGACACGGTTAATTAACTGCGAGAAAGAATTTTTTTTGATGGTTTTAACAAGGACTCGAAGAGACGGAGGAACAATTTTTTATATATATATCACAGAATGGAAAGCATAGCTTAATTAGCAAAAAGTATAAAGGCCAACGAAGTATAAAGGAAAAGGCAGACGCGGTAATTAGCCGGCACCGAGCACGCGGTGTTACGTTGATCCTGCTTTATTTATTAATTGTGCAAACGTCTGTTAAGGTAGTTCTGTGCAGCATTTAGGATTAACTTGAGCCGCGGCGAATTGAAATGACTAATTGTGCGTCAAAGTCTTAAATACGTGCAGTCTCTCCCCCGCTCGAAAGCCTCAGGACTTGGTGTTTGTTTTAAAATTGAAGGAAAATTATTGTAATAATGTTCGTGTGATTTACGTGATTGTACTATCATACGCTATGTGGTTAAATATGTTGATCATTTTGTAAAACAGTGAATTGAAACGTAACACGAGATAGCGACATTGAAAATTTATCGGAAATCCTGCAATGAATTTGAGATTCATAATCTGTGTCCAATATCGAATATTCTATTAATAAACTGTGGAATTTCCTGCATTTTTATATTTTTATGAGTATACACAGAACAGAAGTAAATTAAAAACGTGACATAATACCGCTATATACATGTTACAATTTATGATATGATTTATTTATTTATTATAATTAATACTTTATTCTGAACATATTTTTACCTTCGAATTTCTCACGAATGCATGATATATATGTACATCTAAATTACGATGGTTTGTAGAATATTTTACGTTCTTACAATGCTGAAAATGCCAAGATCAGAATGATCTTTAAAACCTTTAAAGGCGAGTTTCCATTTAAGTGTCTACCCTTCAAATTTTTTTTTATAGAAAACTATGACCACTGAAAGTGCTAAGATTAGAATAATATAAGACTTTAAAGTCCCCTTTGAAAATGAATTTCCTACCTTGAGTTCTATCTTTGTAATAATCTTTAAAAACGAATTTCCACAGTTTTAAAAAATTTTTTTGAAGAACTACAGAAACTTTAAAACTTTTTTAAAAGCTACAGAAGAAGCCGCGAGTTTCTCCATAGAAAACTATGACCACTGAAAGTACCAAGATTAGAATAATCTTTGAAACCTCATTTAAAAACGAATTTCCATTTAAGTTCTGTCCTCCACATTTCTTTTAAATTTTTTTTTAAAAACTACAGAAACTTTAAAATTTTTGTAAAAGCTACAGAAGAAGCCGCGAGGTTCTCCATAGAAAAGCATGACCACTGAAAGTACCAAGATTAGAATAATCTTTAAAACCTCATTTAAAAACGAATTTCCATTTAAGTTCTGTCCTGCACATTTCTTTTAAATTTTTTTTTAAAAACTATAGAAACTTTAAAATCTTTTTAAAAGCTACAGAAGAAGCCGCGAGTTTCTCCATAGAAAACTATGACCACTGAAAGTACCAAGATTAGAATAATCTTTAAAACCTCATTTAAAAACGAATTTCCATTTAAGTTCTGTCCTCCATATTTCTTTTAAATTTTTTTTGAAGAACCGCAGAAATTTCAAAACGTTTTCAGAGACCACCGAAGAAACCGTGAGTTTCCTCGTGGAAAACTATAGACTGCACTAAGCTGTGCATTGGAGCTACCATCTAATTTTTAAATTCGGATGGCTCGAGATCTTCTCAATCATTACGAAAACTGAATTCGACGAGTTTTGCAAGGCAGTTCACTCATTGTCACCTTGTCTCGTCTCCGAGAAGCCATCTTGTTGCGCCTTCCGCTTCTCGTCCCTTAAATCGTCGCGCTTGTAAATAGAATAGTAGAACGGGCCGACAGCCAGTGAGCGTATAACTATACGGTTATACGCTGCGCTGGCTGAGTAAATTGATATGTCACCGACAGAGTTAATAAAGTTAATCGGGGGTGTAAAATAAATTAAGAGCGGCGTGGTGTGGGAGGAGAGGAACGCGTTGCCTCGCTGCCTCGTTGGAAGATTAGACCGTTCACGCGTGCAAGATTCAGTGGAACGATTCTCAGGAATAATGTGCGCGCGGTCGAAGGTGAAACAGTCTGTTTGACTCGAAAGTGTGCACGTAAGGCAAGGGGTTGAAGAAGGGGTTGAAAAAAAAATGTTTGTCGCAAGCGAAGCGTTGTTCGTGAGCATTTTATTACGTGGCTTGTGGCTCGGCTTGCTTCCCGAGGGTGAGAAAATGGGGAATCGATGTAAAGGGAGCATGTCCGTGAGTTGGTGAAGGTCTCGGTGTTGATAACGTGCTATCGTTTAAATAGGTATAATTGAGTTTGATACAGTATAGCATCGTAGTAACTGTATTAGTGGATATTACTTCGGATGTGCGGTCAAGTTAAAAGATACACGGTGGACCAAGATACAGGTTCAAAGCAAACGCGCCGGAAATAGAACAAGAAATATACAAGAGAGCAGTAAACTACCCTAAAATACTAACGTAAGAATGCCGCGAGGCGTACGAATTGAGAAAAGCTATCAAAAAAATTATAAAAAGTACGCTTGTTTTGATGTATCGTTTAAACAACGTTGTTAGAGAACACTAATTTCATCGATTTGCACGAAAACTGTATCTTCAGTAATATCCAATATTTGACGAAATAAATTCCAGAGCTCCAACTAGTTTACACCTCTTCAACATGATCGATAAAAAGAATATTAAGTGTCAAATATTTTTTTTCGGAAACTACATTTGAGCCAAATTTTATCAAAATATGACACTTTGGTATGTTCCCTTGTCAATCTACCAGTTCCCTCATCACGAAAATTAGTTTCCACTCTTTCTCATTATCAGCGGATAATACAAACAGCTTTCCATATTTCTTTAACTTAGCTAAACCAAAGCTAAAGTGGAGAGATCGGTGCAGTGGAGGGGATCATCGACAAAAGAAGGTAGGGACACGGGCCGCCAGTTCGCCACCTCTGCTCAAAGAAATCATTCAACGAGACGAGACACCAAATACGTGTATATTACTACTAGATATACAAAACAGGATATTCCCATTTTATTAGAATTAGTAAGATTAAGTGCGGATAATAAATAGACTGCGGACTTTTATACATTTGCGGTAAATTGAAAGGCGCAAGAACGTACGCAATGCACGTATGCAAAAAATACATAAAATGATCAAAGACGAATGTTAATTATAATAACAACGTGTTTCACGAAATAATGAAATAAAATGAAATAAAATGAATAAAACGAGGCCTGTATATAATGAGTATTAAAATAAAAATATACAAATATACCAGTAAAATAGATCGGTCAGAATCAGAACAGAATATTAGTTATATAATTATACGTTCGTGTTCTTTTAGATACATATCTATATGCGTAAAGTATCGACCGTAAAGATATACATATGTACGTCGGAGGAACAAACAATTTTTGAATTACTTGAATTAAATCACCTCGTAGTCGTTTACAATTTCTAATTGAGTATCGTCGTACATGCTGTCGTTACCCCATAGAATCTTGAAACGAGATATCAATGAAAGATTTCAGAGTAGCTCGTAAACCTTCTCGCGAGTCGTTAGTTCAGAATAGTTATATTGGGCAACCGCAGAACTGGCTCATAATTGTCGCGCGACGTCAAAAGTACGGCGGTGGCGGAGAAAGCGCGAGACATCGTTCCATGAAGATTTAGCAACAACGACGATAATGTAATCTTAATTTACAATGTTATGAAGCAACGCGACGCTCACGTGTTGCACAGGAGAATTATTTAAATCCCCTAAGCAGATTTATCTGAGCCTCCTTGGAATTATCCCGCGGGAAGGGGTGACTCGCGAGAAAGGAATCTTCACTGGAAAATCTGATTAGTAAGAAGCATCAGCCCGTAACGTACGAAAATTGTTTCTGATCTTCGTAAATGAATAATCTCGCCACGAAACTGCGAAATGATCTCATTCAGGGGAGGAGTTGCTTGTCAACGATTAATTAGACCACTGTGCGCGATTGACGCGTAACACTGTATTTGTAACAGTTTGCAATTCACAAACAATCACAGCTGAATTATGATCGTTTCTCTCGTGAGGGAAGAAAATTTCATTTGCAGACATAATTAGAAAATCCTCCAACTGAAACTCTCGTTTGTATATTAATATTAAAGTATTATTAAATTATTATTAAAGTATTGTCAAATTATTGTTGTATAATAATATTAAAGTATTATTAAATTATTATTGTATAATAACATTAATCAAACTTAATCGAGTACAATTATGTCCCGAAAGTTTCAGTGACGAGCAAAGCTGAACACACGTGTGAATCTTTGAAGTTAATAATATTTTATCGAGCGCTTGCACGCAGAATACAAAAACAGCAAAATTGTGTAGTGTTTTGTGGGATGTTTCGGCTTTTCAAAAAAAATTTTATGATCGTATTGTCATGACCGTTCTGGCAAATATAAATTGTTTTCGCGGAGCCAGTTAATTTAAATGAAAAATTGTCAATACTTTAAATTATTGTAACTGTGCTAAAAAAAGATGATATAACTTAGTTACATTTGAAAAAGGTTCTGTTTTCACTACCCTGAATTTATCTTTTCTTTCTACGGAGAAGTGTTAAAAAAAAAAATTATAAAAATTGACACAAATGTAAAAACACTGAAAAATTTTATCAAAGTTACAGATGTCAAGATTAAAAAAATTTCCCATTTACAACAATACTTTAAAACTTGCTGCATGATTTTTTCATTGGACTTTGTACGTCGAGATAAAACGACAAAGATTGTACAGATTCTAGAATCTGGTCGTCCAAATTCAACGTTCAAAGTTCAATAAAATTGTTAAAAAAAAAAAAGGAATGAAAAATCGTACAGCAAGTTTCAATTTTCAAAACCATCTTAATGGATCGAGTCGTGAAAAGAAAATTTCTCAATGTTTCCACGGATGTTTGAATTTGGACAGTTTTCGAATTTTAAAAGTGCTCTGCACGATGTAGATACGTCTTCAGGAAAAAAACGAATTGGAAACAGTCGAAGTTAAGCTTTAAAATGAGACCAATCATCGTGATCATTTTCTTTTTGTTTCCTTGCGATCGTTTTCTTGTTGTTGCTTCTTTCGTTGCAGCGAAGCATCGACGATTTCTCGTCGTTTTGTCCGCTCCTTGTCTCGTTGCATCGCGCAGAAAATAAACAGAGACGGACACAGCGTGAATAGAAACACATAGCCTGGGATGGCTAATGGGTCAAGACCCCCCGCAACAAAGCAAACGCAAATTAGAGATATTCGTCAGCGGTCGCGGTGGTATTCGCGCGTTCATTTCCCCTGGCCGGGTTTGTTCGTCCCCGAGCGTGGTAGCCCGGCACTCGGCCAAGTTGATTTTGATCTCCGGACAGGAACAGTCGTTCTCCACACACACACACACATATACACATATACGTAGTGCTCTCGTGACCGTTTGTCCTAGAATCGTGTCATGCACGCGCCTCATTGTCGGATCGCGTCAACACGTACCCCATTTGCCGCCGGTGTCTCGCGACGTGCCGATCGAAAACTTCGATTCGGAGAACCAACCAGAAACTTTCCACCTTGCCTGCTTGTCGCTCCGCCGCACCATGGGACACCGTGTGTACGTGGCTGTGAAACGCTTAAGCTTCCACTGGCATCTCCTCGAGTTAACGATCCTTTGCGGGACGATGGTCTCGTCGCTGTCAGCGAGGCAGACCTGCTTTGAAATTCGAGGTTTGCCGATCTGGCGATGGCTTGTTTCGTTTTGGCCACTGGAGAGGTGGCTCTGATCGACGCGTTCCGGTAATTGAGTCACCTTCTGGGAGAATGTTGGAGTGAAATTTAGTTTGAATGTAGATTATTTGGAATTTAATATGGTCTAATAGAATATTGTCTATTAATAGAGTAGAATATTATATATTGTTTCGTTTTGGCCACTGGAAAGCTGACTTTAATCGACGCGTTCCGGTAATTGAGTCACCTTCTGGGAGAATGTTGGAGTGAAATTTAGTTTGAATGTAGATTATTTGGAATTTAATATGGTCTAATAGAATATTGTCTATTAATAGAGTAGAATATTATATATTGTTTCGTTTTGGCCACTGGAAAGCTGACTTTAATCGACGCGTTTCGATAATTGAGTCACCTTCTGGGAGAATGTTGGAGTGAAATTTAGTTTGAATGTAGATTATTTGGAATTTAATATGGTCTAATAGAATATTGTCTATTAATAGAGTAGAATATTATATATTGTTTCGTTTTGGCCACTGGAAAGCTGACTTTAATCGACGCATTTCGGTAATTGAGTCACCTTCTAGGAGAATGTTGGAGTGAAATTTAGAATTTAATTTATTTGAATTTAAATTACTTGAAATAGAATATTATATATTACAGTATGTTATATTATTATTATATTTTTGTGATGTATTATTATATAGAATAGATTATTTAGAATAGAGGCGAACTTCTTTCTCGCCGCGAGCCGCACTTGAAACCTTCACACACGTTAAAACATGAACATGACTTCTAGGTTTCGTGATTTCCTACGTTGGAGTCAGTTTGCCTACCGATTCACCGATACCGACCTACATACATCATGAAACCTGGAAATCGATGCATGTTTCAACGTGTGTAGGGGCCTTTAGTCTGCCAGTTGCCCCACCATGAAAATTAATTTCCACTTTGTTCGTTACATCCATACTACTTTCTCAATTTTTTCCTTTAACTTTAGCAGCTACAGCGAAGAAAACAGTTTACGCGAGTGGCCGCGACACTCTTAACGCAGTGGAGGGGATAGCGCTATCCCCTCCACTGCGTCGATCAGAAGAGTGGGGGTAAGAGCCACCAGTTCGCCACGTAGACTGTTCAAATTATTAAACAAAATTAAACAGATTGTCAAACAAAATTAAACAACAGCTCAGAAATTATAAAGGACCTCACGTTCTTCAAGAAATTTCACAAAATTTCGTTTCCAAAGACAGTCGCGTACGATTCTGGAAAAAATTTTACACGACGCGTACGTAACGTAACGTAACGTAACACGACAGCGTCTGCAAAAAGTTCCCATTGAAAGGCCATTCGTACGACGTTGCACGTAATTACAAAATTGTTGGCCATTAGGGTTTAATAGTATACACCGTTCGAGGCAGAAGCAAGCGCTTATCCGCTACCCGGTAATCTGCGACCTGGCGCGATATCTATCATTTCTCTGAAACAGTTGCCGTACACCGTGCACGCCAGACGACGCGGGTTATCTTATCCCGAGTGAACGTGTATCGCGCATGTTCTTCGTGCACACACGCTACACGAGGCTGCAAGAGAGATGCAACCGCGAGTGCAAGTGCGCCACTTGAAACGTCGTTGCAGCGTAACGACGAGATTTTCGCGGACGTCGCGGATGCCAGACGATACGCGCGATGATCTCGTCTCCCGTTCGTCCGTTACTCGAGCAAGCAACGTCTGCTAATTCGGTCGTGGGACATCATATTTCCGAATAGTCTCGCGAGTAAAGTTGAGTCCCAGAGGCAGAAAGTTAGGAAAGCGTTAAATTTTCGAAACGGTCGACGTCGAGCTGAGTGGGGCGCTTTAAATCTCGTCCCTCGGCGGGGCAGGCTGTTTCGTTCGTGATTCACATGATTCATCGTACTGTTCGCAGTGACTGTTCGACTTAAATGTCGTAGGAGAAACAAACGTGAAGCTTGGAAACATTTCTTTTAGAAACGAGAAACGAGAAAATGAGAAATAAACCGAATATCCAAAGTTTCTGAAAAAAAATTTAGACTTCCGTTGAAAAACCTTTAAATATACTTGAAACCGTAAAATGTAACAATATCGAGGAAAATTGACCCTTTTCAATTTACACAGATAGCAAATGTATTGTTCCTTTTACATCGCTTTTGTCAGTAGAATTTTCATGGCGCAGAAATCGTTGTTATCGCGGATTGATTGTCGTTCTCGACTCGTACAATTCGAGTATTTAATCTCTTTGCAAATATCGATTAATAATTTCAAAGAAGAGAGCTAAAGGCGCGTAAAAGAATCTTATTTTAAAGATCTAATAATTTAAGGATTCTTTGAGGTCGACGCGAATCTTTTTATTAGATAACACGATTCTAAATTAACAATTTAATTTCTGCTTGTGAGAATAGATTTTCGTACGAAACGACGTATTTAAAAAAATCATTGTACCGACGATTCGCCTTGACGGTGTACCAGATTTCGCGGCCAGCCCACGTGCTCGCGTACGAGCATAAATAAAAAAAGGAAGAAGAATAGGTTTTTCAGTGAGATGCACGAGAGGTCACGGTGACACTATTTTTAGTCGACCTTCGCCACGTACTCCGAAAAGTCTTCGAGAAAGACAACCTCACAACCTTAGCCAAGGCTTAAAAGATGTATCGTGCGTACTTTCTCATCGTGTCAAACAGTTTTCACCTGCTCTGCGACGCCACCGGCTGAAAAAATATTTTTAACAGACTCCAACGAGATAAGAAATACATATATGTTGGATTGAAGAATAAAAAAATAAATAAAAAAATATATGTTTTATATATATATGTATTTTTTTTAACTAATAAATAAATAAAACAGACTCCAACGAGATAAGAAATACATGTATATAGGATTGAAGAATGAAAGAAATAAATAAAAAAATTAATAAAATAAAAAAATATATATGTATCTTTTTAGTTAATAAATAAATAAAACAGATTCCAACGAGATAAGAAATACATGTACATAGGATTGAAGAATGAAAGAAAGAAATAAAAAAATTAATAAAATAAAAAAATATATGTATGTATTTTTTTTAATTAATAAATAAATAAAACAGACTCCAATGAGATAAGAAATACATGTATATTGGATTGAAAAATAAAAAAATTAATAAAATAAGAAAATAGATATATATATATATAATAGTATAAAAATATATATATAATAAAATAAAAAAATGAAAATATATATATATTTTTTTAATTAATAAATTTAATTCTCTAGACAGCAATTTTCCATACGAAAATAATTCCCCCTTGAATTCCAAGTGAATTTTTACACGTCGGCATATTGCGATGAATAACGCAGTTGAGTTGCAAATATTATTATTATCCTCCCGAGATATTCCACCAAATTCTTGGCGGGCAACGGCGTCGAAAAGCGTCTCGATAACGTTTCCCTGGTAGAGCACAGGATAGTTTCTTTCCCTGAAAGGGTAGGGACGATATTCTCGAACGAGACGGAACGAGATGAGAGGGAACGTCCCAGGGTAAACTTCGTCTCGCGTTATTTCACTCATATCGGGACGAAATACCAGGACACGCCTCGACGCGTGAACCCTCGGGCGAATAGAGCTTATAGTGAAATTCCTTGGCGCATAACTGGTAGAAGAACCGGTACGCCTCGTTATGCCTTTACGATTTCGAACTGTCGTTGAATGGTCGGCGAATGATACTGTCTTCCTAGTTGGGCGTTATCGTCGGTGGCCGCATCACGCGAATAACAGACTGTCCGCAGCGTTAAACTTTGTTCCATTTGTTAGTTTGATATAATCGATTGCGTTAGAACGCGCTGCGGTATCGGTCAAACTCTCGTGAGTTATAATATTTCACGTACTGGAGTACGAGTATTCGTAGAAAACGAAGAGTTCCCGTTTAAGAGGCAAATTTTGTTTCAATTTAGAGAATTTTCAAGTCTAGGAAATATGTACTGCAACTATTTCGACGAGATGTTATGAGAGTAAGTGTGAAAAGTTAGATTCTTCGTCGGAAATGCCACAATTATGAAATTACACTTTGCGTAAAATTATTGCAATAATTTTCTGCAATAATTTTGAAAGATATTAGAATTATCTTAATGGGACAATTGTATACATGAAAATTAATGTGACAACTTATATGCCATAGTTGTGTCTAGTGAAAGTGAATATTACACAGAATATTATGTGCGAAAGTAAGCGTGAAAAGTTAGATCTAAAAAAAGATCATAATAATGAAATATAATTTGCGTAAAATTATTGCAAAAGGGTGTATAAGATATAAAAATCTGGATGATTTCATTAAAAATGTTAAAATAACTTTCAGACTCATAACTTATTTATTTATACCAAGGCAACAACAGCAACTGAATCACTTTGCACGAAAAGCCACGGTGTGACTCAGTACAAAAACATACGTACGCATACGCACGTGTTAATATTAGAATTTCAAAAATTTAAATAAACTCGCGCGTCAGAGCAGAGAATTAATTTTCAAATTCTGTTCGACAGGATGCTCGAAAATCGAAACTTGAAAATAGTAGAAACTTACACACTTATGAGGTTAATCTCGTTGAACACCTTCTTAAAGTGGATTCGTTTAATTGCTCGCATTCCAGGAAATTAAGTGTCGCGAACGTTATCACTGCGCTGGTAATAAAATCCCTCAACGCGCGATCAATTACAAATTTCTATCATCTGGAGCGTTTATCAAACACGAAGGAGTGTAAATTACACGGGCGTGTTAATGGCGAAACGAGTTTGACGTAATCATTATGCACAATGACCGACACACTCGTTCGTAAATAGAAAAATAGATAAAATATGAGTAAACGAAGGTAAACCCTGTGGTTAGCGATAAAATGATCATCCAGACGATTGATAGGACTTCGAAAGTGCACATTAAAACTTCTTGCTATATAAAAAGATAGATTTATAGTTATTCTAGCATAGTTTAGCATTTATTATAATCATTCTGTACAATATTCATATCTTTCTAGCTGTTCATTTTGTACCATTGATATCGTTTTACGATGCAAATTTCAAAGTTTTTTTCCAGTCATGATGCTTGTATAACTTGTATACATGTAACAAGTTTGCAATGACTTTATCCATTTCGAGTGTCTCTGCTTGTTCTTAAAAATATGAAAAAATTAGTAATAAGCACTTGTAGCTGTCTGCAATTCTCTTAACTGAACTGACGTTCAGAATTGTTCAACACCCGTTACGTATAAAATTATTAATACATAATCATCATAATCTTCATAATTAATATATAATCGTCATAAAATTATTCAAAACTCATTGTGTGTAAAATTATTAATTAAAAAGACAAACAGTTGTAGCTGGCTGCAATTCTCTTAGCTGAACTGACGTTCAGAATTGTTCAACACTCGTCACATATAAAATTATTAATATACAATCATCACAATTTTTATAATTAATATACAATCGTCATAAAATTACTCAAAACTCATTGTGTGTAAAATTATTAATTAAAAAGACAAACAGTTGTAGCTGGCTGCAATTCTCTTAGCTGAACTGACGTTCAGAATTGTTCAACACTCGTCACGTATAAAATTATTAATATACAATCGTCACAATTTTTATAATTAATATACAATCGTCATAAAATTACTCAACACTCATTGTGTATAAAATTATTAATTAAAAAGACAAACAGTTGTAGCTGGCTGCAATTCTCTTAGCTGAACTGACGTTCAGAATTGTTCAACACTCGTCACGTATAAAATTATTATATACAATCATCACAATTTTTATAATTAATATACAATCGTCATAAAATTACTCAAAACTCATTGTGTGTAAAATTATTAATTAAAAAGACAAACATTTGTAGCTGGCTGCAATTCTCTTAGCTGAACTGACGTTCAGAATTGTTCAACACTCGTCACGTATAAAATTATTAATATACAATCATCACAATTTTTATAATTAATATACAATCGTCATAAAATTATTCAAAACTCATTGTGTGTAAAATTATTAATTAAAAAGACAAACATCTGTAGCTGGCTGCAATTCTCTTAGCTGAACTGACGTTCAGAATTGTTCAACACTCGTCACGTATAAAATTATTAATATATAATCGTCACAATTTTTATAATTAATATACAATCGTCATAAAATTACTCAACACTCATTGTGTGTAAAATTATTAATTAAAAAGACAAACAGTTGTAGCTGGCTGCAATTCTCTTAGCTGAACTGACGTTCAGAATTGTTCAACACTCGTCACATATAAAATTATTAATATACAATCATCACAATTTTTATAATTAATATACAATCGTCATAAAATTATTCAAAACTCATTGTGTGTAAAATTATTAATTAAAAAGACAAACAGTTGTAGCTGGCTGCAATTCTCTTAGCTGAACTGACGTTCAGAATTGTTCAACACTCGTCACGTATAAAATTATTAATATACAATCATCACAATTTTTATAATTAATATACAATCGTCATAAAATTATTCAAAACTCATTGTGTGTAAAATTATTAATTAAAAAGACAAACAGTTGTAGCTGGCTGCAATTCTCTTAGCTGAACTGACGTTCAGAATTGTTCAACACTCGTCACGTATAAAATTATTAATATTTTATCTAATCTCCTATATAAAAAATACATATCACAATTTTTATAATTAATATACAATCGTCATAAAATTATTCAAAACTCGTTGTGTGTAAAATTATTAATTAAAAAGACAAACATTTGTAGCTGGCTGCAATTCTCTTAGCTGAACTGACGTTCAGAATTGTTCAACACTCGTCACATATAAAATTATTAATATACAATCATCACAATTTTTATAATTAATATACAATCGTCATAAAATTATTCAAAACTCATTGTGTGTAAAATTATTAATTAAAAAGACAAACAGTTGTAGCTGGCTGCAATTCTCTTAGCTGAACTGACGTTCAGAATTGTTCAACACTCGTCACGTATAAAATTATTAATATACAATCATCACAATTTTTATAATTAATATACAATCGTCATAAAATTATTCAAAACTCGTTGTGTGTAAAATTATTAATTAAAAAGACAAACATTTGTAGCTGGCTGCAATTCTCTTAGCTGAACTGACGTTCAGAATTGTTCAACACTCGTCACGTATAAAATTATTAATATACAATCGTCACAATTTTTATAATTAATATACAATCGTCATAAAATTACTCAACACTCATTGTGTATAAAATTATTAATTAAAAAGACAAACAGTTGTAGCTGGCTGCAATTCTCTTAGCTGAACTGACGTTCAGAATTGTTCAACACCCGTCACATATAAAACTGTTAATACATAACCATCATAATCTTCATAATTAATATATAATCGTCATAAAATTATCATAAAATTATCCAACACTACATCGTGTATAAAATTATTGATCTACATATATAAAATTGATCTACATATATAAAGGTAAACACTTGTGGCTGCCCGTAATTTTCTTAAATGGGCCAATATATTTAATGTTACTCAACACACCCGTCGTACATAAAATTATCAAACACCCATTCACACCGAAAATAGATACATATTATCGAGCTGTGTGACAGTGGTGAAGAACGCCGCGTCCGCAGGAATGCCGCGCGGCCAATGA
The DNA here is from genome assembly GCA_036937485.2 of Tetragonisca angustula. Taxonomy (NCBI): domain Eukaryota; kingdom Metazoa; phylum Arthropoda; class Insecta; order Hymenoptera; family Apidae; genus Tetragonisca; species Tetragonisca angustula. Next base: position 396,373 of record JAWNGG020000167.1, read on the forward strand.
GGTTCCACCGTGTGTGCCGCGATAAAGGCCCGTAGTAAAATTCCTCGGCGTGTATCCGCGATGCACGAAGGTGGCGGGCACACACGCCCCCACCTTCTGCTCGTGAACGGTCGCCGAGTGGTCGGACACACGGCTGAACCCGCTCCGTGTACGTGTATTTACGCTCGCGCTCGCAAGCCAGGACACACACGCACCGTGCGCGCACACACAGACACGCTGACAGTGTGTTGGCCGGCACGCGGTCACCGGAGCGCCAACAGAAGTTTCGCGTCTCGAGCGAGCGAGCGAGTAGTCGCGAGTAGACGGCCTCTCGGGATCGCCGCTCGGCTCCGTCTCTCCGCTCTCTGCCATTCTCTTCGACGACGACCGACGAGAGTGCAGCGGCACGCAGCTTACCGATCACACTCGCTGACGTGCTCGCGTTCTTCCTCTCCTCTGCACCTGCGAGAGCCGATTTACGCGCGTGATTTGCGCCGTTGGAATTACGAGTGGAGATTGGTGATTTCTGAAAGTGAGTTCCGAGAAAAGATCCGAAAATCCCAAATTTGTAGCGTAACGTTCCCTAGTTTCGAGGAGGACTGGAAGAGGGAAAGAGTTGAAATTCTACGAGTCGAGTGTCGGACAGGTGCGTCACCAGCGACGCACTAATCCGCCGTGGGTTTCCACCGAAGCGTAGTTCACGTAATTCTTGAAACGAGGGAAGAGGCAACCTGCCGGTGGTAGCTACGTTGCTCCACAGGTCACGTGCTATCCCGTTCCGCCGAATTACGCCTCGGCAGCAGCGATTTACATGGTCCGAAGGCCGACTGATTCACACGCGTCGCCAGCACAACACCGAAATTCCCTCTACCTGGCTGGCGTCTTTCCTGGCCAAGGCCCGTGAGCATTGTTCCCGTGATTTAAAGGCTCGCCAGTCTCGTACCTTCGGCCAGCCTTCCCCTCCCATGGGAACCTGCTTTCTAACGACTCGCAAACGTTCCCCGGCAGCTCGTTTTCGACGTTTGTTCGCCGCTCGCTGGTATTTTCTGTAATTCGTCGAGGAAGACGACTTGGAAGACTCTGGAAACATTCGTTGTTGCGGAGATTAATTTTCAATCGGCTGAAAGACGCAGAAACCGCCGAAACAGCGCGAATCGATCGATGCCGTGCCGAAACAAGGTGAGAAAGTAGCGCCGGATCTCTCGATCGAAGTGAACTCTGAAACATCGATTTTTAACAAAAAAACAACACAAAAACGCAGAACAATCGATGCTGTGCCGCAGCAAGATGGAAAATTGGTATCAAGACTGTCAGAGGATAGTGAACTCTGAAACATTCGTCGTTTCGACGACCAATTTTTAACAAAAAGACACAGGAATGCAGAACGATCGATGCTGTGCCGGAGCAAGATGGAAAATTAGTATCAAGACTGTCAGAGGATAGTGAACTCTGAAACATTCGTCGTTTCGACGATCGATTTTTAACAAAAAGACACAGAAATGCAGAACGATCGATGCTGTGCCGGAGCAAGATGGAAAATTAGTATCAAGACTGTCAGAGGATAGTAAACTCTGAAACATTCGTCGTTTCGACGATCGATTTTTAACAAAAAGACACAGAAATGCAGAACGATCGATGCTGTGCCGGAGCAAGATGGAAAATTAGTATCAAGACTGTCAGAGGATAGTGAACTCTGAAACATTCGTCGTTTCGACGATCAATTTTTAACAAAAAGACACAGAAATGCAGAACGATCGATGCTGTGCCGGAGCAAGATGGAAAATTAGTATCAAGACTGTCAGAGGATAGTGAACTCTGAAACATTCGTCGTTTCGACGACCGATTTTTAACAAAAAGACACAGAAATGCAGAACGATCGATGCTGTGCCGGAGCAAGATGGAAAATTAGTATCAAGACTGTCAGAGGATAGTGAACTCTGAAACATTCGTCGTTTCGACGATCGATTTTTAACAAAAAGACACAGAAATGCAGAACAATCGATGCTGTGCCGGAGCAAGATGGAAAATTAGTATCAAGACTGTCAGAGGATAGTGAACTCTGAAACATTCGTCGTTTCGACTATCGACTTTCAACAAAAAATCACACAGAGAAACGCAGAACAATTGATGCTGTTGGCAAGCAAGATGAGAAAGGTCATGGTAAATTAGTACCAAAACTCTCCAAGGAAAGTGAACTGTGGAACGTTCGTCGTTTCCAAGACGTGATCCACGTGAATCGATGAGTCAATCGATCAACTTTGCCGAAGATGGAAAAGATCACGCTAGTGACCTAGGTGGAAGTTAAAGGTGAAGTTAGTGACCTAGGATCGCAGGTTGCAACGGCGTGCAATCGCCAGACCGTTAGCAGGTACTCTAACCGCGAGCTACCAGGAACCTCCATCGCCTCCACGGCTGCCAACTAATGTGTAATCAGCAGATCGTAATCGGCGCGCGCGCGTAGCAGGGAGCCTGGCGTATTCGAGAACACGCCGAATCACAGAATATTGTTCGTGAACAATAGTAACGTGACTACAGTTGACATATTTCGAGAACGATTCGCCCTATGTCAGGACGACTTTAATCGGTCCGATTTTGGAATCGAGCGAACTCTGACTTCCGTCAGGAAGTAGAATACATGATAACATTTTCGAGAAATTTTCCGACGAATTTCAAGATCATCAAGAGAGATTATTTGAAACAGTCGATGGCTTCGTGGACAAGCACGTGAGAATCAAAGATCCGAATATCGTGGACGAAACTCAGTTTTTCACCAGCGACGTTGTGGAATTATAGTCGATTAATCCGAGATATGATTATCTTCGTGTTTAAAACATGGTTAACTCCGCGATCGGAGTGAACGTTGGTATCTCTCGTCGGTGAACGTATTTCCAAAACTTGTGCCTGGAAACGTTCTCTCAATATCAATTTGCAATTTTTCTTGCTTTAACGCGAAACCCCGCCTATTTATAAACCTGAGACACACAGGCTTGGAAGTGTCTTCACTCCACTGACCCGATTGACGACTCAGAGAGCCGATTGCTCTCGCATACTCGGCGTCGATAGACGAAAACAGATCGTCCGCTGTGTTCCCATTGGCACGGCCATTCAAACGCTGGTAACATCAGGAATTACACCGACGATCGAACCGTCGAAACGATATATATATATATAAACGTCGGATCGTTGCGGAGAGGATTCGCCTTTGTGCAACAGAGAATCGACTCGGTTAATGACTCGAATCGCTGTGAGACACGCAGACAACGTGTGTGTGTCTGTGTGTGTGCGAGACCGACGAAAATCGCTGCGCGCAAAATTATGCTCCCCGCTCGAAAACGTAGGGACACCGCGATCACGTGCACGTTATGGGAATTATCGTTAGTCTTAACGAATTGCGCTGGCAAACTGATTGCGGACCATAACGAGTGACCAAACCGTACATGTATAAGATGATTCGTCGCTTTCTTCTCGAACTCGTGGATGTGACGTCACTGGATCGAAATTATTGAGGAGTAATGAATTTTATTGTTTCGTTTGCCTAGTTTCTGTTTTACCTGAATATACTTAACACCGAGGAAATATTGCAAATTTTGGGACAAAAAATTGTCGACGTGCGCGGCAGGTGCGTTAAACGATGGAAACGATCGGCTCGTCGTACTGACAGAAATCGCTGTTAGCAGGACGAAAAGAAGCTTGAACGCGAATCGATACCAGCATATGGATGACATACGCTCGCTTGTTCGAGGGAAAGACGCAAGAGAGAAACGTGGAAATCGTCTCCTCGGCGATATTTATACAACGCATTTATTTGGAACACGCGCGAAATATTCATAAGCCAAGAGAGAGATAGAGAGAAAAATACAGAGCGGTGTACGCCGTGGGAGAACTGTTGAATAATATACGAGTGCAGTTGGTGGGACGAGTTTTCGTGCGAGGAAAAAATCGAGCCTTGAACGTGATTTTCAAGCAACCAGGATGACCGTTCGCGCGATCGCGTTCTCCAGTTGACACGAGAGGCTTGCAAGAAAGAGAGAGATGCGTGAGTATTCCACTTCTTCCTAATTCGTCGTCGATTAACCGACTTGCAGGATTGATAGAAATTTGGAATGAAAATAAATTTATTAAAAACGAATCGATCGCTAGGACAATATGTAATGTGATAATAATAATTTTCATTTCAATTTTAATAGCTTTAGAACTGAAGGTTCTGTTTAAAAAAAGAAAAAAGGGATAAATTGTTCTCAATCAAAAGTAACTTGCGCCGATTAGATTGGCTCTCCGTACGATATTTTGTGTGTATTCTGATATTTCGTTGTAATTAATTAGTATTATTAAGAATAGTAAATATTTCAATTTGATAAATTATAGTTGGATTTAAGTTGCGACGCAAACGGGTTAAGAACGAAAAATTGCCAAAATGTAATTTTTCGATCGTTGTTTCCTAGAGTCTAAATTCGTCTTTAGTTGGAAGAAAGATCTGTTTGAGTTTTATCGCTTTCGTGCAACAATAGGGTTAAATAAAGAATATTTTATTTGGAAAGCCATACACGCAATCGTACACGTGACACACGGGCAACGAAAAATGCGACTCCTCCAGTATTTTTTTTCTTCATTTATTTCCCTCTCGAGCTTTCAGTGTACGGCATGTAACCGGTTTTCGCCGTAATTATTCCTCGCAAGTTAGTCGAGATAAGACAAGGTTGCTCATATACCCGACGTTCGCGTATACAGCAAATAACGTAACATTGAACTTGAATTTTCGTGGATATTTATCACAAAGAGCGTAATCACATGCGTTTCTTTAACGTTGCTCGGACATTGCTTCTTCGATATTAAAGAAATCTTCAATGTCTGATTGTGTGAAATCTGATCGTCTGATTATCTGAAACATTTTCACCTTTAAATTAAGCAACGTTGACTGTAAACTGTTCGAGCGTTTGTGAGAAACTTCTTCTTTGCTTTGCTTGAAATTTTACTTTCTGTTTTTTTACAAGACATAATAAATAGTTTGCCGTTATTATCTAACATACATATACATAGTATCGTAATAAATTACAAGTAACTAAATTCTTACAAACGTTTGAACTGTATTGTTGCCAAACGATTTGCATTAGAATACAAAGTTAATCGAATCGCCTTTTAAAGTAAATTATTTATTATTCACGGACTGAAAGAAAAAAAAACGTGATCGTTTAGCGTTAACCGAGTTAAATTTGGTTATTAAAGAAAATTATTTCGAATATAGGAAGTTAAGGATCAATCGAGCGCTTTGACGGAAACTAAAATCGATCGATTTGCCAAGTCTCAACAAACTCGATTTGAACGCGAAGGAAAAAAGGCACGCGATAATTTCTATTCTCTTTTCACGTGTGACAAGTCGAGAACGGTGTAACGAAAATGACGCAGAGAAACGTTAACTGGACGAGAGAGAAATTACAGACAGGAGGAGAAGAAAAAAGAAAAGAAAAATAAAACGATCGTCTGCGTTGCGACGATCAACCACTGGAGCGCCACTTAAGAATTTCACGTAAGAAACACGCTGAACTTTTCGAGATACCAGTCCGCCCACCATATTCGTTTGTTCGATCCTTAATGAAGAGAGAGAGAGAGAGAAAGAAAGAAGCAAAGAACGCTTCGATGATGTTCGCTCGGTGCCTATATTGATTCATCTCATCTCTCTCGATGCATTATTCAAGAATCGCCGCGAGATACGAATGGCCGATCGACGAAAATTCGAAAATACGCTCGTGTCTGGTTGAACATTGTATAATGCCCGCGTAATTACGAATACGGGTGCAATTTTGCAGGAGCGTGTTTGCGTTTTCGTCTACTTCGTTGAAGTGTTCTTCTGCTATTTCTGAAAACTCGTGTAAATCTGTAGAAATTTGGTAGAGACGATTATTCAAAAATTCGCTCCATCTCTGTTTGGATGAATTCGAGAAGTTTTCTTTAAATGAAAATGTAACTTCGCGCGTTGTGCAACGCACCATCAACTGCTTCCTAATTAATAGTCTATTGGTCGAAAATTATTATTAGTCAAATCTCCAATTATTAGTAAAAAAAAAAATTCGCTTTCTGAACAACAAGAATCATGTGTCACACGTGAGTTTAGAGGATTTTAGAGATCCTCAAAGGTGGGCCATGGCTAAAAAAAAACAAGATTGAGAAAACGAATTTGTTTTCACAAAGGACAGTAGCATCCGAACCAATCTTTCCCCAAAAACTATCAAACTCGGTCTATCGCTGACAATTGTGACGACAATAAACAATAAACGATCAAGTGAAAAAAGAAAAAGTAAAAGAAAAGCGATTGCTTCTCTGCAGACAGAGGATAAAAGACAAAATATAATCGACTGGCCGCAAGCGTCGAAGAACGAATGATCAATGGCAGTGGCTAACCTAATCGACAACGGAGACACTACGACGTCATAACACGTCGATTACGCGTATCACGTATGCATAAACCCGTCCCGCTTTTTCATTTTTGTTCGCACGTTCACGAGACGCGAAATAATAAATTTCAATATACGTACGTAATAACCAACCAGCCAGTTGGTGGCTAACGACTTCCGCGATAGCACGTGAGAAAAAGGTCAACCGCGTTCCGATTAATAACTACGCGCGATGGGTACGTGAATGTGTCTATTGCGAATGTTTTCCGGTGGACTCCGCTGGCTAATTTAAATTGGCCAATTCGCCTGTTTTCTTTTTCGCAATATTCTCGGGCAGAACGATTTTGGATCCGCCAGTTTTGAAAACTCGGCAGTTATTTGGTAACGAAGTACGTGCAATACGTTAATTGGAACCTGTTCGAACGGAGGGAATCACGTGGTGTTCGATGTTCACGTGTTGGTGTTGTTAGCAACTTCGAAACACGCGAATCTTCACTAATTAAGCTGGCTTGGTAGGCTGACAAAGTTACTTTGTTGACGATGATAATTTATGAAAAGGAAATTTATATATAATAATAACAATATTAATTGGTACTTTACCATCACGATAATTTGTAAATATGATTCTCATTGGCAGTCTAAAATAATTTACGAAAACTTCCAAAGCAGATCAAAAATTTCAATCGAGTTCGGAAGACCTAGTGACTCTTCCGCTCTCCATCGTCCATTAAAATTAACTTGTTCCCGATTAAAATCAGCGAACAGCAGGAAAACAGGAGATTCGACGCTCGCGGTCCCTGGACGAGAAAAAAAGTTTTCGCCGGGACGGGCGAGGGAACGAATTCGGTGCTCATCGAACCGCAAAATTCTCACTCGATCGCACAGATGTCGAGAAGCTCGCGGATCTCAGACAGCAACAAGCGAAACCCGCCGAATAACTTAACCGCTCTCATCGTTTCAAGCGAATTCGACGCGAGATCGCAACTCGTGATCTCGAAGTGACATTACGAGTTAATAATTCGGTGTAATTTGCCCACGTGTTGCGAGAACAATCTCGAGTATATGTCTGAATTTCCGCGGCAATTTGCGTCGACATTTGTGTACAATCGCGAAACGTGACCTAGCGAGTCGAGTCTCGATCCACGGAGAAAATCGATCGGTGTTTGTTAATGAATTGTCAAGCACGCGCGGCGATTCACTCGATTTTCCAGAATGTCCATCGAAAATTCTCCTCTGAAATTCGTTCAGCAATTGCACTTCGAGTTTAAGATAAAGCCGATGATGAATTAATAAATGAACAGTAGATGAATCTCTCCGTTTGATCTCCGTGGTAATAAATATTACCTATCTTAAAAATGCAGTGGCGAAACTTGTATTTCCACTACATAATTTTCTCGACGTACACGAGCCCCACAGTTTGTTGATTTCCCTCCTAAGCACTTGCTTGCTCGAGAGATCGATGCAGTGGAGGGGGAAGCGCTATCCCCTCCACTCTGTCGAGCAGGAAAGTGGGGGCAAGGGCCAGCCGCCAGTCAGCCACCTCTGATTTTAAACGAATAACAAACTTCGTTCAATACGTGGGCAAATTAATAAATTAATAAATTGTGTAAAAGATACAGTGACGCGTCATTTGTGCGAATTAATCGAGCCGTTCCGTGCGTTCCGCCATTTCGATGCTATCTTTCATCACTGACGTAATTAATCGCGACGCTATACCCGACTTTCACATTTTTCCAAGTGATGTTTCACCTCGACCAGCCAGTCCGTGTCCAAACAGTTCTCATTGAAACGCGACGTTTATTTTAACTACGATTTCGTACCAGTCATCTTTCATACCTCGCGAATACGTGCGACGAAATACGTATCGCGTGCAACGCGTTTGTTATCATTCGAGTCTCGAAATGAGTTAAATTCAATCGCAGCGCAACTCCGCCGGAGATCCATTTATCGGAACGAAATTATCGTCAGTGATCAACTGAATCCCGATTGGGTCCAGTTAACCCAGTTCGCCATTGTTCGAGCCAGAGATCACGGTTGCACGCAAGAATTAGTAAACTGCTGTTACACGGGCTGTTTGTCGCCCAACAAGCCACGAGGTACCGAGTCGAGAGTTTCATTTATCTGAACTTGTTGCGGAGTCAGCGCGATTTACGTTACGGGTGTATTTGAAATTCATTAATTCGTTGAAACGAGTCTCGAGACGAGTGCTGCAGTATATACAAATCCGCGAAACATTGAATTGCTCGTCAGAATTCCTCCTTCTCTACGTCGGCAGTCAAGTATGTAACACGTATCAAAAACCTGCCTCTTACGTGACTACGATCGATATTCATGGCCATTGTGGTACCTATACAGGCACGTCAACCGTTTCAACCTGTCGATATCCGTCGTGCAACGATCGAGGAATCGTAAGAATCCACCCTCCTCCACGTCTGGATCGGTCGGTCGCGCTTCAGTGCCCTGAAATGGGCCAATATCGCGATCGCGTACAGGCATGTCCCGATTCGAGTACATCGCGTTACTCGGCTGTTTCGCGTGAAGAAACTTGAACGTTATAACGCCATAGTGATTGCGTGCACACGCCGGCAGTCACACCCTCCGCTCGTACACCCGTGTGATCGGACAGTTCACTGTACGTACAGTGTGTTCTATTCAACTCCCGAACAGTTTTATAACAGAGCTGTTGCCCGAGTGAACATGAAATTGCAACAAAAGTGCAAAATAGAGATAGTTGAGGCTACGTATCGTCAGTCGTTGCAGTTTATGTTTTAGCCATGAATGATAAAATAATGAGGTACTTGTCAAATTTTTTCTTTTCAAATACTAACAAGTGTAATAGAAGAAAGTTACCTGGGCAAACGAGATTACGTACTTGTTGTTTCTACTTGGATAGTTATGCGGATACCTACAAATGTAATTTATGTTTCAGCGATGAATAATCGTGCCAGATTTTTAGAAAATTGCCAGACTTTCCAATTACCGATCCTCGTGTTAAGAATCAACGCAACGTATCATTCGCAATTACTTTCAATCAAATTCTAAAAAACTGAAGAGAAAATCAGAGAATTTTTCCTCAAACTTGTGCATAACCTGTTTTCGAGATGTTCTAGTCTCAAATTTCAGTCACAGTCAAACAGGACACCGTATACACGCCAAGCACTATCCGTGCAACAAGATAATATGCAATGGTTCGGTAATATGTAATACCGGCTCGCTTCTGGTCCCCGTCTCTTGAGATCGATTCGTGCAATACGATACACGACACACCGCCATCGTGAAATTTCATCCTGTTTGTTGGCCCCCGTGCGAGCTGAATTTTCTTTGAAGTAAAAGAAAAAAGAAAAAAAAATTCCACCCCTACCAAATTTTGTTTGTTTCATCTAAAGGTCGTTCCTTCCGGTGGAAGGAGTTTCGAGAAGTTTGGCATCCGCGAGAAGGATGTTTGTTGTTGTTCAACGAGAGGGTGAGAGGGGAGGGTGAGAGGAGGGGGGGGGGTGAATTTATGACGAAGGGTTGATTGATTGGAAGTTGGGGATGGTTTCGCCAGTTAACTGCGCAGCTTGTTTTCGTGGTTGTTTGCTCGTGTTGTAGTTTGAGATTTAAGGGGGCGCTCTGTTCGAGTGAGTTTTCAAGCTGCTCGTCGGATGTTTGCCCGGGTTTCGTTCAACAGACTGTTTTAATAATGAATCTAACGATTCATTAAGATTTCGCTATCGTGGTTCATTAAATTATAAATCGCGATACGATGTGTTTGAAATACTTACGGCCATAATTAGACTAGGCTGGGAAGTTGCTCTTGAAATGTTTCATTTTCATTTTCATTTTCTGTAAGACAGAATTGAAAAATACATGTCTTGTGTATTTCGAAGCCTTCCAATTATATGTAATAGATAATATGTATTCATATATTTGTCAATGTTACCCTCTGTACTCTTGCAGTCTTACAGTTTATAATTTTAACTGCAAACTGCAATGGAACTTTGAATGTGAAATATTCTTCCAGATGATTCAAACACACTGCACATTACTATTAATAGAAAGTATTATTATTATTAATATTATGATTGATATTACACGCCGCATTATTGAATTTCCTGTTCGCTAAATATTAAAACTTGTATAATTTCGCAAAAAGAAATTGCACAGTAAATTGGACTCATTTTCAAGGTGGAAGCCTCTACTTTTAAAATACAAGTCATATTATTTTAAGATATTTTCAGACTATACATATATAGTAGATGGCAAGGAGAAGACACTTTTTTTCTCGAAAATTCCATAAATTCTCTACTTTTAAAATACAAGTCATTTCATTTTAAAATGTTTTCAGACTATATATACATATATAGCAGATGGCAAGGAGAAGACACTTCTTTTTCTCGAAAATTCCATAAATTGTCACACACGTGAAATTTAGGATCCACGAAGAATTCGGTCACGGAGAGAACCTTTTTCATAATTTTGCGTACCATGACAGTATTTAAAGCGTCTTCGTTTTTATCCACTCGCCACACGATGTAAAAACATTTCAGTTTAAATTTACTCGTGTCGTTTTTACGAAAATTATGATTCAACCACTCGTCCGAGTATTTACGAAAGTCGCTGTAACAGCCAATCCTGACCGATTCAGACACGTGAAGCCTACCTCAACGCGGCATTCGTCCGTGAGCGATTAAATCGTTTCGCCAGTTTCAGCGCTGAAGGGGGCTTCAACACTGAAGGAAGTTTGCACGGGCGATTTCTTGCGTCAGTTTTTAACGAGGACGATCTTTTTATGCGACCGTTCCCCGCACACCTTTTCTGATTACACAGGCGTCCAGCGGAGGGGAGCTTTCATCTTCCCGTTCCTGTTTCCATCTGGTTTCCCATTCTCCGTTGGCCTGGCCGGGACTAATTAATTGTACCGCGGCGTCCAGCTCGACTCTCGTTACGTTTCGTCAGGAAAAATTTCCCTGGTCCACGTTCTTCTCATTCTCTCTCTCTTTCTCTCTCTCTCTCTCTCTCTCTCTCTCGCACTCCGTCTCGTTCCAATCACGTTTTATGGCTGTGTAACTTGGTCAATTTCTGGGATTCAACGGCGCAGCTCCGGAAGATGAATGAATCTAATAGTTAAAGCGTGTTCAATGTTACTGAAATACTGCTCGCTTCAATGACGCGTGCAGATTTATCGCCGCTTGAATCTGGTCTCGGCGGAACGTTGCACAACAGGGGATTAACAGTGCCTTCGTTTGTTCTGTTTTGTATTTGCTCCTTCCTCCTGGATCGAGTGGCAATTTTTCTTTATTTCTTTTGTCTGACGTTGGTCGTCTGAAGATGTTAATGCAAATAAATAAATAAGTGAGAACGTTGGAACAATCGTGTAGAAATGTCCTACGTACGAATCGTTTTGACCCAAATTGTTTGAAAATTAAAGTAGATTCGTGTCTCCCTTCGAACGAAATTTAATGATAATTTTGTTTCAAACAAACGAAAGTGTGAAGTCGAGGTACGCATGTTACACGTATATAGCGCGAATATAATTAAGTTAAGTAATTAAATAAGTAGTAATGAAATCAGTACAATTATTTGCAAAACTTCTACAGTGACAGTTCTGATAAATAATATTTTTTACGTGCAACACTCTCGTTTCAAAGCGTTAACATATCGATCCGTCGAACGATGAAATTTATTTCAAGTTCAAAAGTTCTCAGAGCTGTTAAAACTCCGAAACGAGCGGAGCGTTCGTATCATTAAAACCAGATCAACTTGTGATAGGTAATACTCGTTATTGGACCATTACACGGTTAACCGTGATTATGGTCTCTATCTGGATTATCCAACCACGATCGCCAAGATTCTCGACGTCGTTTTTGATCAGATGAAATTAAGACGAAGATTAGCTAAAAAGAAAAAAAAAAGAGAAAGATTAGCTGTTCCAGGTGATTCGCGTAATTTATGATAAATCGTCAACATAACTTTCAACGTAATAGTTTCGCAACGTAGAGTCGCGAATTTAGAATGATAACGCGAAGTAGAAATATTTGAGATACTTGTCAGTGTGAATAAGTTATACCGAGTGTCAAAAATTATATCTGTCACGAGTGATCCAATTGTATAGTTTTGTTTGGGCTCTGTTAATCGAATTTTGACGCTAGACAGATTTTATACATCTTCTTTCTTTATAATTATTTCTGTCGAGATTGGATCAGTTGTAAATTTTTATTTAAAAATTAATGTTGATTCTTATTCAGACGGAGACACGAACATGTTTATTTTGATTAAATCGTTTGAATTATAATGATTTACGAATAAAGTATTTAGGTTTCTCTAGTGTCAAATCTTCCTAGAACGGAAATATCCTTGAAAAATAATATTAATGAAACTCGTTAAATATGTTTCACTAAAATATCCCTGGAAAATTATTTATAAAACACAAGATGATTAATAAAATTTCAGAAATTGTCAAACGAAATTTCCTACACACAATGTATGTATATGACAAAGACACGAATATATTTATTTCGATTAAATCATTTGAACTATAGTGATATATAAACGGAATATTTCAATTTTATCTAATATCAGAGCAAAGATATTTCAAAAAAATTGTTAACAAAACTCTCTAAAATACCCGTAAAGAAATTATTAATAAATCATTAATAAAACACAAGATGATTAATAAAATTTCAGAAATTTCCCACACACAACGTATGTATATGACAAAGACACGAATATATTTATTTCGATTAAATCATTTGAACTATAATGATATATAAACGAAATATTTCAATTTTATCGAATATCAGTGCAAAAATATTTCTAAAAGATTATCAACAAAACTCGCTAAAATACCGTCAAAAGAATTATTAATAAATCATTAATAAAACACAACATGATCAACAAAACTTCAGAAATTGTCGTCAAACGAAATTTCCCACACACGATGTATTTTCACGTCGCTGCGCCCGCCAAGAACCAAGAACCAAGAACTTCATCGTCCCATTCCGATATTCTTTGCCGCGAATTCTCATGTTGCCGAGGAAACGTAGAAAGGGCGAAGGGAATAAAGGGACCGGCGGTGGGAACACATGAACTCACCGTTGAGGGATCGGCCGACGGCGAAAGTAGCGCGCGTTAATGCATATTCGAAGGTATAACGCGGCGCATTCTGCTCTCGTTCTCCTCTCACGTTGCACCACACAAGGCACACACGGCGATACGTTGAATTACAGCCCCGGCGAGTGGAGCAGTGCTCTTTCGTGCCGTTTATCGTCCGCATTCCATTGGAATGAGCGCTAGATAACGCCGAGAGACAGACATTCCACGGAGGGCGGGAAAAATCCTAGAGAGCATTGTGTCGCAGCTCGTAAAGATACGTGTGGACTGCGGGACGAAAGCGACATTAGTATGATCGTAATTCGATCTTTTCAACGTTATAATAATAATACAATAATAAAATTTAATAATAATAATATAATAATAAAATTTAATAATAATAAAGTTTCATAATAATAATATAATAATATAATTTAATAATAATAAAGTTTCATAATAATAATATAATAATAAAATTTAATAATAATAAAGTTTCATAATAATAATATAATAATAAAATTTTACAATAATAATATAATAATTAAATTTAATAATAAGAACATAATAATAAAATTTAATAATAATACTATAATAATAAAATTTAATAATACCATAATAATAAAATTTAATAATAAAATTTAATAATACTATAATAATAAAATTTAATAATAAAATTTAATAATAATAATATAATAATAAATAATAATAATAAATAAAATTTAATAATAAAATTTAATAATAATAATATAATAATAAAATTTAATAATAATAATATAATAATAAAATTTAATAATAATAAAGTTTCATAATAATAATATAATAATAAAATTTTACAATAATAATATAATAATTAAATTTAATAATAATAACATAATAATAAAATTTAATAATAATACTATAATAATAAAATTTAATAATAAATAAAATTTAATAATAAAATTTAATAATAATAATATAATAATAAATAATAATAATAAATAAAATTTAATAATAAAATTTAATAATAATAATATAATAATAAAGTTTCATAATAATAATATAGTAATAAAATTTAATAATAATAAAGTTTCATAATAATAATATAATAATAAAATTTTACAATAATAATATAATAATTAAATTTAATAATAATAACATAATAATAAAATTTAATAATAATACTATAATAATAAAATTTAATAATAATAATATAATAATAAAGTTTCATAATAATAATATAGTAATAAAATTTAATAATAATAATATATTAATAAAATTTTATAATAACAATATATAAATTTTATAAATTTTTTTTTTGGATAATCGAACCCATTCGTCGTAGTTCAATTATAGTTTCTGTGGACATGAGACAACGAACAACAAGGAAGCAAAGGAGAAAAGATTAATAGGAAATACTCTTGCTATTGTAGAAGCTTTTCGAGGAAAAATCTTGCCTGTTTTTACGATTTTTGCGTTCGATTTTACGTCTTACTTTATCGGGACGAATACGTACGAATTGAAGACCGGAGAAATATAAAAATCCACTCGGTGGGATAAATCGTAAGTTCTTGGATTCATAACACGGACAATCCTGGAGCAATATGGAGCCGAGGGTAGTGCGCGTCATCTGCTACTGCCATAAATCGATTTCGAGCTTAATTTGAAGTCTCACTAACTCGAATACATTTGCGAAAGTCGAATGTCTTCTTCCGAAGAGACCTCCGTCCGAGGTGATATTTCTCGATGGACATTTCGTTTCGCGTAAATTTGAGAATTTCCGTCCCGTGACGTTCGAAAGATATCGCGAACCTTTATTTAATTCGGAGAAATATCTGCGACGTACACAGTGTGGCGTGACGAACATCGATTGAGATCTATATCGCGCAATGAGCAAAAAAAAAAAAAAAAAAAGAAGAAGAAAAACAAAGATAGAGGTTTACGGATTAAACGCTCGTTTGGGAATTACACGCGAGCTGAGAGACTAAACCGCTTCGAACATTGCTGAACTAACGGCCTTACAGCCTTAACCGAAGTGTATATTAGCTCACATTGTGTCATTAGTGACTCGGTAATGTATTATTAGCCAAACCAACTGCATAATGAAACTTGCACATACGACAATACGCGCCATTGATTAAACGTTCCCGGGTATAGCTGTCGAGCGGTGGCGAGCGATTTTCACGCGTTCTGATTCGACGTTCAAACGTTTCGTTTTGGATCGACAAGACCGGCGTCTTCAAATTTCGCGATTTCAGAGGTTCATATTTTGCGAAATAGCTCGACAGAAAATTCGGAAATTTCGAGGACGTAGAGAATTATGATAAGAGGTTCGAAGCGTACATTGGGAACTGGGAATATTTGGGAATTTGAATATTTGAAAATTAAAAGAAGATATCGAAGGTTCCTAGGTTTAGAAAAGCGCGAGATCCAGAAAATCAGAGCTGGAGAGCCAAATCAAGTTACTTTGTAATCAAAAGTGTAAGAATTTTGTAATTAATAATTTTGATTGCTGTTCTCTCGTTTATTGATCAACGATTATTAATTATTCGATGATCAGTAATCACCGGTTAATATTCTGACTCCACGTTAATTATAATCGTAATTGGTCATTAATGAGATCACGGTTAATACAAATTTCGCTGAAAATTTGAAATTCCAGCTGTAACACTAGAACTTTATAGTACAGTACTATAGTAACTTTACAGTATCGTTCACATTTCGATACTCTCGATTAACACTAGAGCTACCAAGTGTTGGTTAAAATGACCAATTTATAATTTTTCGTTAGACAATTTACAAACGAAACGGTGTATTTTTTTAAAAATTTAAATAATGTTTCGCAAAATATATAACGAAAGCTTAAGTGTACTCCATTGTTCATTTGCTATAAAGTTTTATTTTATTCTTTTGACTTTAATGTCTCTGATATAGGAATTTTTGCTCTAATCTCATTGGTGGCTCTAGCGTCGACAAGAACCTGATTAACAAAATTCCCGAGAGGAAAGTGTTCGGCGAGTCGTAGGTTCGGTTTAACGCGGCTGCGTTCTCGCCTCTTAAACTTAAGGATATCCTCGAAGCGGCGAAGGATGTAGTACGTACATTAACCGTATCAGACTAATTTACAGCGTTGTGAAACACCGATTACCAGCCAGCCAGCTGCATAACGAGTACCGCGTGCGCAACATCGCGCTATTATAAAGCATATTAGCCACGGTTCCCGCGAGTTCCGCGGGCGTTCAAGTTCTTGAGGCAACTGGAGCTTGAAATCACAATTTTGAGAATTTGTACACACGAATTCCTAGTACGCTTTGAATTCGACCTAGATATCGAACGTTCCTACGATACGTCTCTCTACACGTCGACGTCGCGCAATTTTATCGTATATTCTAGCGAACAAACTGTTTCCCTTTAACGAAAATTTAACCTTTTGCACACTGCCCTTTCTGAGGAGACATCTAGCCAACAGATTCAAGTATTATCGTTTAACGCTGCAGACGCGCGCGTGCTAACAGCGACTTTACGCTTCTGGACGCGTGGTTGTCTATATTACGTAATGTTTATATTTCGAATAATAGTTAATAGTTACTTTTGTTATTTGATTAGTTACACTCACACTAATGCTACAATTATGACAAATCAAATGTTAGTGAAACTTTTATACAAAAATGGACATCTACGCATCCAGAATCATAAAGTCGCTGTTAGCACGCACGCGTTTGTTCCCCTTCGACGAAAATTTAACATTTTGCACACGACTGTCCTTTCTGAGGGGACATCTGGCGAGATTCAAGTATTATCGTTTAACGCTGCAGACGCGCGCGTGCTAACAGCGACTTTACGCTTCTGGACGCGTGGTTGTCTATATTACGTAATGTTTATATTTCGAATAATAGTTAATAGTTACTTTTGTCATTTGATTAGTTATGACAAATCAAATGTTAGTGAAACTTTTATACAAAAATGGACATCTACGCATCCAGAATCATAAAGTCGCTGTTAGCACGCGCACGTCTGTTCTCCTTCGACGAAAATTTAACCCTTTGCACTCGACTGACCTTTCTCAGTAGACATCGTACTTAAATCTAGCCAACAGATTTAAGTATTATCGCTTAACACTGCAGACGCGCACGCGCTAACAACGACTTTATGCTTCTGGATCCGTAGTTATCTATATTATGTAACATGTTTATTTTTCGAATAATATTAGTAGTTACTTTTGTTATTTGACTAGTTAGACTCACACTAATGCTACAATTATGACAAATCAAATGTTAGTGAAACCTTTATACGAAAATGGACATTCACGCGTCCAGAACTATAAAGTCGCTGTTAGCACGTCTGTAAATAATTTGTCAAGCGAACTATGATAGTTCCTTGGAAAAGTTGTACTTTCGTGACGAGTAGAATACAATGCAAAAAAAATTTTTATGCTCAATTTTATGGCAAATTTTTTACACGTATTTCCATCAAATCGAAGATGTAGAATTCGTCTACGATAGACACGGACAAACTTTTCTGTCCACCCTGTACAAAAAAAGTTTGTCGAGGGCAATGTATGAAAACGAGACCGAATTCTTGCAATTACGATTCTATGTGTACTATACGTTCGAGTTCGAGCGAATATCGATTTGTCGAAAGCGATCGGCAAGTCTGGATTCCGTTGAAGCATCGCCGTGTCACGAGCCACGTAACTTCGCATTTTCATCGCGAAGATGAAATACATCCCACTACATTATGACACTCTGGAAACTCGAACAAGTTGAAAGATCGTCGTTCACGGCGGGTGGAAACTTCTGAAGCCCCAGATTCCCCCGGCGTGTCTCTCTCGTGGTCTTTCGTTCAAAAACGAAAGTTAGGCAGCGATCTCGAGCCAACCGCGAGGACGATCAATTTTACAGTGAACGTCAGTTTAAAACACACATTGTAATTGCAATCGTACGAAACTCGGTGTTGTTAGCGATTTCTTTACACTCTTGGCGATTTTAAACATTGTATAGGGTTCGTATATTTATGCTATTAAATATTATTACAATTGTTTCTAACCCAAAAAGGAACAAACAATTTAACAAGAAAGAAAAGAAAATTACAAGAGAAGTGAAATTGTTGTCTCGAAAATGTAGCACGATATTGCGCGAAGAGCGTTCAATAAACTGCTAGAAAAGAAATCGTACAATTTCTAGAGGGTCATTGCAAAGGGGAAGAATCGATGTTATTGGTTCACGAGTCGCAAGAAAATTTTTTTAATATCTTTACGCACGATTATGAAAAAATTTTTTAACACAAAGTTTGAATTCTGATTTCGACGAAAAATGTATCCTCACTTTTTCACCGACTACACGGATATAAAAGTCGTCTTCGAGAAAAACGAAATCGCGGCTGTCGAAGTAGAGATTTCACGATTTGAAACGAGACCAAGTGCACACGTTTCCCTACAATATTACCATCAGTTCAAACTATCGATCATTTTTCATTGTCATTGGTATGTCTCACGTTCTCCACACATATGTACATAGTCGAGCTAATAATACCACGAAATTTTACAAAATTTCCAGTTCCCACCGCGTTTTATTTTCTTTCTTTCCTTCTTTCTCCCTTTTTTTTCGAGCGAAGCACCGCGAAAGAGTGAGGGCGCGTAACTTATTGTTACTCCTTTATGACGGCCAGACGTGATAAGAATAACGCCTCGAGGAAAGTGACAGTTTAATGCTCGTTTTGTGATAGCAGCTTAATGTCCGTGCTTTACGTTTCTTCGCGTTTACCTTTCTTTCTTTCTCGTTTCGTTTCTTTTTTCGTTCTCTCTTCAACCGCGAAGGGAAGTGAAATTTTTGTCGAGGAACGACAAGAAACAAAGGTGACTGGTTGGCGTCGACGATGTCATCTTCGTTTCATGGAAATTCTTGGCGAGAAATCCAGCGAACTGTCGGACTTAATTTCCGTGTAGCTACTTGCGGAAAATTCAGAAAGCATTCCGTTGTTTCGTGGTAGGTACCCTGCTGTTTTTGGGATATCATAAAAGTCGGTGTGCTCGCAAAGACGATTCGTTTTCATGTGCTTAATTCGCGTTGTTTCGTAGAAAGTTTCGGTTGAAATGAAACTTGAGCTACCCGTAGCTCTAAGGTTTCTAAGAGTGCTTGATGAAGAGCGCGTTCTTCGTCGTTTGGCAACTGTGAAAAAACATATGAACGCTTTGTTATTAAAAATATATATTAAACACACTAAATACATATGTGTGTATATTTTTTTTGGATTTGTTCTATTCGTGGTATTGATGTTAAATGTTTGCTCCGTTCACTGAACAATGTCAAATGTGTTTAATATATGCTTTTAATGAAAAAGTTGAAGAATTGAACATATGTAGTGTATTTTATGTATGCACTTTTGAAAATGAAAATTTCGTCGGTTTGATGTTAAAAATACATATTAAATGTATATTATAGATATTATGCGTAATAAAAATATATAACTACACATATAAATAGTTAATATAATATTTATAATATTATATATTATAAATATTTAGTGTATTCAATTCAATATATATTTTTAACAACAAAGCGACGAAAAATTTTCATTTTTCATACACACTAAAAGTACATACATAAAATACACTACATATATTCAATTCTTCAACTTTTTCATTAAAAGCATGTGACATTGTTCAGTGAACGGAGGAAACATTTAACATCAATACCACGAATAGAACAAATCCGCGAGATTGCAAGTCGAAGGAACTGAAATCGAAAACAATCCGACTGTGACGATCTCGAAATGTTTACCCGAATCTTTCGGTTGAAAATATTATCGAGGAATGATTTCAATCGAGCCCAGGAGGGGGGGGGGTGAAATCGAATTACAATCACAATAAACTGCACGTTCCATTATCGGCGAGATGGAATTCCAATAAACCGTTAACTTGGAGTCACAATCACGCCATAATGATCGAATACAACCGGGGCAGCGAAATCGAGAGCATGGAGATTTCACGCGTGGCGTGTTAATTTTAACAGATCGCCAGGCCGATAATACGCGATGAGACCTCGGCTGGTGCATAAACACCGGCGCCGTCGATATCTTCGTCAAAATGACGTTCTCCCCCTTTATCAATTGTGTCCACGTTGTAGCACACGTTTCAGCGTTATCGGTGTGTACGAGGCTCGTTCAATCTCTCTCTCTCTCTCTCTCTCTCATGCTCAGTCCGATGAGTCGTTTCGACACACCGATTTCCGTGGGTTCGTTTCAACCTCCATCGTGCCATCGACCGAACAAACATCAGGTGAGATGGAAGCATCTTATCAAGCTCGCGATCTTGTCAGTCGCACCTGCAGATCCGTGTGCACGTCGTGAAACTTTATTAACATCGTTACGAGTCGCGAGGCTCGACCATCGCGATTACGGATGGATAAAGTTTGAGATAAGTTTGAACGGTATGCGGAGAGATTGCGAGATACGGTGCAAGCGTATGCTTCGCGGAGTATCTAATTAATATGACAATTAAATTTTATTGTTAATAACAATCGAAGAGATTCAATCTCAATGAAACACTCGTTGCGAGTGTTAAAATTCATATGTACACGCTGTGTACTGAATAGCGCAATAAATGTCCCGTGATTTTATAAAATTAAATCGTGACGCAAGGATCGTGATTCTCCGTGCAAGAGAGAACAAAGATTTTCCGCGCGAAACTTCGCGTTGGAGGAAATCGAGCTCGAAGATTACGTATCGAGTGACCTTGAATTGAGCCAGGTTCCAGGCGCGACAGGAGAAGAACAATTCAAAAGAAGATTATTCCAAGGTGCGAGAACAAGTAACAATTTTTTCGTAAGATGCTTCGTGCCCGGGAAACGAAGTTTCGACAATTTGAAAATTAAAATTGATAAAGTTTCAAATGAAAAAATTTTTAATCGCGCGGAATTAAATGTTTTAACTGTGTGCCTCGTTTCGAACTCAAGTATGTACTCTTCCGTTTCTCTCGAAATCGGAAAGCCCCGCGTGAAAAATTCTCTGTTCGACTTACTTTCACGTCTTGTATCTCAAATGTAATCACGCTACGTCCCGCCTCCTAATTGTAACAAATATCTTTCGCCGGCTGAGATTTTCGTCGCGAGTTCTGCGCGCGCGTAGCAGAAGAAAAAAAATTACTCGATCCAAATCGGATCCAAGAAGCAAGGGGGAGTCGTTGCATTGATCACAGGGCGATGACGACCGAGCAACGATGCCTGGCAGTTAGCTCGTTGCCTCGCTGTAAAGTAATTTCACCAGCTGTTCTATTACATTCGTTTTCTTCGACTTCGTTCGTCCGAGGGCGAGGATAATTTTCATCGAATCGAAAAAAAGAAAGAAAGAAAAAGAAAGAAAAACATTAAGGGAGCATTAAGTCGTCGCGCGGCATCGGCTTGATACATCGGCTGTGTAATTCCCAAAGCGTTTTCTAATGTTCCCCGATCGCGATTTTACGACGTGTTTCCGCCACTCGTAATGAAATCGTTAGCTTTGAATTAGAGAGGCGTTAGGACGTCGCGTCTTGTGTCTTGTGCAAAGTGATAAACGCCGTACGTTACGTGCAAACTTGTTTCTCTTTCAATTAAGAAGCGAATGTATATATACGCGCGGTATAACGCGGACTGTAACTTCGATGGATGTTTGTTCTTGGTATTTTCGTTGTATTACCTTTTTTTGCCCGGTAAGTCGTAAGTCGGTGATACACGATGGAACTAGATAATAGTCACGGATATTTTTATCGCGCAGGTGATTGCAGGCATTTGGTATCGCGAATGATTAATTCCATTCTTCTGTCTGCCGATAAGGAGAAACCTAACCTCTGTTGGGCTCTAACGAGATGTCATTGTAGATAATTACGTATAAATAAATTATAACAATATATAATGATTGAAATATTTTCGAAACGATTAATTACTTTAATCGTCTTTTTTTTATAGAGAATGACGAACTGAATCGAATAGCGTATCAAGAAATATACGATTTCGCTTGACGTTCAAACATCTTCTGTGAATCAAAGTTAAAGAATAATAATTAACCGAAACTCCATTTTTGATTGTAACTAATCGTAAATATTTCACTATACGCATAACTAGTAATAAAATAAAAAAGTAACTAATAAAAACTAATGATAAAATAGCTAATAAAACTAACAATAACTATTAAAAATAACTAATAAAATAAAAAGTAACAATAACTATTAAAAATAACTACTAAAAGTAACTAACAAAATAAAAAAAGTAACTAATAATAAAATAAAAAAGAAAACTAAAAAATAAAAAATAGAAGAAACTAAAATTTACAAAATAAAATTTACAAAAATTATATACCGATATATTTTTTTTTACCAAAAAAAATCGTCTTCGCGATTCGATCTATTTCAAAAGTTACGCCTCGATATTCCAGACTGGAATGATAAACGAAACGCCTGAAGGATCTCTCGTCTCGATCATCGGACCTCGGCAGTGAGAAAAGTTCGCGAGAATTAGCCGGAGAGCCATGTGGATTTGAAAATGGAAGAAACGCGAGCCAGACATCGTTATTTCCGCGGTGATGAAACTCGACGCCGCGCCGCGACTGCCCCTATCGTTTGCACAATACTCGGGAAACAAGAGGGGCTGGATATTTCGCGGGGAGGTTGTTCAATTATCCAAGGCGACACCGCGGCAGCGACTGCCTTTGACCTTTCTGGCGATAAATCCACCGGTGGACGCGGTTTAATTGCCATGTAAATGGATTTTCCTGGAACGGTTTCAGCACGAGCGGATACGCCGCGGTCCGCTTGATTGGGAAGCACGTGCTCCGCATAATGCGAATTGGTTTACGACGTTGCGCCGCCCCATCTCCATTTACACGCACCACGGATTTTCGTCTACGAAAATCTCCATCCCTTTTCCTGCTCTGTCCAGAGTGGAACGACGTTCAACGTTCGTTTCTTGGCTCTTTTCTATCGGTGATTTAGTTTTACGCGATCGGATGTAGGGAGGAATTTTGGGAAACTTTTTATTCGAGGATAAATTAAACGTGGGTCGCGTTAATGTATACAATGTTGGCGAGTGACAAGTTTCGGAAGTACTCTGTTGGCACTTGACGTACAATGTCGGCAGATGACAAGTTTCGGAAGTACTCTGTTGTCAATTTTACATTGAAGATCGGTAAAACAGTTTGTTACTTTCGAAATTTGTTCGTAAGAGTTTCTACTTCAATCTTTTTTTGTGTCTTGTATTATATTATACAATACATACAATATTATACAATATATATTGCGCGTTAATTATATTATATTATACAATATTATATTGTGTAATATAATGTGTTATATCTTTTTTATACATTATATATAATCAACATTTTTTTATTACATCTATGCATTATATATAATTAATATTTTTTTACTACATCTATGCATTTTATATAATTAATATTTTTTTATTACATCTTTACATTATATATAGTTAATATTTTTTTATTACATCTATGCATTATATATAATTAATATTTTTTTATTACATCTATGCATCATACATAATTAATATTTTTTTACTACATCTTTACATTATATATAATTAATATTTTTTTACTACATCTATGCATTATATATAATTAATATTTTTTTACTACATCTTTACATTATATATAATTAATATTTTTTTATTACATCTTTACATTATATATAGTTAATATTTTTTTATTACATCTATGCATTATATATAATTAATATTTTTTTATTACATCTATGCATCATACATAATTAATATTTTTTTACTACATCTTTACATTATATATAATTAATATTTTTTTATTACATCTATGCATTATATATAATTAATATTTTTTTACTACATCTATGCATTATATATATTAATATTTTTTTACTACATCTTTACATTATATATAATTAATATTTTTTTACTACATCTATGCATTATATATATTAATATTTTTTTACTACATCTTTACATTATATATAATTAATATTTTTTTATTACATCTATGCATTATATATAATTAATATTTTTTTACTACATCTTTACATTATATATAATTAATATTTTTTTATTACATCTATACATTATATATAATTAAAAAATTTTCAAACTCGATTTTCTCGTCGCGCAAAAAATGTTCATTCATTCCCGTTTCCTCTATTTATTTTCACACTGTCGACTCACACCCTGAAGGATCCATGTCGCGATTTCGGCAACACCGCGAATGACGTCGCTTTAAAAAAGTCACACCTTAAAAATATCAGTTTCCACTCAACGGCGCGAGGAAGTTCCTTGCTCTCTGCTTGCGGCAAGGGGTTAATCCAGTCCGAAAGCGGGAAGAAGGCGGCCGCGTTTAAAGTAGAATTTATCCTCCAGCGGGGAGGCCGTCGTTATCATCGACGTTTCCCGCTCGTGTTTCGCGCAGTAACATAAATTCCCAGATAACAATATACCAGGCGAAAATACGGTGTCTATCGCAGGTCGTAGTAGAGCGGGGAATGTGCGAATCGTTCCTTACCCTTCCGTACACGGCAGCCTTTCCTTTCGAACTGGCTTTCGACGCTTATCCACGATCAGCAGTAAGTACGAGGACGAATTTAGATGTCGTAAAGTTAACCGACCAACTGGATTCCAACAGTCCTTATCGATTGAACCTGACCTGAATAGCCCCGTAGAGCGCTGGCCGCCTTGTCTCTTTCGATCTGACTAATCGGGAACAAACGTATCGTCGATGTATCGTTCTCTATCGTGGGCAAACAGTTGGTCAAGAGTCATCGACTGCTTCTCAGATATATATATATATATGTATATGTATATATGTACCTCGAACGTGTGTGTATACCGTGTCTCGATAGTCGGCCGGTAATCGACTTTTGTGATACAGTTTAACGGTGTAATCGACGATATGATCGTCCGTAGGACGTATTCGATACGGTGGATCGGCTCTTATTCAGCGACCGGTTTAATCGCTCGCGAGGCAAGACAATCGAGAAGCTAATTGATACATTTTGGTGGTTCGTTCGTTTGTCGTTCGAGAACTACCAAAAATTGTCAAAATGATCGATTTATAATCTTTCTTAGACATTTTACAAACGAAACAGCGTATTTTTAAAGTATTTTTAAAGTTTCGGTAATTCTTCGTAAAATATATGAACAAAAATATACATAAAATGTATACTCCATTGTTGTAAAGTTTATTTCACTTCAATGTCTCTAATGGAAATTTTAATCATCGATGGTTCTAGTATTAAATTCTTCTCTCTCTCTCTCTCTCTCTCTCAATGGAAATTGGAATTTTTCGAGTAAGGTATTCTTCAACACACGATGATAGACATTACTTCCCAGTCTTTCAAAGAGTTTTTCAAAGACTGAAAAGTTGGAATTAAGAATTCAAAAACTAGCATGTAGATTGGAACAAGACAAATTTTTTGCGCATTAAAAAATTTCCAACAACGCATTGAATTAAACGTTATATTACAGTGTAGTATATTTCAAACTGTAGTCATCATAAAGGAAAGTACGTAAAACTCGCATTGGCGGTTAACGTGTCGAATTTTATGCAAATCTATTTTTTTTTTTAAATACTAGAATTGTCAAGGACTAAACTTTAATTGATTTCCCTTTAGATGCTTTCTCAAGCAACAGATTGAGAGAGTGAGGCTCACGCGCGGCGAGGAAATTTCAATGTAGTGGGGAGGTCGATACAGTGGAGGGGGTAGCTCTGGCGAAAGTGGGGGTAAGGGACCCGTAAGCCGCCAGTTTGCCAGCTCTGGGCTAATTGTAAAACACAGAATTTTCATCAGAGATATTAAAGTGAAACAAATACTGTAAAATATTTGATAAAAAAAATCATTTAAATCTCTAAAAGTACACTGTTTTACAACTATCTGTGATATATTTAATAAAAATTACGAATTAGTCAACTTTTTTTTTTTAATGAAGCATCAAGCGTTTTACCTTCTTGTGTTTTAATCGCCCCGTGAATAGTCGATGCGAAAGCGTAGCGTTCAAAAGAACCACTGCGTACGATTTCTCTTCGACTACAGAGGAAAAACTTCGCTCGAAGCAACTACACTGGCTTGCCCTTTATGGCTATCGATCAAGAAAGAATGTTCTCGATCTATTTAACTATCTAATCGCGAATGGATCACGTATGATTTCCAACTGTTAGTTGGAAACGAACTCGTGAAACCAGTTGCAAACTCGCGTTACATCCATTTTAGTGACGGGAGCTCGTGAAAGCGCGAATACGTTTAACGCAATAATTACAAGAGTTTCGATGGCATTATCACGTGTATCGCGCACCGATGGAGTCACGTAAATCGCTCGCGAGTTACTCGTTTGCTATAACGTATACGGTTCTGGCAGAAGGAATGCAACACTCGTTTCTTTTGAATGCTTTATCTGTATACTAATTTAGATGAATGGTAATTTTCCCCCCGTCTTGAACAGAAGCTGCTTTGCAATTCTTGTATTGTTACTACGACGCAAGAGTTATTACGAGCGTTTGCTCTTCAATTCAATGTGAATTTAATTTAATAAAAATGTGACCGTGACCTGCAAAATGATTTTAATTTACGGTGCAAAGCCTGTAATCGTGATTTCTTTTCGAAGATGATTTCCAAGTCATGCAACTGGTAGAAAAGTGAGGATTCTTGTCGTTTTTAATTATTAAAAATGCGTGTAAAAGCATTAAAAAATTTTCGTGACTAGATGCATTGTTTTAAAAATCAAAGTCTCTCCTTTGAAACAACTCCTTAAACTTTATCGATTAAACAGCAAAAATTCAAGAAATCCTAACGTTTCGTCATCTAGCCTTAATGTTCCAAGATGAAATAATGAGAAAAAATTGTACAGCAAGTTTTAGGGCGACGTTATAAAGAGAAAATTGCAAGAGCCTAGTGATTTCAGTCATGGAAAAGATTTTCTACTGTTTTTACATGCGTTTAAATTTTAGCAATATTCGAGAGAATGATATCCTCGCTTTCTCACGATGTAAAATCATCTTCGAAAGAAACGACTGTCAAAGCAGAGGCTCCATTCATTAAAACGAGATTCTCTTCTTCCACGAAGTTGTTCAAATTATTGTAATTATTATAAATTTATAAATTTATAAATTTGTTAATTATAATAAACTTGTAAGCTTGTTTTTACTTTCATTGATCATATTCTTCGCTGTAAGCTCACTTTCATACAGTCATTCCAAATTAACATTGTTCCCCGATTTAACGTTAATATTAAATAAAAACGAACGATTATGTACGAGTGTTCATTTATGAATTAGGAAGAACAGTAGCCTCCTCGTGCAGTTAAGTAGCTCCTCTTTCATTTTTTCTTTTCACGAAATTACGATTCGCGACACGTCGTCACGCTCGTTTTTTTCGTCTCGGGAACGCGGCCGAACTCGCCTCGCGTAACTCACGCGTTGTAAAATGAGTCATGCACCGGTGAGGTGCAATTACCGATGCAACGGTGGTTGCACCGACGCACCGTTTTTCGTTCTTCTTCTCACGCGTTCGCCACCGCCGCGAATGAAAATTGTATAAAATCAGGCCTGTCAACAAATATCCCGCTTTCGTGAAAATCTCTAGCCGCTGACGTATAATTAAGGTACAAAACCACGGGGAAACACCGCGTCTCTCGCTCCATTGTCGTCTCTCCTAACGGTGAATTTTCCTAGCTGAGAAACATCGTCGAGATTATCGTCGATTTCTTCGACGACCGCCGTCGCTGTTAGCGATATCGATGTCGCCATTTCCTTGCAAACGAATGACGTTCAATCTTCAACGCGCTGCCCTTCCTTCGAGTCCTCTTTTATTTTACAATCCTTTATTTTGCAGCTCGCGAGCACGAGGAATCTTCTCGCCGTGAAACGTAATAAATCGTTGAGAACGTTGTGCGTGCAACGGCCAAATTGTATACAGGAGGCTATAATTATGGCAATGAACGTGGGCAGATAGAGAGGAAAGGAAAATTGATACTGGGTTGAAAAATAAATCGCGCTGCGAAATTGATTTATCACCGCCGTGACAATTACGCTTCTGCTGCGTGGCTCTCTTCTACGCTGAATGTACACCTTGTCTTTGATTGTTTCAATGCCGTGCAGCGCGGTCGCGCTGTTCAGATTTCGCGTCGAATTCGTGCCGCGACGTTTGATCGCGATGCTCAATTTACAATGCGCTCGGTTTCGATTATGGCGCGTTGTCATCAGTCATACTGATGACAAGGCTTCCTCTCCTCGGGTACTTTTGTTTCGATGAAATCTAAATCGCACGAACCTAACCTAAATCACATAAGTCTAACCTGATCTAAATCTAACATTCTTTTCAATTAAACCTAAATTTAAACACTGCATAAATAGTCAGTTTTTACTTTATTCTTAGTAAATTCCTTTTACTTTATTTTTAGTTTATTCTAAACCTAACCTAAATCTAAATCTAACTTTCTTTTCAATGGAACCTAAGCCTAAACCCAACCTAAATCTAAAAACTGCATAAACAGGCAGTTTTCACTTTATTCTTAGTAAATTCTTTTTATTTTATTTTTAGTTTAGTCTAAACCTAATCTAAATCTAACTTTCTTTTCAATTAAACCTAAACCTAACCTAAATTTAAACACTGCATAAATACTAAACTTAAACCTAATCCTAACCTAAATTTAAACACTGCATAAATAGGCAGTTTTTACTTTATTCTTAGTAAATTCCTTTTACTTTATTTTTAGTTTATTCTAAACCTAACCTAAATCTAAATCTAACTTTCTTTTCAATGGAACCTAAGCCTAAACCCAACCTAAATCTAAAAACTGCATAAACAGGCAGTTTTCACTTTATTCTTAGTAAATTTTTTTTATTTTATTTTTAGTTTAGTCTAAACCTAATCTAAATCTAACTTTCTTTTCGATTAAACCTAAACCTAACCTAAATTTAAACACTGCATAAATACTAAACTTAAACCTAATCCTAACCTAAATTTAAACACTGCATAAATAGGCAGTTTTTGCTTTATTCTTAGTAAATTCTTTTTACTTTATTTTTAGTTTATCTACTTTTTTTTTACTTGATACCTTTATATACATAAAGAAAGCGCTATCGCGCTGCATTGCACTATCCAACACGATTTTTTAAATAGCCTCCTGGCACTAAAACGATTTTTAAAGGGAGTTTCTTGTTGAACCGATAGAACGGATTGTTCTCAAAATTGTGGTCAAGAAAATGGGACGAATATATAAAAAAACGAATTACTCTTCATTTCGGGAAAGAGGAAACGATTCTCTTTCCGGCAGTTATGACTTCACCGTTTCCTCGTTGGTTTCCCACGCACGATGTTTCCACGAGTTTTAAGAATTCCTACGTGATTAGATAGAAACATTTTTATATTGAAATATCGCTTCTGTAACGAGGTATTTCTTTTCTTTTTTCTTTTTTGAAATATCGCTTTGCAATGTATTAAACGTAAACTCGAAATTCAAGAATTCTATGGTTAATGATAGCATTTAATTATATCGAACTCTATGTAATTAACACGTTCGAACATTAAGAAGTAACACATTACAGACCGTAATAAAGTATAAATTAATCACTTAACGCGATTTAAAATAATAATTACAAGTTACAGCGGTTAATTAGAGGTTGCTGATCTATTTATAATTACTACGATAGCTATTTAGTAATTGATTGTAAAAATAATGACAATGTGATTTGATTATTGCTCAATTGCTCTGACTGAAAGATAGTATCAGCAGAATAGAATAGAATGTACATCTAGACGTACAAAGTTCATTGGCTGGCTAATTAGTAACTGTACAGGATTAATTACGCTCTAACAAGGGGGGAGAGAAAAAATTAGGTTCACCGATACGGAATGAAATTTCATTGTGCGAACGGCATTAATTTTTTTCTGTTCGATCAAAGATTAAGCTTGCGAAACTAGCGGCGAGCACAATTCAGTTTCTACGTTACGAACTTAATTTGCACGATGTACTTTCTAATGAGCTGATTCTGCTCTATTTTCGCCGAGCAGGTCTCGCAACGCTGCTATTATTAATCTAGAAATGCAGTACATTTTTTTTTTTTTAAGGTTCAAAAAGCCAAAGATTCAAAGATTCGACAATTCAGAAATTTAAAAATTTCAAGATTCAAAAATTTAAAGCTGTCGAATTTATTCGGTTAACAAACACGAAACGTCAGTTTTCTTTCTGCAACGAATGATTTATTCTATTTATCCAATATTCTTTGAAATATTCGAACGAAGATATATGGAATATAATTTCAATAAATTTTTCGCAATGATACACGTGAATTAATTTGAATTATTTCTGAGGAGGGGTTTACAGTTAAAAGAATGAAAGTTACATTTTTCGATGCAGTTCGCTCGATCCTCTATTACGTTGATTTTTTTCAAAACACCAGATCATCACAACCTCGACTATAGCTAGAGTTTGAAACTCTGTGTAAATAGCAATATTGGTTCGCGCTTAATCATATTGACATAGTAAATACGAGACGATGTAATTAACACACTTCATTGTGCACCTATTCAATTACTTAGTACCCCTTGTCAAATACAATATCAATTTATTTCTAATATATTATTTGTTGGAATTTACCAGGCAAAAATTTGCCAGTTGAATGCCAATAATTAATCAATTTTAAAAGAAGCATGCGAAGCGTTTAATATAACAAAAATCACTGGACAGCCGAACAATTTCTCACGCAATAAAATCGCGTTCTCGAAAGTTTCTTGACAATTCAGAGATATTTACAATCGCCGTCGTCAACCTTCCAAGATCAAAACCGATCCGTACACTCTTCTTCGGGATCGTTTAATTAAACTGTGTATTTATAGAAAGCCCTAGTTTCTAATTAGAATTTGGGAGCACTCGAGAGTTCCTTCCTATTTCTGAAGAACGTGTCATAAACTTACGGCGAACTGCGGAAAGTCAAACTGAAACTTGAAATTGCCAAGTGATTTGCTAAATCGAGAACGTGTGCAATCTGCCTCTTCTAGCAAATTTGCGATACATCAAATTCTAAGTGGATAACCAGATAAAACTCTCCGATCTTCCTACGATTAAATACACAGTAAATTCGATTAATATTCGGACACTGAATACTCAAACTGTTGTAATTTCACATAAGAGAAAAAGAGAAAAAGAAAAAGAAATCATACAGTCAAACAATAAATTTAGGATCGTTTCAAAGTCTGAACTCAGATGCCTTTCAAAATGCATCAGAATTTGTTGCAGAATTTTTTTTTTCTTTTTGCTAATTCATTGAACTTTGACGAAATTGTTACGATTTCTTAAATTTTCGTCATCTAAGCTTGATATTCAAAGTTCAATGAAATGACAAAAAGGAAAGTCATTATAGAACAGAGTGTGAATAACATATATTTTGGAAGTAAAGGGTTTAAGCCTTAAAACGAGCCCAGATTCATCATTGATACTATTTCTTTACACAAAATTGTAACATCTTCAATATTTGGCGACCGAATTGCTTAAATACCCAAATGTTGATTCGCTGTCATTCGTATACCATTTGTTTAAAGACAGCTTTCGTAATTGTTCGTGACATTCGTTTTTTAATTACTTTGAAACATTTTTATTTTACAAATAATAACATTGTAATTGGAAGAAAAATATTACTATATATATATATTATTATTAGAAGAAAAATATTTTTATTATACAATTATATTTTAGAATTGTATCATTCTTTCGATTTATGGATCAATTTTTTTTCTTCTATCAACAGGATCTCGTGGCATTCAACGTTCCAGTTAAATTAATATCATCAGTTTCGTTTAATCGAGTATATATAAATTACATTTATCATTAACTCGTCTCGTATTGGAAAATGCCAGTGCTTCTTCGACCTTTAACAACAAATACTTAATTGACATCGGACGAATTTAAATTTGAATTTCGATTACGTTAACGAGGCTGCACCGTTCGCGATTATAACGCCCGCGACAAGCGGATTTCGCACGCGTTTGAAAACAATGGGGACTCGCTGTTCCGCGCGATCGTTTAACGTTTCGCATAACACGCGTCGCATAATTGAAAACGTTGCGTTTATCGGGCGATGCACGACAATCGTGGCGAGATGCTAATATCCACGGCACATGCACGAGCCTCGTTGCATAACTGTATTATTAACGACAAGACAGACGGAGCGTATCTGCGCGGCGTGAATCGAAAGCGCGCGTTGCTTGTTGCGTCTTCATTTTACTCTCGCCAACTTTTGTTTCACAGCAGTAATCCCGCGTTCAGCGAGTTTCGAGAGTAATTGGGTCCTGTAAATCGCGTCTCGCTAGCTTCTCAAGCATCTGATTATTCGCAGTGCACACGATGTGCAATACACGGCGTGTTTAATAAAGAAGAAACGTGGACGCGTTTTTCTTCGAAGGAAAATGTTCTTTCGTGGTGAAAAATTTTTGCACAGATCGGAAAGTACAGGGTGGAAAGAAAAGTTTTCGATTCGATGGAAATATATACGTGTAAAGAACCCTGCTGCAAAATTGAATTTCAAGGTCAACATCTTTTTTTTTTTTCCTTACATGGTACTCTGCTTAATATATAGGTAAAACTTTTCCAAGCAACCTAATGGTTTTTTTAAGGGGGATGTTCTAGCGTGAACTTTTGAAAAAATCGATTTTTTTTTTTTTTTTTTGCGTATTCTTAAAGGACACAGTTTCAAAAATAAATCTCTGTAATCTTACATCATTCTGTGAACTCCTAAAATTAATGAAGTTATGGTTGTTTGAAGAACGCGACGACCAGCGTCATTGTTGCCGCAATACTAAACTTTAAAGGCATTTTTCTAGAAACTATGTTTCTCAGAACGGTGTCCATGATATCTCGAAATCTACTTGACCAATTGACTCAAAATTTTATGTACGCATTTAGTACATGTGTGACTATGGCCCACTAGAAATTTAATTTTTTATATTTCTTTAGGCTTTCGAAGTTTGACAAAAAATCGATAATCGAACTTCAAAGTATCGCCACTTTTTTAATTACCGACTTTCTTCTTTTGTTTCGGTACCTGCTATAGCCAAACTCATACTAATTAAGGGACATTCACGTTTTTTTATTTCCGACAAGCAGAATGGCCTGAGACGACCTTTTTTAAAAGCGACTATGTTGGAAAGTATGCAGTGCCACTAATTTTAACTTTTTTCGTCTCAAAAAATTTTGACTGCAAAAGGTATGATAGTTTCTTTGCAAAAAGTTTCCTAACAAAGTTAAAAAAACACCAGAATATCCCCTTAAAAAAAGTCTCTTAATCATTTAACACTGCGAACATGCGCGTTCTAACAGCGATTTTATGGCATTGAACGCGTGCAGAATTAATCATATCCGTAATTAATCTGCATTCTAACTTCGAATCGGAAGAATTACATTCTAAAAATGCACACAGATCGCGCGAAGAAAAGTAATTTGTGTATTTTCACTGAATGTGCCGTTTTAATGATTCCCGAGACTTTTCGTCGAAGTAATTCTATTATTCCTTCCGTTTCTCTATTCGCGCCCTTTTGTCCCTCGCTTTCGTTTTTCACGGCGATTCTCCTTGCCTTCGTAACGAAAACGAACGAAATCTGCCGCGCCTAGTGGCGTGTCTCGTTAAAACGTTTACTTTCGCGCGAGCTCTTCTCAAATGAGACTGGCGTCGTTAAAGAAAAACGTTGAACAATTAATTTATAATTAATTATGCTTCTTCTTCCCGGGTTGGATGACATATATACTTCGAACGAGCAACAACTGTTCGTTTGTTTTATCGATTGATTTCATTTAATTCGGCAAAAGGAAACGAAACGAAAGGAAGAAACAAAGTATGAAACAGTTTCGGTACGAATTAAGCCTTCGACATACTCCGATGACCCTATACCGAAATATGCTGGCTATGATCCAGATCCCATCCGAGCCGCCGAACGAGTTTGATACCGACGAAACAGATTGTGAGGAACAATCGGTGCGCTGTTGCTGACGCGAAGCATTCTCGGAATGTTTCTCGCAAATTAGTGCTAAATAGGTCTCTCGTTTATTAATCGTCTGCAACTCGGGTACTTCTGGAAATCTTACAATTAGACAGGAAGCTTCTCAAAGTGTAATTTCGAACGTGTGCGTGAGACGCTGTTCCTGTTTAAGAACAAGTTTCCATTTCCACGAACCGTTCGTGATATTAGACGACAAACGCGATTGAAGAAACGAAAGTTAAACAGAGATGGAGATAAATATTCGAAATTAACAAGTTTCTTTTTTTTTTTTTTTTTTTTTTTTCTAAACTCTGTTCGAGCAAAATAGCATCTGTTTCTGTGGAGTTTTTATTTAAGAGCACTTTCGCACAGTGTGTAATTATTTCGGGAACATTTAATTAAAAATCTACTTTCGTATGTGCAGCGTCAATATTCACGTGCAAATGCTGAGAACAATTTTTAATATTGACGAATTACATGTTCCACCGACAGGGGAATTTTTACTTTTATTTTATACTTTGCAGGTTCTATTCTGTCTGTAGCTTTTATTTTCAAGAACATTTATTTATCTGCTCTCAACGGTGCTGGCGACGTAGGAACATCTTTCGAAAAAGTTCTACGATCCGTAGAACTTTCCAAACAGAACCCATTTAAAAGTTTCTTAACTTTCTCAATTCCTGAGACTATTCTATATATCTGCTGTTATATTTCTCAATACAACAGTAGAACACCGATCGTCCGAGACGTCGATCATACAAATTTCGATTATTCGAATACAGCCTGATCGTGTACGTACACATTTGAACTTTATGTCGAGCAATTTTTATATTCAAACGCGTGAAATGCTCTATTTAAGTGCCTCTTTCATTTGTACCGTGAAAATGCCATCAAAAAGAAACGAAGTGACGCCGAA
Organism: Tetragonisca angustula; assembly: GCA_036937485.2. Classification (NCBI taxonomy): domain Eukaryota; kingdom Metazoa; phylum Arthropoda; class Insecta; order Hymenoptera; family Apidae; genus Tetragonisca; species Tetragonisca angustula. Next base: position 431,666 of record JAWNGG020000167.1, read on the forward strand.
ATTAAAAGTGAAATATTAAACATTACTGAAAAAGTTTAAAAAACGGGCAAAGATACGTGCAATCTAGTCTAAAATTGGCACTAGGTTAAAAATAACGAGTCAATGTTACTAGAGTTTTGAAATAACTTGGACAAATAAAAATTGTTCAATTCATTGTTAAAAAGATTTATTGCTAGAAACTGAAAAATTGTCGAGAAATAATAAAATTGATAAAGGGAGACGAATAATGTTAACGTATTTCGATTGATTTCAGTATGGTAGTTTTCAAAGCAAGGTAGCACTTCGCGGTATCGCGATTCCTTACTTTTTCCCTCTAGAAAACACATAGCAGCTGTACTGGCGATACACCAAACGACATTTTTGCCACGTACAGTCTCGTTGAAATGTAGAGCGTTTGCAAATTAAATGGTAACTCTTTACTTTTAACTTTACGTCTCGTACGTTACACATCACGTGTCAATCGCACCGAAACTAAAGTTTCGGATTTACGTCGTGTGACACGGGTCGAACGTTTTCGAATATCCTCCTCGATTCTCTCCTAAAATTCGCTCGAGAGCGAATCGCCGCGAGAGCCGGTAACCTCGCCGGAGGAGGCCCCTTAGGGTAACGGTTCTCGGGACGGAGCGCCACGGGCCCCGATATCCGCGGAACCTTGAACGTCACGTCTCGAGCGGCGCGTAAAACGTAGTTGCATCGGATTTGTTACAGGCGAGGAAGTGGTAACCGTGCCGCCGGCGAGCGGAGGTCAGGACAGCTGGAAAGTGCAGAGGCTCTCCTCGTTGAGCGTCGAATCGCCGTCGAGCAATTGTCGTAAAGGCTGCGGCCGTGGTCACAATCAGCTGCAGCAGCCAGCCGGCAAGCGTACGCGGCCAGCGCCGCCCGCGCCGGCCTTATCCTGCAAGGCCAGTGCCAAGGACGTTGTCGGCCAGTATCTCGACTGGCCGAACAATGAGAACACGCCCGGAAATGGCGTGAACGCGGCGGAGGGGACCGCCGAGGGGACCGCTGAGGCTCAACTCGTGGCAGACGACCGGCCCGACGACATGGGGTCAAATTTGAGCCGACACAACGGGAAGGGCCTGACCGGCCGTAGGACGCAGTCGTCCGGGAATCTGTGCGAGCCGAAGGGGAAGTTGAACAGCATGGGCAAGATACTGGTGCCGTGCTCCAGCGCGCAGAGGGAGAGGTGAGCTTTGATGCTTTATCTGAAATGTTTTGAATTTGTATTTGAAATTTATTTGTAACTGAGTTAACTTATGTTATATCAACTGTTTCTGAAAGGTTTTACATTTATATGTAAATTTATTTATGACTAAGTTAACTTATATTGTATATTATTGTCGGAGTAACATTTTTTGAAAAGTTTTGAATTTATTTATAATCAAGTTAACTTATATTGTATATCATTATTATACTGTATTAACTTTTTCTGAAAAGTTTTCAGTTTATGTCTAAATTTATTTGTAATTAAGTTAAACTTATATTGTATATTATATTATGTTATATATTATTATGTTATATTAACTTTTTCTGAAAAATTTTAAGTTTATATGTAAATTTATTTATAATTAAGTTAACTTACATTGTACGTTGTTATCACATTATATTAACTTTCTTTTTGAAAAGTTTTGAATTTATTTATAATCAAGTCAACTTATATTATATATCATTATTAACTTTTTTCTGAAAAGTTTTAAATTTATATCTAAATTTATTTATAATTAAGTTAACTTATATTGTATATTATATTATGTTATATATTATCGTCATGTTATATTAACTTTTTCTGAAAAGTTTTAAATTTCTAATATCTAAATTTATTTATAATTAAGTTAACTTATATTGTATATTATTATCACATTATATCAATTTTTATTGAAAAGTTTATTTATCATCAAGTTAACTTACATTATATATTATTATCATATTATATTAACTTCTTTTGAAAAATTTTGAATTTATTCAAATTTATTTACAACTTAAATTCTAGTATCTCGGTCATTTCTCTCACAGGTTTTGCACTCAACCTAATCTAACCTAACTTGAACTGACCTAATATCATATTCTGCAAATTCATCCTTGCATTGATCAAGTTTCAATCCTTTTGCAAATCAAGTTCTTCTTCAATTTTGTTCAAACTATTTGTATTTTTACAAATTCGTTTTCTTAGCCATTTTGTGATACAAATATAATCCGCTAGATGGTAATAAAGTTGTTGTTTTTAAAAATAGTAATAAAGTTTTCAAAGATGGTAATAAAGTTGTTATTGTTTGTAAAAATTTCATTGCATGTATATAGTGATACTTAACATAAAATGACGTGGAATTAACGTGAAATATTTGTTAAATACTAAAAGTTTTTACGTACACAGATATAGATTCACATAATATAATAATTATGACAATCTGTAGATGATGATAGTTGCAACAGAATGATCAATAATTAAAATTCATCAAATGTTCATGGTTTGAAGGATCAGGACAGAATATTCTTGCGCAGAATTTCATTTTTTCTTCGATGGAGAATATGACAGTCATTAAAAACTATGGTGGTAGAAACAACAATATTATATACTTCACTTTCGAGTCACCCGGTGAATTTGATTTGCAGCAAGACGAATGTAATCTGTGAGAGGATTAATTTATAGCGTACAGAGATGAATATCCTGTGCAAAACTTGTGTCTAGAGATTTTTTTGTTGACTTTTGTTGACTTTTGCGCGTTTTATTTCTCTCGGAGATGATTTTTACATTGGCGAGATTTAAAGTTGGATTGGAGCGTTAGCTGAAACTGATTTGGCTTCGTTGATATTTAGGTATTAGCGCGATTATAGTAGAAGTTCCCGATTGCGGGATTATCCGGTTAACAGGTTAACACGTTAATTGCCACGGGAGTTACTAGCAATACTAGCAACACTAGAATCAATTGAAAGATTATATTTAAACGGCGTGTGATTTGCAAAATTAGATCGAAAACACGATTAGCACGATTTTTGTTTTCTCGTTCGACGCTTCGTTTTACATTTTTCATTTGTTTATACGGGAGTACAGATTGACCACTTGTATCCCGGTTGGAACCCAGCCAAGTTCATTTGCATTTGATGACTGTTCGAATTCGATTTTCTCCCAACCCGGCACCGGATCAGAAAATTCCAATCCAGATTTTTAAACGTTATTTTTCCTGTTAGCAGAATAATCTGCTCTTCGCGAAATTTTGCCTGGCAATCGCCGTGTTGACGACAATAATATTTGCTTAGAAAGCAGTAGCCTTTTTTTGTAACATTGATTTTAGATTTGGACGGAAAGAAAATCACTTTTTACTTAAATTACGTACACAACGGAGCAACGATCGAGTAGAGTAATTAATTAATTAGTAATTAGGCGGCAGAGCAAAATTAGTAATTTTTACGCTTCGGTGTATTTGCTGCTTCTTGAGAGTCGTTATTACTAATTACTAATTGCTTCTTGTAGATTTAGAAATTTTGTAGCTATTTACTTCGTACGATCCTTACCTCGTAAGTACAAACGAGAGTAATTTATCTCGACAGAACACAGATAAAAAAACACTCTCTCGAGTGATGTACAATAATTTTTTTAAAATCTATTTCAAAATCAGTCCTGAAATTAATATAGTTATACTAGAAATTAATAAAACAAAATTTTTATATTTCATATTGAATAAATTTTCATGTCAAATTGTTAAATAAATTCCTGCAGTAACTCATGTAGATGAACTAAAGACGAAACTGGAGTAGCACCTATTATTGCTATTGGTAATCATACAAAAAAATGGAAAATGGGCTCTCTTTGTAAAATTTGTCAACCGTAATATGAACGTCAATGATTTATTTATTTTACAAATAATTAAATTTCATCTACCAAATATTCTTAAAGAAAGAAATAATTGTTAACAAACCTCTGTCACCTAAACGACGATGTTCAAACAACGACTGGAGATTCATAAAATTGCTCCAAGCAATTAACGACAAACGATTAATCATCTGGAATCCGACAAAGCCTCGTGTGTACGCAAAAATTTAAAATTTCGTTGACCTCACCGCGGCGAGGGGGAAGGGGGAGGGGGAGGGGGAGGGGGGGGGGATGATCATCCACGCTTGAAGAGGATAAGTGATTTTTCGTGTTTCTAATTCCGTCGAGTTCTTCTTACCGCGGAGCCAAGAACAAACAGAATTTAATTTAGCGATAAAGTCGGTGGGACTACAAAAGATCCGAGAACATAAAGGAGAGGTCAGTTTGCAACGGTTGATATTTTTTTCTTTTTTTCTTTTTTCTTTTTCTTTTTATTGCCCAAAACCGCGTTTCTCTACCGAGCTTGAATGGAGTGCCGATACACTGTTTGCCCGAACACGTCGATTCTAATTAATACATATTCAACGAATATTGGGTTTGATGTTCGGTAGATTTAACGTGTCGATTCCATCTCGGTCGGATGAACGTTCTCAATCGATTTCTACGGCTTAATGTCATTCTCCTCGAGAAAGATAGAATTAAAAATACGGAACGCACATTACCAACGAAATAACTTGAAATATTAATCGCTTTTTGAATTATTGAAATAACAATTACTACTGTTATTAAAAGTGAAAATTGAATCGTTGAAAAATAAATCGAATTATTGATCGACCCTCTTAGTACGTTGCAAGTTTTTCTTTTTAGGTTATCACTCAGAAATATCCGATTTCAGAGATATTTCTCATTCGTGACATATTAATATTATTAAATTAATTGAAAATATTGACATCATCCGTTGAAATTGTACGTTTTAATAAAGAAAATAAAGTGAAGATACATAAAACGTATCTGTAGCTTTACGATTGTTCTCCATAAATTAAAACCAGCCGTCAATTGTAAAGAAAAGGGTTTCTTTCGAAGATTTCTTTGGAGAATCCGCGAAAAAACCGATACGTCGGCACTGAGGTATTAAAAGAGTTGAAAATATTTAAACTTACATATTTAAAAATATTGAAATTTATATTATATTTCAGATAATTATACTAAATAATTAATAATTTAATTGTAAAATAAATTTAATTCTAAACAATTATATTTAATAATTAATAATTTAATTATATTTGAAATAATTACATTTGAAAAGTTAATTATATGTATATTTAAAAAGTATTGACATTTATATTTAAAAAGTTAATATCTAAACTTTAAATATTATAAACTTTTAGACAAACATTTTTCCTTTAACTCTAGTGAGAAGATCTCTTAGCGAGATCGTGTTCCAAAGCTAAATTATCCGATCTGTTAATTATTTCTTAAATAATAAACACCATGTTTCGCACTCATTAAAATGTTCGAGTATCGGCGCGCAAATTTCCATTACACGCGGGTGTTCATTAGATCGCGTCGGCGCTTGATCGTCCGAATATAACTGGAATACGCTGGCGAATATGCGTGGTGTAAGTTTTATTGCGTGGAAGAGTTTCGCAGTCAGGATAAAAGGGGATTTCATTCGTGCGAAACTGGCGAGGAATTCGTTTCGCTCAACTATCTTTACCGCCTCATCTTCCGGATGGATTTAATTACGACGCGCTTCCGCTCTGGGGGTTTTAACTCTTTTCGTGTAATGTAGTTCACAGCTTAATAGAATACAGAACCTATTCGTGCGCCGCCTTCGTACGGTCTGAAAGAACTGATAGAACGAAACCAGCTCGAGATAACTTCAGTCGCGTTGTAGATTTAAACAACAACGAAACAACTCTTCTCTGCACGGACCATTTGTCGAGTAAATTTCTGTGTTCTTTTCTCTCTCTCTCTCTCTCTCTCTCTCTCTCTCTCTCTGTCTCTCTCTGTCTCTCTCTGTAATCGTTTCGCTGTTTCGAACAGCGACCGGAAATAACAGTTTTTTCCTTTATTTCCGGTCTCCGTTCGGTTCACAGAAATTATTTCCTGGAAGAGGATCAACAATCGAAGTTTGCTTGTTATTTACGTTGAGGGTATTAATCTCAGAATGTAAAGAAAATTTTTATAAAAAGGTAATTAAGGAATTAAGCATTTTGGTTGCAAATAACCAATTACAGATGACCAAAAATCTTTTTCGATTGCCGATTATTATTAACGAAATGTATCCTGTTTTCAGTCGCTTGTACAGATTTTGCATGCCAAATTCACCCTTTCGCGGATCGTATTCAAATCAAAATTACGTTGTTGTCATTCCACACATCAAATTCACGCGTTTCCAAATCAAATTGAACCTTGTGGCCGACTCAAATTGTCATTTTGTCATTTTTCGTGATTTTATTCGTAATTGATTGTCAAAAAGTCACTGATACAAATCTCGTAGAAATTATTATCAACAACCGCGAAAATTAATAGTTTTTCTTCGTCGAGAACTGTTTTAAATAATCGAAATAAATTTCTTTCTTTTTTATTAACAACGAAGAAATTTTTCTTGAAACTTCTAAAATTTGTGACCGAAAACATATTTCAGTTAAAAAAAAAAGAAGAAAATAATTGTTATCCTCTCTTCATTCTGGTTACAATAATTATGGCCCCTGGTTCTCGAATAATTCTGCGATTAAATCGTTAAAAATATTTTCGTAAAATATTCCGCGACAGAGATCATTCGCGACGTCATTTCGTAGCGTGAATTTGAACTTCCACGTATGAAACGACGGGAGAGACACTTCCCCGGTAATTTTCAATTATACGAATCGCGATGATGCAGGCCGTGATTTTTCGAGGCGAAATAGCGATAGCAGATTAATATATTCGTTTGGCGTTTGTAATTATGCCACTGGCCTGGCATGAAAATTGCAAAATTAATTGCAAGTCGATTACTAAACACGAGCCGCTCGATGTTAACGAAGTTGAAATTAACGGGCACACGTCGATCATTTTTCCATAAGACGTTAAAACTCTCTCGATACTTACCGATAAATGGTAAATAACTTTTCCATTTAAAATACCAATGGCAAATTAATTCAAAAGAAAATTTCTGATCTATACTTTGGCGTCCATAAAAGGAGAAAAATTAAAAAAAGGTCTCTGATTTATACTTTAGTGCCATAAAAGGAAAAAAAGTGTAAGGATCGTTCGTAAAAATTACTCCTGACTAGTTAGTTTCAAAAATTGTGACTGAAAATGTAAATGATAAATGGTAAAAAACTTTTCCATTTAAAATACCAATGATAAATTAATTAAAGAAAAAATTCTGATCTACACTTTGGCGTCCAGAAAAAAAGAAAAATAAAACAAAGGTCTCTGATTTATACTTTAGTGTCATAAAAAGAAAAAAAGTGTAAGGAGCGTTCGTAAAAATTAATCCTGACTAGTCAGTTTCAAAAATTATGACTGAAAATGTAAATGATAAATGGTAAATAACTTTTCCATTTAAAATACCAATGGCAAATTAATTAAAAAAAAAAAAAAAATTCTAATCTATACTGTGACCTCTATAAAAGGAGGAAAATTTAAAAAAAAAGTCTCTGATCTATACTTTAGTGTCCATAAAAAGAAAAAATTTCTTATCTATACTTCTTTAGTGTCCATAAAAGAAAAAAGATTAAAAAAAAAAAATGAAATGTACGGAGCATTGGTAAAAATTACTCCCGACTAGCCAGTTTCGAAAATTCTGAATGAAAATGTTTCAAGTCGACATTCGAATTAGCTGCAGAGTAGGGTAATAAATACTAATAAATCAAGGTTGAATCAAGGGAAACACTACTCACGAGCGGAATTAAGCGCGACGTTACCTCGGCGGTAGTGCTCAGTGTTGCTCGAACAAAACCAGCAACGACGGTACATATAACGCGGCATAACAGGTTAGCCGTGAGATAATTTAAAGTCCCTTTAAGGTCGGTCAGTCGCGGAACTGGGGCGGTTTCCATTAAATTCTCGTTTGCACGGAAACGGACTGCGCGAGGGGCAACAGGGATGAGCAGCGAGTAAAAAGGCAGAGGGAAGCGGGTTAAAAGGCCGAAAGGGCTCGAGTCTTGATCTCATTTGCGTAAGTGCTGTTGTTTAACCTATGCCAAGATGTAACAATGTCGGATTGATATATGAAAGTCTCTCCCTTCTCTGATCCATTTTCCTTTATCCGGGGGAACTATTTGAACGAAACGAATCTGCAGGAACAAACAGACTGCGTTGCGGGACATTTTCTTTTCTTTCACTAGAGGAAACACGAGCGGCGGATTTCATTTCTCTGAAAGTGATGCCGACGCCAATGGGTTGGTCAAAAAGTGACTGCATTCTTCTGACAAACGTACGACATAAAATTCAAATTGTTTCGAGCTTGTTTTGGATAAAAGGAGAAATGTCTGTATTTTGCTGAAAAGAAAAAAAGCGCCGACAAAAAAATTATTCGGCATGTACGGTGAAGAAGCGTTCAAATTATAGCAATATTGACGAGGATGTCAAATTATTCTTTATCGAAAAAGATGAGAACCTTTTTGAACGCGGAATCATCAGGTTGCCCAAAGATAATCGAACAAAATGGTCAATATATTGTCTAACAAAGTTCCCCTTTCTCGTGAAAACCTTTCATTTGCATTTTGGCAAAAGAACGCAGTTACTTTTTCAGTCAGTATTTATGTATAATAATGTGCTCCGCTTTCTCTATTTCCTAACCAATAAACTATACCAATTTCATTCCCGATTAATTCCGCTGTTTGTTCATTCTATTTTCATCCGACCAATATCAGTTACTTTGCAAATTCTTTTCGTTATACTGCACGAAGCAGCAGGACTCGAATTCCGGAATACAAACTCTCTCATTGACCCGAAAGATCAATGAAACAGCAATCACGAATAACGAACGCGGCATTGGAATGTTAAAAAAAAATTATTAGAAGCGCGCCATAATGTCTCACGACTCGATTAAAAATCCCTGGTAACTCGTTCGTATAAATCGTCAAAGTATTCAAGATTTGGGTTTTTTTCGCTACCTGACCTCTTGACTTGGCACTATTGTCTCGGATAATAACATTAATCTTGCCCCTAAAACTACAAGTTAATCCAAACCTACGACCAAGTCCCAATACTACAATATTATTAAATACATAAGTGCATAACAATTAAATACACAACGATGAAAACGGAGGACAGAAATAATTAAATAGAAGAAATACTATGTGATACACTTTGTTCGTTAAATGCAGATACGCGAATTACACACGTCCAGCAGTGAAAATCTCTGGTCCACGTGCACTGCACGTCGCTCGTCAGAGTTATGAAAGATCTAATGCAACTGGAGCAGATTTATTGGATCACCCGTTTTATAAAACTCGGCGAAAACTTACGTTTAATTACGATGATAGATGAAGAATAATAACGTTCAGGTTGTTAGGATCCTGTGCGTTGATGAAGTTTGGAAAATTAATTTCAGAGCCGGGGCACATGGAGGATATTACTTCACGCATGAAAGCGTGTGACTTTGTATCGTAATTGAATCAGATTTTCATAAAATTTGCAGAATTTAATTAACGCGAAGTTACGATAAAAAAAAAGAAATTTTTTTAATTTTCGTGTTTTCTCTCCCTCCCGTCCTCCGTGAAGAAAATTTCGTAAATTAAAAATTGTATTTCCTTTGGTTGGCCAATGAAAGAGATAAAAGACAGCTTTTCCTTTTTTCTTTTTTCTTTTCAATCTCAAATTGATTCTCCGTTTCTCCCGTTGGAGGAAATTCTCTCGTCTAGGTACACACGTGCCATCTAGGAAAGTGAACAAACCTCGAACAAGCTAAATCATGCAAACGTCGACAATGCGTTCTCACGTTTGCTTTTCTCGTTTAAAAGCCTCGGGTTAAAGAGCATTCGTTGCTTGAATTAGGCAATTGGCAGCCTTTTCACGTTGCAGGTAAAGAAAACGTGAACCATATTCGCGACACGTTCTTATTGGAACACTGACGTCTGTAAGTTTACAAAATGTTTTCAATGTCGCTGATAGTTGGAACTCTCACGGATGAGATGAAACAAAACATTTGCATAAAGCCAACATCGAGGTAAATATTTGAGCAGAGCACGAGAAGATATCAGACAGTGAAAATTCCGATAAAATTTTTGAACGATAATAAAGTTAATTTGAAATGACGATAAAAATTAGTAAGAACCGTGGATTTGTAATAAACCCCTAAAAACAAATAAACCTGTATAAATTTATAATGATAAATCTGTACGAATCTCTATAAATGAATCTCTATAAATTTTGATAGCAGATTCACGCGTACGTATTTCACGAAATTAAATCTGAAATTAAATCAAATAATGTACACACGTGACTCTCGTTTTAAATCGAGACGAATCCTCCGTTCTCTTTCTTTTTTTTTTTTTTTTCCTTTTGCATCGCGGAGAATATTCGGAGCGAGTGAATATTCTGCTCCTTTGCAGATATAAATTCTGTGGCTCGTTGCCCAATCATCTGGACGACAAGGACGTGCTGGACGACGATCCGAAGGAAAATAATAACGTGATGACGGATACTATCACGGGGAATCTTGGTGGAACGTTGCCGCACAAGAAACGATCGTTGGGCGTGCATTTCTCCGACGGGGGGCCAACTGGGACTCTGGACCTCGTGAAACATCGATCGCAAGATTCTCTCGACGAGAACGATCCTTGGAGGTATGCCATCGTTCATTCTTCCCTAGATTATGCTCTTAGCGGTGAAACGTGTACGCGTGTAGATCAAGGCTAGACGAAGTGTCCTGTACCGATTTGCGAAAGAATTCGAGTCATCTGGTAGAATTTAGAAACAGAACGAAGCGGAAATTAAGAACGAAGGAGATTAGAGTTCGTGTTAAAATAATATTAAAAATAATATTCCTATGCGTATACGTAGCTCTGCGTTACAGTTGCGCGTAGTGTAGAGATGTAATTGAAGGGATAATGGAGATGTTGAGTAAATATTTGAAGTAGAGCGCTTGTTGTATATGATAATTTATATACTATAATAATTATTGTTATTAATAATCATTGTTTACATTATTTAATATTATTATACAATATTAAATATCATTGTATTATTAATATTTAATAATATGATAAATATTATATTATTATATAGTTATAATATATTATTATTAATAATCATTATTTATATTATTTAATATTATTATATAATATTAAATATTATCAATGTTTAATAATATCATAAATATTATATTATTATTAATAATCACTGTTTATATTATTTAATATTATATCATAGTAATAATATATTATCTAATGTTATTTATAATAATTTAGGGAATAAAATAAATCGTTACATAGATCGATTGCACGGAAATTGAATCGAATCGGAATGATCGATAATTGTATCGAAGTCGACAAGATTGACCGCCATTATTCTATACCCATGGCTCTCAACGTGGGGCTCAGTTTGATTTTCTAGAGGGCCAATTCGTGAATGAGAAAGAATTTTTTTCAATTGACTTTCCAATTCTCTTTCAATTTCTTTCGATATGTCCAGTTCTTTTGGAAGCCTGTTTCGAAGTTACACTTTCCGAATAATAAGAATTATGTGTCGCAGGGGCGAGGGAGCGGGAGTTTAGCGATGCTTAAGCGTGGCACGGTCGAGAAAAAGTTTGGAAACCACTGTTCTACACTCTAATTTTCTGTCAAAAGAAAATGTGAATATTTTGCACGTGCAAAATAGAAAACGCTCACCAAATGAAAATGAAAAGGAAGAAATTCAAGCTAATCGAATTAATCAGTAACTAATCAGAGTAATTGTACGATTGTTGCAGGTACCAGCAGAGCGACCTTGACTTGGTGAGATTTCGTCATGGAAATTTCGACTCGGTGAGAAGGAATCGTAGCGCCGAGACGACGTCCGACTCGACGAGAAGGTACACCCGTGGCACGTCCATGGAGGACAGATGCCACCGGAACTCCGATCTCGACCTGGTGGGCACGCTGCCGAAACGGAAGCAGGACGGTAGAAACGGCGGGAAGCCGTCGGACACGAACTCCTCGTCGACCACCTCGCAGCCGTGCGTACCCGACCCAGCAGAGAACGATCTGCTGATGCAGATCGTGCACAAGCCCGACTGCGAGTTGGTCAGGCATCGGCAACAGCTGAGCAAGTGCATCGATTTGAAGTTGAGCAAACTGGCCGGCGGGGAACCGCAGGATCAAGGTTACGCCTCCGAGCGGTCTCCCGAGGACGAGCATCCGCCATCGTTGCCTGGACAACCGTTTCCCAACATAACGCCTGGTGAGTTTCAATTTTTCCATCTTCCATTCTGTCTGATGCTGGTTCTCGTACACTCTCGTACGCGAGCTCCTCTACTTATTTTAAGCGGAATATTTGTCGAACTACTCTTTTCTTTTCTTGTCGAATGTAACTTTAACCCGAGGACTATCAAGTTGATTAAATTAGGCTTGATGGAAGAGTAAAATCAGCAGTTATTTGAAAAATCTCCTTAATTCAGCGAATTAACGCACCATTTTCTTCAATTCCGACCTTCAAAATATGAAACTTGAAACGAAATTACGTTTACGAACTTTGGAACAATATTAATCGACGGTACATTAAAATAATTTAAAAAGAAAAGCGGAATTTTTGTCAATCCGAGGACTATCAAGTTGATTAAATTAGGCTTGATGGAAGAGTAAAATCAGTAGTTATTTGAAAAATCTCCTTAATTCAGCGAATTAACGCACCATTTTCTTCATTTCCGACCTTCAAAATATGAAACTTGAAACGAAATTACGTTTACGAACTTTGGAACAATATTAATCGACGGTACATTAAAATAATTTAAAAAGAAAAGCGGAATTTTTGTCAATCCGAGGAATATTAAGTTGATTAAATTAGGCTTGATAGAAGAGTAAAATCAGTAGTTATTTGAAAAATCTCCTTAATTCAGCGAATTAACGCACCATTTTCTTCATTTCCGACCTTCAAAATATGAAACTTGAAACGAAATTACGTTTACGAACCTTGGAACAATATTAATCGACGGTACATTAAAATAATTTAAAAAGAAAAGCGGAATTTTTGTCAATCCGAGGAATATTAAGTTGATTAAATTAGGCTTGATAGAAGAGTAAAAATCAGTAGTTATTTGAAAAATCTCCTTAATTCAGCGAATTAACGCACCATTTTCTTCATTTCCGACCTTCAAAATATGAAACTTGAAACGAAATTACGTTTACGAACCTTGGAACAATATTAATCGACGGTACATTAAAATAATTTAAAAAGAAAAGCGGAATTTTTGTTAAATTTAACTTTACTCTGTGGACTATCAAGTTGATTAAATTAGGCTTGATGGAAGAGTAAAATCAGCAGTCGTCTGAAAAATTTTCTTCATTCAGCGAACTAACGTCCATTTTCTTTTTTTCCTGACGTTCAAAATATGAACTTTGAAACAAGATTAATCGACGGTGCGTTAAAATAATTTAAAAAGAAAAACTTCCTTCTCGAGAAGAAGTCTCTCTAAAAGTGCGCGGACCAACTACAATTAACATTCAGAGTGCAAATTCACCATGATTAGGGCAAAGTAGTTCACATTCGCTGCAAAGTCTCAGCAAATGATCACGCTAAACTCACCAAGACAAGATCGCGATACTAAACGTGAAAACGTATTTTATTCATTCCGATATTTCCCTCGTCGTAAACTTTATCACGCCGTTACACCATTTGCAATTTCTTCCGTGCTAATTGTTTCCAAACTTCTTCCACTTGTCACAGTGGCTCGTTCTCGACATTGTTCCTTCATTCTCTCTCGCCCGAGCGAAGCCACCCTTCAATATCGCCTCGCCATTGAAAGAAGCGAGGTCATCCCTACTTGCTACTTTCCTCCACTTACGTAGCATTCGTTTTCACGTATCCTTCAAATAATTCCTTATCTCTCGGGCTCGTGATCATCCTGTAATTTTCCTTCCTCCCGCCGTTGCCCCGGTTTCTTCCATTCATAGTATTATTCGACTTCTTTTCGCGAAACTTCTTTCATCCCCTCCCATTGGCAGGCTTCCCTTTACCGTTGTTCGATAACTTTGTTGGCTTTCCAATCTGTTTGCTGAATCCCTCCTCTCGTCACTTTTTCTTCCTTTCTCTCTCTCCTCTCCGCTTTTCATATCGCTTTGTGCATTCCAACGCGTGTATCATCCCCCTCTGCTTCGTAATTGACGGGGTGACATAATGCCAGCGTAAAAATGAAGAATAATCTCCCAGTTTGTCGGAGTTTTCACTTTCAGTGAATGCAGCTCTGTTTCTTTCTGTTTCTTTCTTCTTTTTCGTTTTTCCTCCCTTTTCGAAGAAGCAACTTTGATTCTTAGAGAATTTTCGCCTTTACGACGAGAGATTAATTTAAAAATGTCTCATCTTTGAAAACGAGACGAGATATTTTCATCCATCAAGTGCGTGATTTCAATTTTTTTTTTTTCTAGAATAAAATATATTTCACGCTTATCAAATTCTAGAAAGGATTATTAATATGTAAAATTTGCTCGCAGTCTTCTTTCTCTCGTGAATTTAAACGGACAAAACATTATCTACATATTTTACGTAAAATGAAATACCAAATATTCAGAAGCATCGTAAATAACGCATCAATCAAATAGCGTGAAAAAAAAACCCATTATTTCGGCTCACCGAGTAGCAACCAGCTATTTCTCTAATTTGCCTCTGTCATCACATCCGTATCCCCAGTTTGCAAATGTCATTCCAAACTCGTTAAATTTTCCGGGAACGTTCTCTCCTAACACCATCGAAACGTTTAATCACAGTCACGATCACGCGTTTGCCGATATTTTTTCAGTAATTATCTCTTAACAAGTACCAATATATACAATATACATATACTTGTATTATAAAGAAATGTATATATGATTAATAATTCGCGCAAATACAACTAGTAATTAGTATTTATTAATTAGCAACTTGAGATTTCAACTGTGTAACGACTTTTCAACGATGATTTTGACTGCTTGAATCTTCAACTGTTTGATTCTTCGATTTTTTTCGAACAGTTCGATACCTCAACTCTTCGATTTTTTAACTATTCAAATTCAACTCTTCGAATTTTTGATTTGTCAACTGTTCGATTCTTCAACTGTTCGATTCCTCAACTGTTCGAATCTTCGACTCTTCGAATTTTCGATTCGTCAACTGTTCGATTCCTCAACTGTTCGAATCTTCGACTCTTCGAATTTTCGATTCGTCAACTTTTCGATTCCCCATCTCTTCGATTCTTCAACTGTTCGAATCTTCGACTCCTCGAATTTTCGATCCCTCAACTCTTCGAATCTTCGACTCTTCGAATTTTCGATTCGTCCACTTTTCGATTCTTCAACTGTTCGAATCTTCGATTCCTCAACTGTTGGATTCTTCAACTGTTCAAATCTTCGACTCTTCGAATTTTCGATTCGTCAACTTTTCGATTCCCCATCTCTTCGATTCTTCAACTGTTCGAATCTTCGACTCTTCGAGTATCTCTCGACTCTCACACTCTCTTTCTATATCCTCTCACATCCCTCGTTCTTACCAAGTCCGACGAAATTTGGATTTTTCGTTTCCAAAACGTTTTGACTGTATCTGGTCATTCGTAACAAAATTAATCCTACCACCAAAACACCAAATTAACCTACGATTAACTTTCAATACCACGATATCTGGTAGGTTTTCAACGCGTGAAAATCGTCACGAGGTCTTTCGGTTTTCTCTTGTTCATCCGCGCGGTTCCTTAGTTCCATTATTTTCCAGCACTGGCGGGCTTTTTGCCGTCTAGCCAGCGTCACATCAAGTGGAATAGGGGTAGGAACACAATGGTCAGAGTAAGAAGGGGTGGAGCGGGGCCAAGCTTGACACACTTTTGTCGGCTGAATTTCGCGGATAAGACGCGCAGCAGGTATCTTCTGCGAGTCCTTTTGTCGATGATAGACGGCCAAGTGCGCGTCGAATTCAGGGCTCTTTGTTGCGGATAGCAACGTGCCGGTTCGAAATGAATGTGATCACCGAGTTCTATAGCTTTCTCTCCCACCCTCTACCCCACCTCCTTTCAACGACCCTCGCGTCGTATCCATCTTCAATTTTTCGCCGGTAATCTGTTTCCAATGGAGGAGGATACTTCGAAGCCCATTCCCAGGCGTAATAACGTTTAGCTCGCGGCAATTTGTCCGTGCCACATTTTTATCGTGCAGCTTTATTATCGACGATTTGTGAAACGAATTTCGCGGTCGGATTTCTCTCTCGGCATACGCCAAGGAAAACTTTGCCACTCTCGGTCGATGCAAAACGAATTGAGATATAAATAAAATAAAAGTCATTTGCAATTGAAAAGGGAGAAATTAAATGGCCGAGATTCAAGCGCATCTTCCGATCGAATTGAGATTTTTTGATCGTCGAAAGCTTCCCTTCCCTCAGCGAGAGAGTGAGAAGCAGAATTTTAACTTCTTGCAAGAAATTGCAGATATTTCCACAGTTTTAAGTATATTTAAGTATAGACGGAACAAATAACAAATTTATTGCTTCTCGATTATTTCGATCCAGTGATATCATACCGACGAGTTCAAAAGGAAAGCGACGAATTATTGTATACGGTTTGGTCGCTCGTTACGGTCCGCAATCAGTTGCGTGGTCAATCTGTTGCGCTAGAATAACGTGCCACGCACGTCGAGAATTTCTTTGTTCTAAAATTGCAATATTTTCCTTAAGTATACTTAAGTATAACCCAGGCAAAACAAATAATAAATTTATTACTTGTCAATAATCTCTGTCCAGTGATATCATACCGACGAGTTCAAAAGGAAAGCGACGAATTATTGTATACGGTTTGGTCGCTCGTTACGGTCCGCAATCAATTGCGTGGTTAACCTCTTGCGCTGGAGAATGTTTTTGTCCCAAAATTTTCAATATTCCTTCAGTTTTAAGCGTACTTGAGTATAACCCAGGCAAAACAAATAATAAATTTATTACTTGTCAATAATTTCTATCCAGTGATGTCGACGAGTTCGAAAAGAAAGCGACGAATTATTGCATACGGTTCGGTCGCTCGTTACGGTCCGCAATCAGTTGCCAGCGCAAATGGTTAAAGAGAGTTGTTGACGCAAGGTCGACACGTTAATTACAAGTATATCTCGCGATTAAGTCCAACATAGTGGAGCAACGTCTTCTGCAAAGACGCGAAGACGCGTAACACGGGCGTCTGACGTCTGATTTTGCATGCACGAGACAACGCAGGGTGAAGATGGAAGCGTAGGCGAATAAGTGGGTGGCATGGCGGTGTAATACGGCGTTGATACAACAGGCTTGCGAGAAATATATCGAAACGTGGACCGTGCATACGCAGAACTTCCCACGGTTGACAACAATCCGGAAATCGAACCTTATGGAAACGGGGACACCTGTATTCCTGTGTTTACAGCGCTGGTCTGCCTCCAATCTTGCGCCCAACTTTATCCAGCTTTCCGCCAACTTTATTCGCCCGTCGTTGTCGTTGTTGCTCGCGAGAAACTACAAGTAACGCCGCATCGGATAAATAAAGAACTTCGGTATTCTGATCCTGCACGCCTCAGCCTCGCGTGAAACCATTCGTGGCGAACTTCGACGAATTTGTCGTAGTCATCGCGACGACGATGGAGTTCTAGAAAATTTCACAATTGACACACATTAGAACTGAAAAAAAATATGCTTCAAATGACCAATTTACAATATTTTTCAGAATATAATTCTGCAGATTTGCACGTATTATATTTTCAATGATTTGGATAATTTTTTATAAAATGCGCCAACAAATATTTGTTTTCCATTCTTTGCTGTTCATTCTGCACTCTGATGCGATCTTTATACTTTAGACGTCGGTAGTTTTAGTGTTAAAAAATGCATTTGCGACTGTAGGCCGAGGCGTGGTGCATCGGTCGAGATCGCGAATGTTAAAAAATTCGCGTTTCTGTAATCTAAACGTTTAATCGGTTGAACGAAATATATACAATTGTTGAAATGTATACGCAACTGCAATAGAGCAAAAGAATTGCAGAGAAAAGAGCATGACTCTTAGTTTAATCTCTTGGAATGACTCCGCACGTCGAGAATTTTTTGTCCCAAAATTGCAATATTTTCTCAATTTTAAGTAAATATTTAAGTAAATTTATTACTTGTCAATAATTTCTATTGAGAAAGAAAGTGACGAATTATTATATACGGTTTGGTCGCTTGTTGCCATGCACGTCGAGAATATTTTATTCCAAAATGATAATATTTCCTCAGTGTTAACTATACTTAAGTATAATCCAGGCAAAGCAAATAATAAACTTATTACTTCTCAATCATTTCTATCCAGTGATATTGTACCCGACAAGCTCGAAAGAAAAAGAAAGCGACGGAATTGTATTGTATACGGTTCGGTCACTCGTTATGGTCCGCAATCGGTTGCCAGAGCCAAGTGGTTAAATTATCGAGAATTGTCACCGGTCACGCTCTTCGTTGTAACTTTCGAAGCTGTTGCGATCTCTGTGAAAGATGATCGCGATCTACTTGTTCATACATTTCGTACATAGATCTCCTATAAAACATACATTCCTAATCGTTCCTCTGACAATAACATTATGATAACATAATTTTCATTATTTCACGTGCGATTGCAGACGGTTCTATCGGGAACGAACGAAGTAATTGACCTTTACGCCTAATGGCAACGCGTGCGTACTGCAGAGAAGCAAAAAGAAAAAAGAAAAAAAAGAAAGAAATAATGATCCTCTTCCTGGGTTTAATAAATTCATCGGGATAATTGCACGTCCGTTTGCCCGACTAGCCGCCACTCCGCGCTTCTTCCCGTTCGCACTCGCGAAGCGAAGAAACGAGCGAAAATCGAACGAGATTACAATGCGAACACGTATACGCCATAACGAGAGAAATCATTTCTGTCTGCCCTGCGTTCGGGTTTCGCAGGCGATCATTAATCACGCGTGGCCTGGCTCTGTTATAAAGTTATAAATTACCGGCGAGAATGCATCAAAACGCGACGGAGGGAAGGCACTCGCGATCGAAACGAGAGAGAGAGAGAGAGAGAGAGGGGGGGCGGAGGAGGTGGAGAGCGTGCAGCCTTTTTACCCCTTTATCTCGTGACAGCTAATATTATGCCCTGCAAATGAGTATTCCGTAATTGAAAGCGCGCTCTAACGAGCGGATCTTGCCCCTCGCGGTTGATACAACTCGGCAGCGATGCTTATTGATGCAATTTACAAGGAGATAAATCAAATCGGCCGGCCGTAAATTTCGCCGTATCGCGGCCGGGATCTCGAAAAGCGGTAATTTCAACCGCTGGACGACTCATAACAGGGCGTCCCTCCGAACTGTCCGTGCCCGTCGTCGTTCAGGTAACACCCGTATTCGCGGATTTCATCTCGAGTTATTTCACACGATCGCTGCTCCGCCGGCTAGATCGTTGTTTCCCTATTCCTTTAATTCGACGTGAAATTGCAAACACTGTTGGAGGTGTCTGCAACGATACTTTTGCACATATATGTATGCGGTTGAAATTGCAACTCTTTTTCTCGCGACACAGGACGCGCGGAAATATTTAAAAATACAATTGATTTCCTCGACGAGTGAAAATGTAACAAGATCTTCATTTAAGTTTACGTTCAGTTATTGATCAACTACTTTTCTAGAACTTTCAATGAATTTAATTACAATCATTTGATAACCATTGCTTTATTATAATTTTTCTTTTTTAATTATTTTACGTTTATTTAGTTTAAAAGTATTAAATTCAAAATATCATGTCCAATTTATATGTATTAATACGATTATAGAATCGTACCATGTGTATTGCAAGATTACATCCTTTATTCATTCAATTATCGGTCAACAACTACTTTTGTAGGACTTTCAATAAATTTTCGAGAAATTTAAATTAATTACAATCATTTGATAATCATTGCTTTATTTAATTTAAAAGTATGTATGTATTAAATCCAAAATGTCATATCCAATTTATATGTATTAATACGATTATAGAATCGTGCTATGTGTATTGTCAATTTAATATTGACGAACAAGGTTACACCCTTTATTCAAAGTTTCCATTCAAGGGATTATTGATAATTATAATTAATCATTGATTATTAACAACTTTCATAGGACTTTCAATAACATTTTCGAGAAATTTAAATTAATCACATACATTTGATATTATTATCGCCTTGTTGTAACTTATTTCTTTAGTTTAAAACTATGCACGTGTTAAATTCGAAATAGTTTAAATGTATTCTGTTCAAATAAACTGCTAAAGTGTGAAATTTCTTTACAATGAAATGACGTGGTGAATCCTATTCTCATTATTGTTCCTAGAACGCTAATTCCAGCGCAATAAATTCAGTTTCAGTTTTCAGTGGAAAATTCATTAGTGGAAGTTTCAGTTTCTTCGTAGAAATTTTATTAATTCGCGACATTTCCATTACTGGAAATTTACGTATAGATAAATTCTCGCGTCTTTCGTTGTATCAGAAACTGTTCTCTGATCGAAGTTTCGTAACAACACCTTCGTCGTCGGCAGTTTCAGCGTTGGACGTCGAAACGAACTCGCCGGCTCCTCCGCGATCGTTTCGACGGTAATTAATCGTCGCGGCGAAAAAGGTCAGGATCGAGAGATTGCACGCGAGGCGCGATGAAGGAGTTTTGAATAACTAATGCAGCCGTTTACCACCGTTTCCCCCCGACAATTTCCACGCAATTTCATCAATAACCGGGTCGGCTACAACCCGCAACACTCCCTGCACCACGTTCGCGAGGACGTGCCCCGTAAAGCGAACTACGAAATCTACATATTTTCAATTTCAATCTCATGCATTCGAGAGGAGCGTGTCGCTCGACCGACTAAGCGTTGACAACCATCGCCGAAATCGTCTCCGTCTGTTATTTTTTTAACTACGAAAAGCGAAAAGCGAACAGAGAAGAAGAAAAAAAGAACGTGCCTCTAATCGGGGGGAATCGGCGCGGAGTGGGTGGGTGGGTTAAAGCGAGTTTCGTGTTAAACAGCGAACAGGTGAATTTGATTTATCGAGGTTTCGTTACGTGCTTTGATTTTTGAAACTTCGAGGGCACAAATTTCATCCGATATTTTCATTTTTTCTTTTTTTTTTTTTTTTTTTTTGCATGCGCTCGAATCTTGATCGAGTGGATTTGTAGACTCGTCCCGGGGTGGTGTGCGTTGGATATACTGAAACATAGTTGCAGAACCATATTAGATGGCGGTACCTCAAAATTCTGACTTTTCTTTTCTTGTCTCGCGTTTTTTCCTTTCTTCGCTGTAACGAATTTTCACTATTTTTTGCATGCGCTCGAATCTTGATCGAATTTGTAAATTCGTCCCGAGGTGGTGTGCGTTGGATATACTGAAACACAGTTGCAGAACCATATTAGATGGCGGTACTTCAAAATTCTGACTTTTCTTTTCTTGTCTCGCGTTTTTTCCTTTCTTCGCTGTAACGAATTTTCACTATTTTTTGCATGCGCTCGAATCTTGATCGAATTTGTAAATTCGTCCCGAGGTGGTGTGCGTTGGATATACTGAAACACAGTTGCAGAACCTTATTAGATGGCGGTACTTCAAAATTCTGACTTTTCTTTTCTTGCCTCGCGTTTTTTCCTTTCTTCGCTGTAACGAATTTTCACTATTTTTTGCATGCGCTCGAATCTTGATCGAATTTGTAAATTCGTCCCGAGGTGGTGTGCGTTGGATATACTGAAACACAGTTGCAGAACCATATTAGATGGCGGTACCTCAAAATTCTGACTTTTCTTTTCTTGTCTCACGTTTTTTCCTTTCTTCGCTGTAACGAATTTTCACTCTCCCAGGCGAATGAACTACAGGTTCCTAAAAATCTATGTCGTTTAAGGAAACGAATGTGTTTTCGTTTCTTTATGTCGATTTGTACCGATCCTCGCGAATATACGCATGAAAATTGAAGAGCATGTTTATACCGTAAATCTTCCGTGGCAAAGATCCGCGGTCTAGCTAGAAATTTAGGGTTAGCTAGGAAACATTAGCTGAAGTTTTTAAACCGTCGTGACGACAACGCGGTAATCCCGAGAATACTGTCGATTAACATTTTCGGTCGTTCGTTAAAATTACGTTCAGCAAGACCAGTACGTAATTACCGTTGTCGCGAGGCAAGGCATTACGTTGATCCAGCATCGCTAATCGATGGAAACGTCGGTCGGAAGGCAAAGGATGAGCGTTGAGATGATGAGAAATGCGTTTAGTACCGCGTTTTGATGGTTCAACAGCACTTGGACGTAGGACGTTTAACGTCCAAGTTTCTCGGGTCAATTATTGTCGTCGCATCATCGAGCATCGTCGGTTCTACCTCGAACAATGATTCTCAAAGCAAACACGAGGGTCCACTCCACGTTCTGGAAACCTTTTCATCTGCCTCGTAATCGTAATTCGCGAGTGGCTCGTTCACTTTCCTTTTTTTTTTTTTTTTTTTTTCGAAGCCTCTTTGACAGTGTTACGAGGATGCAACGCGTGCGCGATATCCTGTTTGTACAAATCCTTTTTCTCGTTTCTTCTCTCTCTCTCTCTTTCTCTCTCTTTTTTTGGTTAAGAGATGAAAAGTTGTTTGTAAGTTACTGATTATTTTGGCATTTATTTATTTGCTTGTTTTCATGTTAATTAACATTGCAGTTTGTAATAATGATGTTTACAATTCCTTCTGTAACATCTAATATTGCTTGATCCTTTTTTCTTTGGAAATAGTAGAATAATCTGTGCAACACTTGCGTAGTTGTTGTTGGTCAAATTTTTAGACAAAAATTCATATCTCAATTAAAATTTCTTTTATAACGTCTGATACTATTGCTTGATCTCTTTTTTGGAAATAGTACAATAATCTGTGCAACATTTGCTCGATAGTCAAAATTTTACAGAAAATCTCATGCTACGTATTCCTCGATTGAAATTCCTTCTATGACATCTGACACTGTTGCTTGAGCCTTTTTTTGGAAATAAATTTTATGCCACTTTTGCTAATCTTGGGGAATCCATTTCACCAATAATATAAATATAAAATGATAAAGGGAACGAGAGTAATTACGATCGTACAGAATACTAAATGTTGATGAGTAGATGAAAATAAATGCAGTTGATTAATTGTAGGTGAAAAATACAGGATTTTTGATACTTACCAATTGTCATTGCACCAATTCAGCAACAGGCAATAAATAAAACTCGAAAAATAAAGAACGTCTGAAGATTAAAATGTCCAAACATATGGCGTGTATTATGTTATCGATTTAAGTCTATTATAATTATAGCTTGCTCTATTTTATTTCTTGCTCGAACGCTCTAAAATATACCACGATAAATTTTATTCTGTCTCGCAAGGAGCTTCTCACTCTCAACCTCTTTGCAATACTTTTATTTTTATCGAAACACATGGCACCAAGCTCGCGGTACAGCACAAAGAAAAAGAGAAAACGAAAACATAACTTAGAAGAAATTAGAATACAATGCCAGATAATTTCAGAGCGCTGTTTCCATTTTTATCTTCCTCCCGGCGTCTTTTTATTTCTTCACTTTCGTTGCAAAAATTACCTCTTGTTTCTCTGACAGATGACAAAGATGAATAAACGACTCGTGACATTATTCCCTTGAACGATCGTGAAAATTTTCTTCTTATTAACGAGTCGACGATCCGACTCGTTAATAAAATTACAAGAATTATTTCACTGCGAGGAAAAAAGAAAAAGAAACAAGGAAACACAAGATTCTGCAGAGACTTGATCACGGCGCGAGCGAAAGCGGAAAATTAAATTCATCCGCATCCCAGTAATGAAATATTCTTTCCCGAACGCGGATATTAATTCTCCGGTGAAAAGGAACCGCCTCGGTCCTTTCTTTCATTCCGTTGCTCAAACGAACACGACGGTTTCGTCCGTTTCGAACTCTGGCTGAATTTGCTCCGTTTCAAATTATCTCGCGTCTCTGTGCACCATCGTGGATACACAACTTGCCGAAGGAACGAAAGATATACACGAAGAAATACACGAAGAAATACATGAAACGGGCGGTCGTCGCTTATTACGCGCCCGAGCGTTCTTAGGCAATATCCCCTTTGCGGTAGGGAAATTATCATCTCGGCCAGCGGACGATGTCCTTCGCTTTAATGTTCGATCTTGGCTGACGTTGCTTTAACGTTTGATCTTGCGCTGATAACGCGATAGCAGTGTCTGTTTTCACCACCTTGCTGTCGGGAAAATACGTCGGCGAACGCCTGTCGGTTCCCTCCCCTTTGCGGAATTCTCGCTCGGATCCCTGACTAAGAAATAGACTTCCCGTCTAGGGGAAAAGGTGCCTTCCTCTCTTATCCGAGCGAATCGTTCGAATCTGGCATTTAATTCAAGAGTTAAACTTCTGAAAGAAATTGATAATCCAACATTGTCAATTAACTTCTTGTCAATTTTTTTTTTCCGAAATTGCAACATTCTCTCAGTTTTAAGTATATATGACTGTAACCCAGGCAAAACAAATGATAAGTTTATTATTTCTATAGTAGTTTATTATTGTATACAATTTGTTTCTTATATTACTGTTTATTATTATTATATAATAGTAAGTTTATTATTTCTATAATAAGTAGTTTATTATTATATTATTGCTTATTATTGTCGTATAACAGCAAGTTTATTATTTCTATAATAAGTTTACTTCTTAATAATTTCTATCCAGTGATATCACACCGACAAGTTCAAAAAAGAAAGAAAGCGACAAATTATTGTATACGGTTCGGTCACTCGTTACGGTCCGCAATCAGTTGCGAATGACGTGCCACACACGTCGAGAATATTTGGCCAAAAATTGCAATATCTTCTGAGTTTTAAGTATATCGAAACATAACCCAAGCAAGACTAATAAATAACAAATTAATAAAAATAAATTAATAAAATAATTTATATAAATAATAATAAATTAATAAAATAATAAATTTATTACTTCTTAGTAATTTCTATCCAGTTATCGATGAATTCAAAAAGAAGACGAATTACTGTATACGGTTCGGTCACTCGTTACGGTCCGCAATCAGTTGCGAATGACATGCCACACACGTCGGGAATATTTGGCCCAAAGTTGCAATATTTTCTCGGTTTAGGCATATCGAAACCTAACCCGGTCAAAACTAATAAATAATAAATTAACAAAATAATTTATATAAATAATAATAAATTAATGAAATAATAAATAAAACTAATAATAATAATAAATTTATTACTTCTTAGTAATTTCCATCCAGTTATACACCGTTGAATTCAAAAAGAAGACGAATTACTGTATACGATTCGGTCACTCGTTACGGTCCGCAAACCAGTTACTAGCGCAAGAGGAATTAAATCGTTAAATAACGAAATAACAAAAGATTTGACAAGCGGCGCTCATTCATCAGACGTGTCAAGATTTATTAACGCGAAAGTGGAGAAAGGAACTAATTAATTCTCCCGGGGGGGGAAGGGAAAAGGAAAGGGCTCCTCTTTTTCCGATTCAGATCGTTGTTAACACGGTTGAAAGTGATGCTCGTGTAATGTAACGAGCACCGACAACACTGACACTGCATTTAACGCTCTGAATTACAACTCGTACCCTTTTCTTTTCTTTTTTTCCCCAAGAGGTAGTAGAAATTTCAAATGCAAGCTCGTCGCGCGCGTTGAATTCCACTTCCTCGAGTCAGCCACGCGCGGCGAATGAGAAATAATAAATCGACGCGCGAGAGGAAAGTTTTAAACACCCCCTCCCCCCCCTCCCGCCCACCCTCTCGTTTCATTCATTTTTTACAGCTTGGATTACTGTTTCGAGATGCAACTCGAGCCGGGTTCTTCGTCAGTTATTGAAGAAACCAATTTCAATACCAGCGGCGAGCGTTTCTTGCTTGCGTTATCAAAATCGCCGTTCTTGAATGCCCTCTTGCAGAAGCGGGTCGCTTTAATTCTTTCTTTCTCTCTTTCCACGCGACTCGATCAATTTCTTCGCGGCTTTTTCCTTTCGTAAAAATTACGACTCGAGATGTGACGAGAAACACGTTATTAATAGTGATAGTAATGATTAATTTCAGCTGCGTCTTTCGTCTTTCTTTTGACAAACTGAAACGTTCAGTACATTTTCCTCTTAATTGAAATGTGAAACGTGTTTTATTTTATTTTGCTTGAAAGAGCGATCTTTCTTGCTCTCTCGATGGATGTAGGATCGTTAAAAGAAAACGGAAGAAAGAAATTGAATTTTACGTCACGAACGATTCGACAACTAATTTCATCTTTGAAAATTACCGTTTCTTCTTTTCTATCTCTTCGAGGTACATTATTGTCTCGAGATTGCTTCAATGAAAGAATAAAACTGACGAATAATCCGGGGTTTCAGTTTCTCTCTTCGGAACGTCCTTCTCCTCGCAATTTGAATCGTTAGCCTTCGGTTTAATAAGACCGAAAGGAAAATGCACGAATCGAAGATATTATTTCGTAGCTCGAAACAATCAGGAAGAACTTTTTCCCAGGCGTACAATCGACACGATGCTTTAGACACTTCTAACAATTTTTTTACAAATCTAATACTGAAATGACCTACCACGCACGTCGAAAATTTTTTGTCCCAAAGTTGCAATATTTTCTTAGTTTTATGTATATTTAAGTGTAATCCAGGCAAAACAAATAATAAATTTATTACTTTTATTACAAAAAGAAAGCGACGAATTATTATGTATGCGGTTTGGTCGCTCGTTATGGTCCGCAATCAGTTGCCAGCGCGAGTGGTCAATGTACATACCTCGGTAAATATCGCATGAGGCTAAATTAATGATCACGTCGCGAACTTTGTCGATGGAAAATTGCTCGAGATTTATCCCCCTTTCTTTTTCTTTTCTTTTAAGTTACGCAACGTCCTAGTGCAATAATTTATCTCCGAAGTTCTGAAAAGGGGCAACAACTTCCCCTGCATACACTTTTGCCTTTATTTCTTCGATCGGATCGCACGAGAATAGGAAATGTTTCTCGTTCAAGAAATTCCGAAGAACCTCGCGACGATTTCTGATTAAATAATTACGAGGGAAATTTGAATTATTTAATGCTACAACTATCGATTGTTGTTAATTTCTTCTTAAGAACTGGACTAAAAGAATGGTTGCAAAGAATTCCCGAGATTCGACTCTCAAAAACCGATCCGCCAACAAACGAACAATTTAGTCCTCTAACCTTATGCTAGATGCTCCGCGAGATTCTGCATAACCGAGAATGTGAGAATGCCAGCGAGGAATTTTCGGCTGCTTTCCCCGCATTTCGCGTACGCTCCGAGAAATCCGAAACACGTACGTGTACAGAGACACGTCGGCAGTGCCCTCAGCACCCAGAATCCTCCAACTCGCGATCCTCGGCTGTTACGCTTATCATTAAATAATTAGAAAAAATTCTAAATTCCACTTTCGAGTCTTTTCTGTTACTGAAACCGGAAGCTTTCTACGAAATTGGCGAAAAATAAATAAAATAACGCGGTGTAAAGTGGAAATTACGTCTTTAGATACTATATTATAAATTGTTATAAATTAAATCATATAATACATATAAATTATCACATTAGTACTACACCGTGTTATAGTTAATTCATATCATTTGTTAATGCGTTCTATTAACATTGAATTTCATTTAAAACGGTATAAATATCTGCGTTCAAACATTGGCAAACATCGTAAATCCAAAGACATGATCATGTTATATCATATATCACATCGTATTACATGTACATTAATTGGTACCATATCACAATGTCATATTATAAATTAGAAAACATCGAATTTTATTTAAAAAAAGAAAAAAGACCAAGTGGGTAAATATCTACATTTAAACTTTGGCAAACATTACGAATCCAAATACGTGATCGTGTATCGCATTATACGTCATATCAATTAGTAACGCAACCATATTATACTGTATTACAAATTGAGAAACATCGAGTCTTACTTTAGAAAATCAAGTATCTACGCTCAAACATTGGCAAACATCGGGAATCCAAGAACGTGGTTGAAATTTCAATTCGAGCAGCATCCTCCATCCCGTAAACGTAATCGATATTACAGAAAATAATAATCCTCAGATGACCGCAACGACTGGCACGTGATCTTCGTGCATTTTCTCAATCGGACGAAACATGTGGACCTAAGTGCCACAACATATATACGTACATATCTGCTAGATCGCGAGCATTTTCCTTGGCTTGCCGACTGCCTGCCCTCCTCCCCATTTGGCACGGGTACGACGTTATCACTTTGGCAAGTTAACACGCGACAAAACGACGGCGTCGGTGATTCTCGATGTCGCAGTTACCGATATCGGTCGATTCGTTTCTTCCTGTTACGACGTGGATAAGGAGAAACTTCCGAGAGGTCTTTCCCTCGACCTGACTCGTCCTCGAGCCCACTTCTTAATGCCGCAGCTATTTGACCGAGTATGACATTTGATCGAGAACGTGGGCTTCTCTTGTAGAAGTTTCTTACAGATTTCTCATAGGTTCTTTTTATAAATTTCCCAACGTTGACGAAGCACCAGTCACTCAACAAATCTCACGTCGCGATAAAGAATCGAGCCTTATCTCGTTAGATTTCCAACGTAAGCTGCGATTCTAATGTGACGAAGCATTAATCATCCAATGCCGGCTTTTACATCGAAGGATTCTCTTGATGAGTTCTCTGTGCATGTACGCGAGGTACGGGGGAATTGAAAGTCGACGAAGCGTCGTCGATCGTCCGATGAAGAATTCGGTTTTACCTTTCAAATGCTTTGTAACTCTTACGAAGAATGATAAGTTGACGAGACATTAATCATCCAGGAATTTCCGCGGCGATTGCCAAGTCTCGGTAGCTCGATAATTTTTAAATCCGCCGCGTGTTCAATCTACCATCGATAAATACACGAAAACAATAGAGTAAGTCCGAGTGAGATGGCTCGATCTTGTTACACAGATCATTAAATGTCAATTTTCAGCTTTTTTTTTTAATGGTATATCGTATCTTGATCGTAAGTCTTCTTGTTTGTTTTTTTATTTGAGAAACAAGGTGAATTATAATATAATTGAACAGTCTCAAAAGTTTTCTGCTTATGCTTTAAACATTTTACCGAAAAGTAATAACTTTTTCGGAATACAGTGGAATACGTTAATGGTTACATTTCTGTAACGAGATATCGTGGTATCGTTATAGAATAGACAAGTGAGTCATCGCTATCAGACTATCGAGTTAGGTCAGTCCCATCGTCCTTGACTCATCAAGAAATTGTCTAGAATAGTTGGGAAATAGTTTTCTAGAGAATCATGAACCAACTGAATGTAAAAGAAAACTTAGCAATAGAGGATTATGTCGTGTCTCGTATTTTGAGACTGTTAGAGCAAATCTCGACGAGAAAATCTCTCAAGTCTAACGTGGATGAGACAATTAAATTAAAAGCTAAAAATTGAACTCGAAATGTACACTTTTTATCTAGATCATCTGACCTGGATGAGACGCATCTTTCGCATAAGATTTGTTCTGTTTCGCAAATCTACAATTATTCTTTAATTTTCTGTTTGCAACGTCACAAATTTATACGTATGTGTTTAAAATGTCGATTTACTTCCAAAGAACTAAACTTAGGACATCAATAACCTGAGCAAATACAAATTTTCCTTGCCCCTAAAATATAAGTACTAATTGCCAAACCATATATCCCTGGCATGCCTGCTTTCCTTAAAAACTCTAACCTTAACACATAAAGTTAATAAATCTCAAATGAAGTTTCTAAAGCTTAAATAAACAAAAAAAAAAATATATCAATCTTTTTCAAGATGTAACAATTCTTTAAATGAATAAAAGAAGTGGGCCATCACTTACCCTAAGTTTACAAAATTGCAAAGAAACAACCGTCGCCTCGATCCATCTTATTTCTCGCGCGATAAGATGGAAGACGAGGAACGAGAGAACAGGCGAAGAACGAGGGAATCTTCTCAACAGCGGTGGACAAGAGAGTAGCTTACGCTCGCGATGGCTCCCTTTAGCCACTCGAGACGCCTCCACAAGACGAGGAGAGCTCTCTCTCTCTCTCTCTCTCTCTCTCTCTCCCCCTCTCTGACGCTGACATTGTAAATTTTCTAAGTCAAGAATTTGCTATCGATCGCGTGCACCCCCGAGAAGGGGGGAGGAGGCCAGCTCGCCTCCGCCAACTCGGTCAGTTCGGCGTGTTGCACGGTTCTGCACGCGTTCCTCCTTCGCCCATTGACCCAATTTCATCCGGCGGCGGGGTCAGCTACGTACGTACATTGTTTCAGATCCTGTGCGCATCCATGCCGCGGCCACGTAATGAAAGTCATTCTTCAAATTCCGTCACAGGTCCCGGACGAATCGATCAAATTTTTCCTCCGTTTCCACGCCTTTCTCGCCGTTTAATTATCGCGAGAGAGTCCGCGACTCCATTTTTATTACCACCCACGCTCTCTGCCCCCACCCCACGAGTTGAGGGGGAGAGAGGTCATTCGCTGAACGACAGTACTTCGTTTTCTTTTTTCTTCTCGCTTTTTTTTAAAAGCAATCTCTTTCTACTTTTTTTTTTTTTTTTTTTTTTTAGAGTAATCCACCGGCAGCGGATTTTATTCTCGCACGTGCGCGGCGCACTGTATTTTCTTCCTTGCGCAAGCAGATTTTTTTTCTACCGTTAAATGTTCCAAGATCCTACTGCAGTTAAATACTTTTAGGTCTCGAAGGTGTTGCAGCGTACGACAATTGAAAAATTTTGTCGTGTCAAATTTTTGGTAAGAACGCGCAAGACTTTAACCACTTGCGCTGGCAAGTGATTGCGGACCGTAACGAGCGACCAAACCGTATACAATAATCCGTCGCTTTCCTTTTAAACTCGTCGGTACGATATCACCGGATAGAATATATTTAGAAGTAATAAATTTATTATTTGTTCTACCTATACTTAAATATACTTAAAATTGAGAAAACATTGCAATTTTCGGGACAAATAATTCTCAACGTGCATGGCACGTCATTGCAGCGCAAGAGGTTAACCACGCAACTAATTGCGGACCGTAACGAGCGACCAAACCGTATACAATAATTCGTCGCTTTCCTTTTAAACTCGTCGGTACGATATCACCGGATAGAATATATTTAGAAGTAATAAATTTATTATTTGTTCTGCCTATACTTAAATATAGTTAAAACTGAGAAAACATTGCAATTTTCGGGACAAATAATTCTCAACGTGCATGGCACGTCATTGCAGCGCAAGAGGTTAACCACGCAACTAATTGCGGACCGTAACGAGCGACCAAACCGTATACAATAATTCGTCGCTTTCCTTTTAAACTCTTCGGTACGATATCACCGGATAGAATATATTTAGAAGTAATAAATTTATTATTTGTTCTGCCTATATTTAAATATAGTTAAAACTGAGAAAACATTGCAATTTTCGGGACAAATAGTTCTCAACGTGCGTGGCACGTCATTGCAGCGCAAGAGGTTAACCACGCAACTGATTGCGGACCGTAACGAGCGACCAAACCGTATACAATAATTCGTCGCTTTCCTTTTAAACTCGTCGGTACGATATCACCGGATAGAATATATTTAGAAGTAATAAATTTATTATTTGTTCTGCCTATATTTAAATATAGTTAAAACTGAGAAAACATTGCAATTTTCGGGACAAATAGTTCTCGACGTGCGTGGCACGTCATTGCAGCGCAAGAGGTTAACCACGCAACTGATTGCGGACCGTAACGAGCGACCAAACCGTATACAATAATTCGTCGCTTTCCTTTTAAACTCTTCGGTACGATATCATCGAATAGAATATATTTAGAAGTAATAAATTTATTATTTGTTCTGCCTATACTTAAATATAATTAAAACTGAGAAAACATTGCAATTTTCGGGACAAAAAATTCACGACGTGCGTGGCCGCTCATGCGACTCCAGTCTTCACATCCTGTTTTCACGTCTCTTTTATGACCGGTGTTAAGCAAAAATCTGATGAAACGCTACTCGGTTCGCTGCGCCTGCGTTCGTAAACACGGCGTAAAGCGCGGCCAAAGCGAGCCAAATCAAAGAGAAGTCGAAAGGAAAGAGGAACGAGTGGAATTGATCAACGAGTCAGGGAAAATTAGGAGATCCGCAGAAGCGGGTCGCGGGCTTTTTCGAATCGAACGACGGGACGAGGTTTAACAGTTTCCGATAAAGAAGTTAAATTGATTTCGCGTTCAAAGGGAGTAAACACGAAAAATACTGTGAACGAGTAACGAACCGATAAACAGAAGTCTAAACGCGAGTCTGCGTCGCTAAATAATAACCGTGCTTCTTAATTTCTTTCGTTGGAAGTTGATCAATTAATGTTAATATTAATGTTTGTTGACCCTGTAAAACGTTGTTATAAAATTTTTATAATGTGTACAATACATAACAATATTATAATATTTTATAATGTGTAAAATAATATGATATAATATAATAATTACATATATCAATAGTTTATGATTATATAATCAATGTATATATAGTTATTATAATTATAATAATCAGTTTAGCAAACAAAAAGGACTCGTAATATTCCAAAAAGGTGTTGAACGTTAAAAATTTTTTTCACGTTTCGTACCCAAGATAATTTTCAATTTTTGAGAGATGTGATTTTAAGATTTTGAGATTCGAGAGAAAAAGAGAGAGAGAGATTATGGGTCGAAGATTTACCGAAAGAACGCTGCCAGAGCCATTTTTTTAAATTTTTCGTTTCTTTACTCGAGAGTCACCTAATTCCCCTGTTTCCTCCCACTCGTGTTGTAACACGGTTTTCTCTGTCAAAATATAAAAGCGCCAGAGGCCACGCTGAAAGTGTACTAATTCATAGCTGTCGACATTCCCCTGGTTTTAAAAGTGGTTTTTTCCTTCCTCCTCGAATTCGTCTCGCTTGTCGTCGCGTGTCGCGAACGGGCACGAGAGTTTAGCGCATAAATATCGCTACGCCGCGTACCGTGAAATATGAAAAATGAGCAGAGGGGCAGAGGACAAAGAGGAGGAAAGAGGAGGAAGTGGGAAGTAGTACACGCCGATGCAATCAGCGGAACTAAATTGTTGGCGATGTAAGTTCCCTGGTGTGCGATATCACCGGCGATAATTTACGATGGGCTACGTTTAAATGGATATAGAAATTTCCCGAGTTTGATTGGCCCTGCATGAATTATGCTCGCCGGTGCCGGGAAGTGCGCGCGAAATGGGTCAGTAATTAAGCGCCGAGAGAGCGAGGATTCGAAATTCGGCTGAAGCGATAGCCGAGGAGGAGTCGTTCGGCCGCGATAATTGAATTAGAAATGCGAGCCGATCGATCATGCTCCCTTTTTCTCGCGGCTCTCGCGTCGTTCGGAACTCGACTCGCTCATTGAAATCTGACGAGCTTCCAGTGACATTCAAGCGAGCGAGACGAAGAAATTGACGTTGGACGTTGCTGGACGAAGAGCGATGAATCCGGCGTGTGAACATCGACCGCTATTATTTTCGAGTTATTATTTATTTAGAGAGCATCGCTTTGCCAGTGAAACGAAAACGAAAAGTCGTCGATAATATGATACTTGAAGAGTTTCGTCTCGTTTCGAAGCACGAAGTGTCCTTTTTTTTTTTTTTTTTTTTTTTTTCTTTCAAAGGTAATTTTATAATGTATCACGCAGCGGATGAAAGAGTGAGAATACTGAAATTGAAAAATTCAAACGCGCGCAGAAGCATTGAAAAAGAATTTTTTCATGACTGAATTCATCACGGTCTTCAAGATTGAAGTGTCCTTTTTTTGAAAATCAAACAATCTGGAACTCGTGATGCGACTTTCTTCAGCATCTTATTGAACTTGGAATATTAGGATGAAACAATGGAACTTGAAGAGAATTTTATTACATTTAACTATTCAAATAAAATGGCAGGGAAAATCGTATAGCGAGTTTGAAGAAGACGTTGTAAAGGAGAAGCTTCAACGTTCAAAATAACGATAGATTCAATTACGAAAAAGATGTTGTTAATATTTGGATTTAACTACACGATGTAAAGTAATCTTCGAGAGAGACGAACCAAAGATTTCACACTTTAACGTTGATCAAGTTCAGATTCATCGTCACTCTTCATCTTCTTCTTGTACTTAGTTGTATCAGTTCAGATTGTTAACAATTTTTCATTGTTGACAATCTCACTGACGCAATGACACATATTCTTTACAGATTTGAAACTTCATCGAACGAAAACTGTTACTTCTACGCAACTCTCGTCGAATCGTCGAGCAAACAAATAATTCGCCAAAACAACCAGCAAGCTAGTCGAAGCGATAAAAATTCGTTTTCACTCTCGAGCGAAAAATCCTCGATTGTTCGATTCTATTGCACAACTACTAACGTTCACCGAAATACTCTTACCTTCGTGCTCTCTACAAACTTCCGGGGAAGGGACTATCTCAGAACAGATCACGAAGGCTTGATGAACTTGCCTAGCAGAATCGAGAATAATCAGTTTCATCCCCGAGCTGTTCTTCGAGTTTCTGCCCTCGCAATTAACTGTAATTTCCGGCTCACGATCTCTGACCGATGACCATACGAGAGACGACGGCGAGAATTTTGAAACTTTGGCCATGCATATTGGTCAAAGTCACCATTGGCGGCCCTGATTGCCAATAATCCTGCTAACGAATGCCTTCGATCTTCCTGCGTAATATGCCCTCCACTCACGCCCAATAATTCTCCCCTGAAATGCGTAACAAAAACTAATGCACCACGTTTCTTCCTGCACGCTCGTCTGTGATTTTCGGTCAACGGCCAGGTTGCGTGTCGGGAGCCTCGAAATATTCTCTAATCTACGTTCCCAGATCGTGAAGCGTTCCCAACGTTCGCTGCGGCCCTGTAAAACGCAAACTTGCAAATCAGAAACGCGATCGGTTATCGCAGAATAAACTGAATTCGGCACGAATCGCGCGCAAATGAAACATGAATAACATATATATATATATATATATATATATATATATATATATATATTGCGAAACATCGTGTGAAATAAAACTATCGTAAAGGTTCGTCGTAAATATAAATTTTAAATTAAACGGCTCATTTTACTTAATTTTGTTGTCACGAGAGGGAAGATATATCGCGAGGGTACATATAAGCAACACGTACGAAGTGTTTGGTATTTTTGTCAAACTTCGAATTCGCTGTTACGGCATGTTCACGTTACGTTACGCTACTTAATCTGTAACTCGTTTACGAACAAACTCTGTGTGACACTATTTCTTCATTGCCGTCTGTAGGTTCATGCTTCTAAAATTTTGTCAGTGGAACACCCTGTATAATCGTTTTGTTTCACAAATAGAATCTATTTTTCATCATTTCTTCAATAATTTACTTACGAGACACCCTGTAGAATCATTTTATTTCACGAACATAATCTAGTTTTAACCATTCCTTCGATAATTCATTTGTGAAACACCCTGTAGAATCATTTTATTTCACGAAGGTAACCTAGTTTTAACTATTCCTTCAATAATTCACTTACGAGACACCCTGTAGAATCATTTTATTTCACGAACATAATCTAGTTTTAACCATTCCTTCGATGATTCATTTGTGAAACACCCTGTAGAATCAGTTTATTTCACGAACGTAACCTAGTTTTAACTATTCCTTCAATAATTCACTTACGAGACACCCTGTAGAATCATTTTATTTCATAAATACCTACAGTCCTTCAATATTTTACCTAAACATCCTATACAATCATTTTATTTCACAAACATAACCTATTTTTCCTCCAATATAATTCACTTTACGAAACACCCTGTACAATCATAACCTATTTTTAACCATTCCTCCATATACATAATTCACTCGAACAACATTTCGTCGCATCTACCGGCGGCACGACCCACTTCCTTCGGCCGTAAAAAAAACTCACTTCCTTCATTCGAATGTAAATTCGTTCCCAAAAGTGGACAAGGGGAAAAACGACGAAAAGAGAAAAGAAGCCAGAGAAAGGCGCTCGCTGTCGATCAACGACCCTTAGCATGCACGCCCATCCCCCGAACGACGTGGCAAACCCCTGTTTCTCGCCAGCACGAGCCACCAGCGATCGTCGTGCGAGGCAAGATACGGCCGTGGCATAAATAATTTTACTATTCTACCCAGCGGACTAATTCACCCTCCGCGGGAACGTGGACACACGTACGTACGTACATAGGCACGTGTAGAGGAATTTCGGTGGTTGGAGGTTGGAATGGCGTGCACAGTGGGCCATGGCGCACTGGTAATTCCGAGCAGGTTGTTATCAGGATCCTACGTCGACGGAATAGCCAAGCGGACGTCCGGTGGGCCACGACAGGGTTCCAGGTAACGCGCGGCGGCGCGGACTTTCACCCTTCAGCCGAGGGGGGAGGGGGATAATTCATAGCATTGGGGGTAATGGCGATCGCGTTATCATGCCTTAATGCCATTTTCGACCGTTCCGTGAAATTCCGCTCGCTTGCCTCCACTTTTCCACGAAGATTGCTGGCTTGGCTGCAGGAAACGGATGGTTGAACGATCGAGAGACTACCGTGGAAAATCGGTGGAACTCGTGTCAAGATGTTTGTCGTTTAAACGTACGACGGGATTAACATCCGACGATGATGACGAACGCGCGCAAGAGGGATGAAAAGACACGGTGATGAACAGAGGAAGCTTTCATCTGGATAACGTCGCGAAAAATCGGGATGTTAACGAAAAATTGTAAATTGGCATTAACGGCGATGAGAGATTCTAGTATCGAGGGGATACTATAATATATATGTATCTATAATCATCTCTGTAATTTGTAATTTAAAATTTTGTTTTTGATTTATATAACGTATGTATATTAATTATTTTATGTTTCTGTTTATTTAAATTAATATATATATATATATATATATATATATATATATATATATATTATATATAGGGTGTTTCGTCTAACTGATTGTGAGTACAGTGAAATATCTCGAAAAGTGTTGAAGCTACGAAAAAAATGTTTATACAAAAGCTATTCAGCATAAAACTATGTCATACTATTAACAATTTTTTCATGCATATGATGGTGGAGAATATTTCAAGGTCGATCTTTTTAAACCAGACCATACATTTTCGTCGTATTACAACGAATCTAACGATCTAGAATATTGTACCGTTTCTTCTAGTTCATTAAGAACAATGAAGTTTGCGTTAGTTTACGTGACAATCGACGCTCTCGTCCTATGCAGACACGACGCGACCTGATGCACGATACGCAATACGCTTATTTCAGCATCCTTAATTAGTTAGAGCTGCCCCTAACGACACAGGGGGTTCCGAAAGAACCACTGGAACCAAATTAAAAAGGACGCCAGACTACCTAAGTACCTAACCTCGTCCTTTCGGACGAGGCTGCAGTTCCCCGATTTCAGACACTGACAACGAAAGTTGGAAAATCTACTCTAGTGCAATGACAGTAACAACGAACGAAAGAAAAGAGGAGAGAAGAGATCCCTAATCTTGTCAGAAGTTAAATAAACGTGCCTCTGTACAGAATACGCTCACAGTGAATTTACAGATATTAACTGTCTTATGATTGACTAAAACTAAACGCACGCGACTTAAAACTAAACGCACGCAACTTAAAGCTAAGACGCACGCAACTTAAAACTAAACGCACGCAACTTAAAGCTAAGACGCACGCATCCCACGATGTCCTTGCGAGATCCCTCGTCGTCCCAGATATTAACTATCTTATAATTAACTAAAACTAAACGCACGCAACTTAAAACTAAGACGCACGCATCCCACGATGTCCCTGCGATATCCCTCGTCGTCCATCGGTGGGGGCCCAATAATTTACTTATCAACTAATTGTCCCTACAGTTCAGTTTAGATCGTGAAATGAAGAAAGGAAAGAAATTTTCACGGTCTAAACTGAACTGTAGGTTGCGTAGTTCTTAGCTTGATATCGTTTTACAAGCATTAAAGTTTGTAAAACTCTAATGTTTGTAAAAAGATATCAATTACCAGGTCTCACCACGAGGAGGTGACTACGCACGAGACCCACCCCGAGCCCTAATCCCAACCACCCTCCATTACATGCAAACAACTCGGCATTCTTAAGGAATGCAGAGATTTTATTCTATTTGGCCCGGGGTTACGAACAAAGGAGACAGACGTTCAATAGTTCAATCTCAACTTAAGCCTAAATCTTAACTCTAAAGCGCATGCATGAGATTGAACTAAGGAACTCTGTCTCCCGAACAACGATCGCGTTAACAATCATATAGTATATATCACTCATACAATCATACATTATATACATTACATACGATCATACGTTACATACATTGCATACAATCATTCATTACATACATTACATACATTACATACAATCATACATTACATACATTACATATATTACATACATTACATACGAATGCAAGTCATACAATATGTCGCAATCACTCGCAGCCTTTCATACTAACCACACACTCGTCTAACATAAAAAGTTACACAATAATTGTACAATAATTCGCAGCCCTAACAGCGCATTCTGTACCAAAGACGTGTTTGTCGAACTTTGAACGAAATCAGGAGAATGAAACTATTAACACGCTTGAACATCGTATTTTTCAAGGGATGTAACGCGAAATGAAACCGCGATTTGCCAATGTGCCAAATCAGGGTTCGAGCATTTAGAGGCAAGTAGTCCAGCGCTACCCCCAACGACACAGTGGGGTTCCAATGAACCACTGGAGTCGAATTACAAAGGACGCTAGACTACAAGAACCGAACTTCATCCTTTCGGACAAAGCTGCAGTTCCCCGACTTGACACACTGACATCGCGGTCTGTCAGTGAGTCAAGTCGAGGTTCGAGCACTTAGCGGCAAATAGTCTAGCGCTACCCCCAACGACACAGTGGGGTTCTTCGGAACCACTGGAGCCGAATTACAAAGGACGCTAGACTACAAGAACCTACCTCGTCCTTTCGGACGAGGCTGCAGTTCCCCGATTTGACACACTGACAAAGAAAGTTGGAAAATCTACTCTAGTGCAATGACAGTAACACTAGTAACAATAAACAAAAAGAAAAACGCGGAGAAAAGGGATCCCTTATTTCGTCCCGAGTTAAATGAACGTGTCTTTGTACAGAATACGCTCACAGTGAATTTACATAAACTAAACGCAACTTCAAACTAAACGCACGCAACTTAAAACTAAGACGCACGCATCCCACGATGTCCCTGCGAGATCCCTCGTCGTCCATCGGTTGCCCGCTGGGGGCCCAATAATTTACTTATCAACTAATTGTACCTACAGTTCAGTTTAAATCGTGAAATGAAGAAAGGAAAGAAATTTTCACGGTCTAAACTGAACTGTAGGTTGCGTAGTTCTTAGCTTGATATCGTTTCACCAACATTAAAGTTTATCGTTTATCGTTTTACAATTTAGCTTGATAACGTTTTACAAACTGTAATGTTTGTAAAACGATATCAATTACCAAGACCCACCACGTGGAGGTGACTACGCACGGGTCTCATTATAATGGATCGTAAAACAGTACTGTTTCATATATTTCTCACACAGGTCTCAACTTGTATTTAATTTAAGTAAATTTTTAGAAAAAGGAATGGTATTCGTAAATTTCGAGGCATATTTGTTTGATCGATCTAATGACTAATTTAAGATATTGAATAAATATTCTTGTTTGACTAATTAATAATAAAGGACTAAATTATTTTCCAAATTATAGATTCAAAGAGAAATTGTGAAAGTGTCTAATAATATTTAAATAGCAATAGTATAATGGTTAGACTAATATTGTCTATGTATATGCAAAACGTACATCATGTAATTGTTAAAATCTTGTACGACTACGATACAAGTAATGGAAATTGAACTCGTATTCAGGTTCAAATAATCACGATCAAGTATTAATCCAAAACCAAACCATGTATCTTACCAATCGTTGAAGTCAGAACTGTAGATTAACGTTTGATTGCAGACATATTATTTAAAATTTTTCTGCTAAGTTTTGGTCGATGTGGACGGAAGTTTAATTAACAATGAGGAGCCTCCTTACCGGTGAAGGTTAATTTATATTTCGGTCGTCAGTGATCCAAAACTGTTGATAATTTTTTTTCAAATTTCTAAAATTTGGTCGATGTGTATACGACGGAAGTTTAATGGATAATGATCCTCCGTATGTATGTTTCGGTCGTCAGTGATCCAGAACAGTTGATAATTTTTTTCAAACTTCTAAATTTGGTCGATGTGCCCACGACAAAACTTCAATTCTTAATGAGCTCTTGTTTCTGTATCAGTTGACATTAATCTGATCTTTCGGTCGTTAATGTTGCAATATAGATAATTAAAATTTCTTAGAACTGTATTAGTGGCTCGAATACTACAAATGATTAATTAAAAATTTGAATTATTACTTAGGAATGTTATAGAAGAGAATTTATTGTTTAATTGTTACAAATAAATTACTAGAAATATTAGATAATATTTAAAGAATTATAAAAGAGAATTTATTGTTTAGTTGTTACAAATAAGTTATTTGAAATATTAGATAATGTTTAAACAAGTAGAATATTCAGAAATATTATTTAGAAACTCACTCCTAAATTTTGGTCGATGTGCACACGACGAAAGTTCAATTGGTAATGTGTCTCTGTACCGCTGAAAGTTAATCTATTGTTCCGATCGTCGGTGACCCGGAACTGTTGATAATTTTTTTTTTTTTTCGGAACTGTATTTTTCTATTATATAATAGTTTTTAGATTTCTATCGGAAGGTTAGAAGTTTAGACTTTCATAAATATGTTACAAATGTATTAATTTATCAATTTTTTAATCTATAACTGGCTAAAACTAAATTTACACCTTCATGATTTTAATTTTTATGACTGCATTGATGTATATTAAGTAGAAATTTATGTAGAGAAAAGTTATCTAGTCAAAAATCGAGTTAAGCAGTGATCGTCGCTTCAGAATAACATATAAGCGCAACATATAGAAATTTTCGCTCGTTTATTGTTTCAGACAGCATGAAATAAATATATGTATTATGTAACTGTTTTTCCCGTTATTGTAAATAAATAATTTAATTAATATAAATGTATTATTGAAACTATGAAATAATGCTTCAATCACTGATTCAATTATGTTATAATTAAATAGTTAAAATTGTTAATATACAAAAATAGCATCGACATACATTATTTTACAGTTTTAATAATTCATTTGAAACAATTAAATTATTTCTACAATACTTCTAGACATTATTTAATAATTTTTACAACTTTCATATCAAACGATTAAACAATTAAATTACTCATTTCATTCAATAAGTCAAAGTCATTTCTCTCAAGTACATTGTTCAAGATTCTTGTAAATTATTAGTTAAAAATTTTAATTAACACTTAGAAATTACAGAAGAGAATTTATTGCTTAATTGTTGCAAGTAAATTATTAGAAATATTAGATAGTGTTTAAACAATTAGAATATTCAGAAATATTATTTAAAAATTCACTTCGAAAGTTCAATCGATGTGCACACGACGAAGGTTCAACTTATAATGACTTTTGTCCTGCTCAACCTTCAGGTAAAGTCAGTGATCCACAGTGGTGGTAATCTTTGTAAAAACACTTTTTCTATTCAGCAGTCAGTAATTTTACGGTTTTATTGTTTCATAGCCTCCATTAATTTAAGGCAACAATAAATACTGCAATTTCTATGTTTTTTGCAAAGTGAAACTACGTTTGCACGGTTAGTTTTTAACTTATAATTATTTTTGAGATATACTAAATGCTGATTTATAATTCTGTGACATATAACACTAATTTATGTAAAAAATAATTATATTACAGTCAAAAATTAAATTGATCGTTTTCTTAAGAATAGCTATGCAAATAAGAAATCGTTCACATTTAATTCAACAATTTTCGATGTAGATGTAACATTATTCCACAGACGAATAAAATGTTAATATCAACATACATGTGTAATAAATACATATTTAATTTCGAAGACTGATAGTCCAATTTAACTCAAAATTTTTAAGTACAAAAATTATAATAGAGCGAGATTAAAGTCTGTTTCAAAACTTGTTTGATTGATTAATACTAATAACGTGTGACAAACGAAATAAATATCATATGTCTGAAAAAGAAATACAATTTTTTTTCACGGAGAGAGCACAGTGTGAAACTTCTTTACACGCGAGACATTTTCGGAATTTTTCATCAAGACTTTCTACATATCCCCCCGGTGTTGTTTCGACAATATTTCGAAAGAAAATGAGAGAGAAAGAGGGGCGGGGAAGGGGAGGTGGGAGAATTAAAAGCGCAGCCTTGCGAGAGAGAAGTATTAAATGTCAGGGCAATTTTATGAAGGAAATGAGCCCTTTTAAGCTTTGAAACTGAACCGTGCCGTCCGAGAATTAGCCGATTCTTTCGCGTTGCGGCTACGCGCGTATACAATGGGCCCCCGGAGGTTGAAGTTAATTACGCGAAAGAGAGTTGACTTTGAACGATGATCCGTGTAATAAAAATTCCCGCTTTATTGGTTTTTCAAGTATCGTTGCCAGGTTAATGGATTTGATTAATTACACGAAGAAAGGCCTGTCA
This sequence comes from Tetragonisca angustula, assembly GCA_036937485.2. NCBI lineage: Eukaryota > Metazoa > Arthropoda > Insecta > Hymenoptera > Apidae > Tetragonisca > Tetragonisca angustula. The sequence continues at coordinate 474,274 of JAWNGG020000167.1, forward strand.
TTAATCACGTGTACGCCGTGCGTAACCAAGCTTGCCGGCGCCGTCGTTATCATTACGAAATTGATAACCGATCTTACACACGATCGATCATCATCCGCGAGCCACGTTGTATAAATCACGACGATGATACAGGCGTGAGAAAAGACTCGTTGCTAAAAATTTTGAAACTAATTCCACGGAGGAGGAATTTTAATATTTCACCACCTATTTGAATAAAATTTTATTTTCATTCGTAAGAACGTATGTACGTGCAAATTAAAATCCTCCGTCAACCGTGAAATAAAACATCGACCTTGGAATTGGATCAGCATACTCGGAATTAAAAGATTCCGTGTAGAGGAGTTGTATTTGAAAAATCCTCGCGCGTCACGGAACAGCCCTTTGCCTTCTCAGTGAAACGTACACTTCCGGGTGATTCGCCGCGCGCGGTAAATCCTCTCCGATGGCAAGTCGAATCATCCCTCAAGGATCGTGCATCATTAATCACCGAGCCGGGCGTGATACGTACCTACTCACGTCGGTGTTGGCGATGTGTTATCAGTATCACGGATCGATTTGGTTTAGCGAACCAAATGTCGGTCGACGGCCCTTTTTAGCTTCGTTTCAGCGGAACTTTTTCGCTCCGCGGTGTCGAACAGACGCCGTCCGAGTCGGCGCTGGGAAATATAGAACGAAATAGAAAAGACGGCCAAGATTGATACACGAAATTTATGGTGTCGCGGCACGAGACCTCGAACGATTTCTTTCCTCTCTTTTTTTAATCAACCACTGTTGACCGCGTTGCGCGCGAAACGTTGATCGCGTGTTTCAGGAAGGACGCAAACTCAGATCGAATGGAAAATACGCTTCGGATGGACTCCTCTTAATGCGACAGTTAATTTAATTCGCCGACGGTGGAGGTACGAATAATCAGGGAGCCGGGAAATTGAAGCTCGTTTAATCTCGAGCCTTCTTTCCGCAAGTTGCCCCTCAGATTATTCTCTCTTCGCGGGAAAAATTCGTCCGACCGAGTATTAACTTCGCGGATCTTCTTTCAGAAGCATCGTTGATCGCCACGCGGTTAAAAAAAAAGAAATATCTGAGATCGTACGGGTTGAATAAAGAATCAAAGTTTCGATAATTTCAAAATTAAATTCGAGGCAGTTTAACCCTCTAACCCGTTTAACTTTCAAGTCGCGTATCAATATATGGATATTTTAATAACTGAATAATTCAATTTTCCACGAGGTGGCAAGATCATTATATACATCTTGTTATATAACGTCTTCTTAGCGACCAACAACGTTCTTGGTAACAGTTATCGGCTCTAACCTGAAATAATCAAAGTGAATGCAAGTTTGTAAGCCATGAGAAAAGAATTCGGCCCGTAGAGAGGGTTAAATAAGTGGATCAATTCTACTATCGTGTGTATGTATTACGATGTTACTCGATCGTTTGGCGTCACAAACTTGTTCGGATTGTTTAAATATCGAATTTACGTAAGTGGGCAGCCAATGTTTTCGAATAAACGAGCAATTCATAACCCGGTTACGGGGAGAGCCCGGTGTTATCGGGCTTCACACGCCCCCGTCGTAGCCCGTCCTCTTTCATAGCCCCAGATCTTCGAACGAATGGACTGACTCTCGCAGAAAAACCCGCTCGCCGCTTCAATAACAGTTTTCTTACACAGTTGTGTGACGTAATGTGTATCGACCAGATGGAATTACAGCTGTGGAGGATGCAACCGGTTTCTTCACTTATTTCGGGCCTTTATGAAGTGAAAAGCTCGCGATCGAGTTTTCGAATGCAACCGTGTGGCACACGTGCAACTGTACATAAATGCGTGGTGGTCTTTGAGCTTCAATTAGCGTTTTTCTTTTTTTTAAAGACTCTGGTTGAAATGAAAATTTTAATCGCGATTCAGATCAATACGAAAGGGTCCAATTTATCTTGCGTTTAAATCAAGTTTACGAGAATCACAAAGCTTTGTTTCAAGATAAATTTGTTTGTTACGCAAACATTTAATCAAAACGACGCAGCAAATTATGATAATTTTGTTTGGCGATCGTCTCGCGAACTCAAACAATTTAATTCCCCGATTGGCCGACACCGGTTCGTCGTTCACTTTTATATAAACTGAAATTAAATTTACACTGCGAAATTGAGCATCGCGCGGTAGATTGCTTTAGTTTCGCAATACTCTGCTAATTTTCCAACTAGTTCAAAGTTAACCATCGCTGTAACCGTTCGCCGGTTAAGTTGCTTTTAATTTAATAAAATCGACCTGCTGCTTCTCTTAATCTTCGCTCGTTCCTCATTCTCTTAACTCTTCAGCCGATAATCACATCCTCGACTCATACTTCGACCCAATTTTTCTATTTATCGTGTAAACAAAAGTTGAAAGCACCTCTCGTAAACTCGTTTCAGCCATCGAAGAGAGAAAAACTTTTGTACGGGGCAAATCCCATTAATTTATTCGGAACTGTCGTAATTTTGTAAAAAAAAAAAAAAAATTGTACAATTGTAAAAACTCAGACTCGAATTTCACAGCTTCAAAGATGGCGAAAGGTAATCAAACAAAATGGTAATCAATCGAAATGTACAAATAAAGTTTTTCACTTGCACGCGAAAAGAAAACAATTTAGTTACTTCTCGGCCAACCTAATATTTAGCGTTTCGAATATTAACGAAAGTCACTGTATATAGTCCCTTTCATAAATTCCCGCGCGCGAAAGATCGAACCTAACCTCTCGATCGCACTCTCGAAACAATGCCATCGCGATCGCGTGTCGATCTCTCTCTCTCTCTCTCTCTCCTACCTTATCGGCTTCGTGTCGGTACATCGTAAATTATTTACCATCGGCAGATCGTTCGAATACCATGCCGGTATTTGGAATTACTTTGAGAATAACTCGCTGGTATCCGGGCGTTCTCCCGATATTTACGATCGTCCGGATCTGTCGACTCTGATAAATAGAAAAACCGTTTCACCGTTCCAGTTTCGTCACGATAAGCAACTGCGGCAAAGGATTACGTAATAAATCGCCGCCGAGATAAATTCGCGCGACGCGAGACATGCATCTTCGTTTCCTGTGTACCGTGAGAGCAACGACCTAACCTTATCGTTACGAATTCCCTAAGTGCAGACGACTATCTCTCATGTAACCTAACCTATCGCGTTAGTTGCGAACAAATCCGTTAGAAATGAATAGAGATGAAATGTTTGTAAGAATCTAATGAAACCATCCTCGTTGAGTCTCGAGAGATGTTCTTGTCAAGAAAGTCTAAGAAATCTGAGAACCGACAGAATGAGAATGAGAGATGACTAGACAGATGATAATATCAGTTGCGTTTCGCTGCAATTTTCGAATAAACTGAAGAGGATTTGATGAAAGATTTTAACCGGTAAAATTCTGAAACGAAAGAAACATCTCGAGTGTATTTCAATACCACTCGACTGTTCTAACCTCACTTTAACCTACTGAACGCCATTTATAGTGGCTTTTCCATAGATGTGTCACCTTCTTGAATGGTACTGTAGTGGCTCACCTGTCGAATCTCAGTCGAATGAAGCTGTTATTACGATTTTTCAAATTCTTCGTGAAACTTTATTCATTAATTCGTTCATTTCTTCAATTTCAAAGTGTTAATTCATTCGGAAGATTAATTTATTCTAACGTAATTACATAGTGTAAAGCATAAACATGAAATAAACTTTGATCCATTCATTCTTTCGATTTCAAAGTTTTAATTCATTCAAGGTATTCTAACGTAATTACATAGTGTTGAGCACCGATACAATTTTCATCCTTATGTTGTTATGATCTTTCAAATTCTTTACGAAACAGACGTCAATCTATTCGTTTTCTTCGATTTCAAAATTCTGATTTATTCAAAGTTTGTTTCATAATTGCACGTGTGCAACGTAATTACAAAATTAAGCACCGCCGAAATATAAATTTCATTGTTACGCTATTTCTGAGCGCGAAAAATCTCGCCGACTGGTTAATATTCCCAAAACTGAAGTGACACGCGCGTGAGATTTATCTCTGAACCGAAACGAATGTACAGACGTTCGCCTAATTCGCTCAGAGGCAAACAACAACGTTTTGCGATCAATTAGCACGGCTCGTGCGCTAATCCACAAACCCACTTGAGATCCGTTCAACCAGGTCGGCGCGTTATAATCGCGCGTAGCTTTGTGGAAACTAGGCGATCGACGTACCGACACTAGACAGGTGATCCGTGAGACAAGCACGGCGAGATCTAGGTAGGTAGAGGCAGGCGTGTCTGTACAAAATCATTTTCTTAAAAGCCTGTTTAAATCCTGGTCGATCATCGTCGATATCGCCATATCGAGTGGAAGCAAGCACGATCCGCCGCCATCGGTTCGCGTAGTCGTCGTCGACGACCGTTTACGCCGCTTGCAAATAGGATCGAGAGATCCAATCCCCGGGCTGAAATCGAAAACGCCCGCCGAGTGGAAGTCGGATCCGGACGCGATATCAAAGGGAGCAGCTAATAACTGGCACCACTTTGCCACCGCTCGAGCGGAGACCTACCTCGGATATTGCCAACACTCGAGATCGCTGAGAATATGAACGCGATCGTTCGCCTCGTGTCGCGCCGCGGTTAGCCTACTCTTTGAGCAATTAGTCGCCGCGAGCGATGATACGAATTCGCCGCATAGTTTACGTTCACTGTGGATTATCGCCGATTTGCCTGAGATCGACGAACTGGAAATTATTCCGTTTCGTGGGGGAAAAGAGAAGCCAGAAGGCAGTGACCTTGGAATGTTGAAAATGTTGCAAAAATATTAATTACTTCGTGAAAAGGAAAAGTAACGAGAGGAGGCAACAAACTTGATCGTCTGATTAAACCTGATTGACTGATCGACGGACGAAAGCGGAGGGAAGAGATCAAGAAACACGGATGCTCGGGATATTCGTCTTATCAGAGGCCGAATGAAAATTGAATCATACGTCCGGCCGTAACTATCAGCCGTTCTCGAATTCATGGATCATAAATTTTCATACTGCCTGGTATTTCGTTTCTGGGGAGCTTTTCTACTTAACGGCACCGAGCCTCGGATTTCTCTTTAACTGCAGGCTGGATTGTTTAAATTAGCACATGTGCCTCTCGGTGGTATTCCGAGGGCTTAGTTGAATTAGCAATTTGGCAATTACGCACGTACAACCGGGGCCATATGCATGTGTGTATATATATATATATATATATATATATATTTTAAATCGATGAAATCGCATTTCGTCCCATTTCGTTTCCACAGACTGCATCTTCCGAGAAACGTCAGACTTTTAATTAATTCTGAAGACGTGTCTGAGAAAAGAAAAATCTGAAATTTTTGAGATTTTTCGCTAAATTATCGTCAAGTGGTCTCGCAAATGTGCACGTTTAATTAACGTGTTTGACATTAACAACTCTTTGCATTGTAAATATAGAACTGTCGAGTAATTATTAAATGATTACCGATGACACCGGTATTAATTCCAGAAATGTAAAATAATAAATACCGTGAAATGTAACGTGGAATTATTTATCAATTATATGTCAATTTTTCGCAACGCTGAGACGACTGTTTTCAAAAGTGAAATCTTGAAATTAATTACACTTAACTCTTAATTTCTCATCAATTAATTGCGCTATGATTCCTAAATGCATAGCTGAAAAAAAAAATGCAACCATATTCCTCGATGCGATTATATTTTAATGCGAATCGTTTCTACGAATTATTTTTACAACGACGAGAAGTTTTTAATAATATCATAAATCCCGATATTGTATTTGAATGTGGGACGAAGAGATTAAACTAACTAAAGGCATTCAAACTATCCCTTGTGAAAATTCTCTGCCGTCCCAGCAAAGTTTAAGGAATTCTCCAACAGGAAATTCATTAAGAATTATTAAGTCAAGTTACCGAGAATAATAAATTCAGAAGTGTCGAGAGCGAAAGAAAGAGAGAGAGAGAGAAAGAGAAGAGCATTAATCTTGTTGAATCCCGGCTCGTGCGTCTCTTTTTCATTCGTTTCCATTCCATTAATATTACACGGTGTCCTTTTAAACGTGAACGAACATTGGAAGTTCTTCATTTCGGGAACAAATTTCCCTAAAACATGAATCGTCGATATCCGTTGCACCGTTGAACTATGACCGTGTAAACGAACGATTTCCTTGGCCGATCAAACTTCTCTGCGAAAGGAAAGGCAAAGAATGATTTTTAAGCAATGTTGAAACTTTACTTAGAAGCACACTACTAACTTTATTGGGTAAAATTGTTAATCGCTAATAAAAATAAATTTTAAATTTCATTGTTAAATAATTATTTCATTTTCATTTCTTTGAAGTGCTTTGTCTTATGATCGTGAGTGAATCAGAATCAGTTTCAAACGGAATTTGATTGATCTTAGGGTAATGTTAAAATTCTGATTCAACACTTGCAAATTTAAAAATTTTACTTAGAAGCGTACTACTAACTTGATTGGATAAAATTATATAGTTAGTGGTGAACTAATTATTCTCCTTTTTTGATTTTCAAACGATCGAAGAGTGAATCTCTGAATAAGAATAAATTTTTTTCTTTTCCAATTTCGTTTCTCTCAAGTTTCATTTATTTCAAATCGCATTTGACCAATTTCAGGTCGGGTGATTTTCTTCAAAATAATGTTAAAACTTATGTGTGAACTATAATTATTCTCCTTTTTTGATTTTCAAACGTCCGAAGAGTGTAAAATTTGTAGATCATTGAATAATTATTTCAACTTCATTTCTTTGTCGATCGCGAGTAGATCACAATTTGTTCCAAGTGTAGAATTTGACGTTTAATTTCAGAGTGATTTTCTTAATGACAAACTGGCGCTGGACAACGTCTAACAAATGATAACAATTACACAGCAAGTGCCGTGTCATCGCGCCAAGCTCATATTTAAACACTCAGTTGCATTAACAACGATATTAGCAGCAATAACAACTGCACCGTGCAGAATTAACGCGCCTGAATTTTACGAGGCGTTTATCAAACCTCCCGGCAAACCCATCCACTCCATTACTTCCAAACAATCTAGCCAACGATAAAACCAACATTTCGGTGGGAAATTCTGGAAACTACGAAAATCCACCGGCATTAAAATGAGATAGTTCGGCGAGAATAAAACGCAATTTGATGTTACGTGCAGATTCCTCACGCTCGAGGATTTCCCGCTCGACTAAATTTCCACAAATTCGTTAGATTCACGTGTTTTCCCATCCGATCGAAAGAATTTTTTCGAAAGCGAGCTATCAGCTGCTTGGCAAAATTTACCGATAGAAATTTATTCGAAAGAGATTTATCGATCGCTTATACCGGTTCACCGACATTGTTCGGTTATGTCAGATTAATGAAACTGATCAGTTCAAAAGATATCGCGAAAAAAACATTACTTTGATCGAAATGTGAAATTTGGAAGAAATTATGTACAGTTGCGTATATTTACAACGAAGCGCATAACTGCACCAATGACAATGAAAAATTGTCCGATGTAACTTTGTGAAAGTAAAATTACGATGATCGACTTGAATTTTATTGTTAATTTTAATCTGAATTTATTGTTAATCGTAATTTTAAAGCGTAAGTTCGTCTTTTCTAAATTATCAACTGTTACTAATTATCTAGGTTATTAGATAGTTAATATAATATTAGATTAATTACCTAAGTTAGTATTAGAAAAAAGTTTTCTTTCATACTTTTACACGCGTTTTTACGTACGTTCTGAATTCTTGCGTTCTCATTTTCCAACGTGACGTAGGAGAAACACGAACTCGCTATTGTCAAAAGTTTCACACTTGGAAACGATGTTCTCTTTTCGCGAAATTACATTGATCATTTTTCCAACAGTCATTTTCACAATCGATAGTACAACAATTACCACGAGATCTAGATTAACGAGACAAATGTCAGTTGGAAGGAACGAAGCTGGAGAGCTCGACGTTCCAGTTTTTCGTCGCCTTCGGATGGGACACGATGATCGAACGTTGGAAATGCCTAAGTGTACGAATTTTCGCTTAGCTCGGTGCCAGTTAATCACCAGATAATGACGGATGGTGGCCGTAAATCGTCCGTGGGATATCGATTCTTAAACTCGCCGGGGCGTTTAGAGGATGATCAGCGAACTCGTTCGGCTCTCGATTTCGAAACGATCCCGGTGACAATGGCCCGGGCTCTTCTCGCGTGATCGCCACCGAGCGCACGATCCCGAGTGACAATAACGTGGCAAACGTAAATTACCCGTTGAGAGGAGTCGATCTGAATGAATCAGGGGGCGGGAGGGGGAGAACAAAGTGAACAATGCGGGCGATATGTCGTCCGGATCGGTTCAATATCCGGTAAAAGGCGAGTCATTTCGAATTGGCGTGCTCGCCAAGTCCACTACCGCATGACGGGGGAAAAAAGAGGAGAAAATGTTCGAAAATAGAAATTACAGGAGGGAGGAAGCTGTGGTCAATTTCGACGATGGCTACGTTTCGTTGATCGACGTTTATCGAGCGTGTTGAAGAGATAATCATTTTATAAAGTGAGGCCGCGAGGTTGAAGTTCGTGCGAAGTGTCTTTCGAAAATGTGAATTCGAAGAGCATTAACAGTCGAACTGTCGGTTAATTTGCACTCGCCTGTCGTTTCTAAGGTGACATCGTACTTATATTACTGAGTTAAAAGCTGGGACTTCCTCTTTTTTATAACATAAATATAATTGTAATGAATATAGATAGAGTACGTTTAGCGTTGTACGATATATAATAATGTAATGCAATTACGTTACACGCTCGGTGTAATCACTGTCCCGATTGTCAAAAGTTCGAGCGCGGTTTCTCGAATGTGGTCGACGATGTTTCGTCGTAGCGTATTTACTACGTATCTCGGAACACGGCAGCTTTTCCACCGCCGCCTACGGAATCGTTCGAAATTATGACCAACGCAGGACGACGTCGCGACCGCGTGAAAGTTGCCGTAACAAGTGAGATGTGCAGCTGGCGCGCATATATGACACCGCATACGTAGAACGCAACGAGGGTAGAAAGTAAATTGTCCCAGCCCGATTCCAAATATTTTAGGTCGCGTGCGTGTCGGGGGAGCGAGGCGTCGTAAATTGCGAAAGCCGGCTACAATTTTGGGAAAAATTGTAAACGCGCTCCGGTACGAAAAAAAAAAAAAAAAGAAAGAAAGAACTAGCCCGTCCCTCCATTCCTCGCGGTATAAATATTTACAGAAGAAGGCCGTGCTCTCTCTGTCTTTCCACTGTAAACGAACCGATTTACCCGCTTTTTTTTTCGCGCTCACTTTGTATCCATTCGTCGAACCAGTGCGAGACAGACCGCGTTCGATCTCGTTTTTCGGTGAATATGTAATTCGTTGCCAAGTGAAACCGATCCGAGGTCACATGTCCAAGGAGTTTCGTAAACTTAAAACTATCAGAGGCAAGAACAGCTTTTTTTTTTTATTATTAATCTTCGCTGGCCCGAATTATTATTTCCATTGTAGGTTTTATTATCCATTGAACGTCAGCCTTCGTGGAATAATTGATCTCTATGGTTGAAATATTGCGCGGACAACTCCATTTTTCGTAAACTGGAAAATTAAACTTGAATTGAACTTAAAATTGAATTAAGCTTAAAAAAAAATATATATATATATATATGTATGTATGTATATCGATGCAATTATTGACGAGAGTAGCTTTATAATTAAATGATTGTTTTATAATTAAATTTATCGTATTGTTTCATTGCAGATTCATTTTCGCTCGTATTTATTTCATTTCAGCTGTGGAATAATTGATTTCTATATTTTGAATATTACACAAATAGCCACGCGTACAACTTCATTTCGTAAACTAAAAACTATCAAAGATACCGATGCAAATCACTGTTTCAAAGAAGATTCATCGTACTATTTCGTTGCAGTTCTATCACTTTGATTGAACTTCGACCATGGAACATAATTTATTTCTATATTCGAAATATTGCTTGAAATTTCATTTCGTAAACTTGAAACTATCGGATATACAATTAATGACGAGAACAACCTTTTAATTAAATCACTCGCATGACTCGTAATCGTATTTTATTATTATTCTGTTGTTCGTTTTATTTTATCATGGATTTATCACCGATTGAATTTCAGCCACAGAATAATTCTTATACTTTGAATATCAATCGTGCAAACTCGCATCGAATATTCAAGATGTTCATTCATGAAACGACGAGGCTGATTTCATCAAGTTTTTAATTAATAGGATATTTTATTCTCAATTCGTTAGACAAGTTCGTTAAATAGGAGAGAAATATTCATTTACGTATGCAAATTCTTACGTCTCGTTGAAATTGGCAGAGAGAGAGAGAGAGAGAGCAATTATGACATCGTTATCTTCCCGGTAATTCGAAGCGGACTTTCTCCTTGAGGCAGAAGTTTCAAAAGAGACAGAGAAAATGGAGAAAAAGGAGAAAGAAGAAAAGAAAGATGTTCACTTTCGAAGTAGTTGCTTTGGAATTAAGTGCATTTTGTATGATTTTCAGAGAGCACGTTCCGAGTGACGTTGCAGAAAAGCAGCAGGGGACTCGGCTTAAGCGTTTCCGGTGGCGGCACTGCCGGCCCTGTTAGGGTGAAAAGACTGTTCCCCCAACAACCCGCAGCCTTGTCCAACAAACTTCAACCGGGCGATATACTTCTGGCAGCCAACGGGATTCCTCTAACCGGCCTCACTAACTACGTAAGCATAAAACTGATATTCCGAGTGAAATTTCAACGGACGAATTGTCAACGACGAATTTCAACTATGGTTTCGAACTTCATCTCGCCGTCGAACATTGATTTCATTCTATAATTAAACATTATGATTTAAATAAATAATTTAAATTTTATTTTACAATTGAATATTATAATTTAATTTGATTTAACAACTCAAATAATAAACATTGTTATTTATAATATTAATATTTGGAACTGTTATTTATATTATTTTACTACAACTGTTTATTATATTATTTATAAACATTATCATTTGGAACTGTTTGTTATTTACGATTCATACATGGGTAAATATTAATACTACGTTCTCACATTGGAGTTGGCAATTGTTTTCCAGAATTTCACTTCGACCATTACAACAGCAAATCTCAATAATTTTTTTCAGAACACCGTTTTTCATCCTTGTTTGTGATTATTTGCTATTAATTGTTACGATTAGTTTGAATTAACCTCTTGAGCTTTGAACTTTTTGTCCTAAAGTTGCAATATTCTCTCAGTTTTAAGTATATTTCAGGCATAATCCAGGCAAACCAAATAACAAATTTGTTACCTCTCAATAATTTCTATCCAGAGGTATCGTACCGACGAGTTCAAAAAGAAAACGACGAATTATTGCATGCGGTTCGGTCGCTCGTTGTGGTCTGCATTAACCTCTTGCTACGTCGCAAATTTTTCGTCAAAATTGCAATGTTTTCTCAGTTTTACGTATATTTAACATAAATAATATTATATTTATAATATTATAATATAATATTTATAATATAATATTATAATATTATAAATAATATTATATTTATAATATTATAATATAATATTTATAATATAATATTATAATATTATAAATAATATTATAAAATATTTACATTATATTATTACGAATAAGTGTAATATAATATAAATGATATAAATAAAGTATATCCAGACAAAATAAATAATAATTTTATTGCTTCTCAGTAATTTCTTAATAAAAAGGAAAGCGACGAATAATTGCGTACGGTACGGTCACTCGTTATGGTCCGCAATCAATTGCCAGCGCAAGCGGTTAAAGAAAGAATAGCAATTGTTCGGTGAATTCTGAAAATTAAGTTTCGTGTGCGACGCGACCGTCCGTTTACCTTCGTCTTGGTCCATCCCGCTTAACACGATGAGCTGGCTACGACAAAATAGCGATTACTATAGCTTTGGATGGAAGCTACGGGCTTGTCTTCTCGTAGCTCTTGGAGATTTGCATTTGATTAGCATAATGCAGCTACATCCGGAAACTCGGGAGCAAAGATTGACGCTATATCTTGCGCGCAGTTTGTCCCTTGGGAATCATGTAATATCAATTTAATACTGTTTCACGTAGCGTCTCGAGATGACGCATTAGTCCGTAAACCTAAAGAATTTTTAATTAATATAAATTACGATTGATCGTGATCGTTTCTTTCGAAGTTTATTTTAAAAACTATGATCATTTTTTTTTAATCATAAGATTGAAAGATCATGATTGCCTTTTTTTTTTTTTTTTTTTTTTTTTGTTTTTTAATCAGCTATGGTGAAATTGAGATATTTCATCGTGCTGTCGTTGATATCGGTGCCGATAAGACTTTGAAATCTCGCCTCGATCCGCGTAACTTGTTGCAGGAGGCCCTGGAAGTTCTACGAACGACACCGAGCACCGTGGAGTTGGTGGTGTGTCGACTTCCGGGCGATACGAGCGTCACGCCACCGGGTGCACCGCCGCCACCGCCGGCGAGACGCGAACCACCGCCGCCGTTGCGAATACTCAATCCCCTGCCGCCGCTTCAGATCGAACCCTGTGGCGTAAGTAACTCTTATCAGCGATCCCTCCTTGTTGCGATCCGCTAGATAGCCGAATTTCCTGCATCCCTGAATCACTCGATTCCTCCATTTTCCACCCGTTTGCCCGCTAATCGAAAGATCGAACGTGAAATACGGTCCCGGGCTATCGTTATTATTATTACTAGACCATTAACAAGGACGACCGCGTGATTTGCTTACGATACACTGTGATTTATATTAATATCGCTGTTGCACCGGGGCGGCCACCGGAAAACTAAAGGGTTTGAAAAAGTAGTAATTGTTCGTTTTCAATCTTTTTTATTTGCTTCCTTTTTGTAGCTTATAGAAAAAAATACTGAAAAAATCCATTAATTATATTTCCAAATAAAATGATAAAAAATTTTTTAAACATGTGTTTGTACGGGGTGATCGCTGAAAGACCGAAGAGTTTGAAAACGTCATAATTTGTTCACTTTCAATCTTTTTTATTTGCTTCCTTTTTGTAGCTTATAGAAAAAAATACCGAAGAGTTTGAAAACGTCATAATTTGTTCACTTTCAATCTTTTTTATTTGCTTCCTTTTTGTAGCTTATGGGAAAAAATACTGAAAAAATCTATTAATTATAGTTCCAAATAAAATGATAAAAAATTTTAAAAACATGTTTATACGGGGTGGTCGCTGAAAGACCGAAGAGTTTGAAAACGTCATAATTTGTTCACTTTCAATCTTTTTTATTTGCTTCCTTTTTGTAGCTTATGGAAAAAAATACTGAAAAAATCTATTAATTATAATTTTAAACACATGTTTATACGGGGTGGTCGCTGAAAGACCGAAGAGTTTGAAAACGTCATAATTTGTTCACTTTCAATCTTTTTTATTTGCTTCCTGGTCGCTGAAAGACCGAAGAGTTTGAAAACGTCATAACTTGTTCACTTTCAATCTTTTTTATTTACTTTCTTTTTGTAGGTTTTAGAGCATTTATTATTATTTTATAAAATATACATAAAAATAATATCACTTGCACTTGAAAAGTGAGAAAAAATAAAATTTTCCAAACTACAAGATATCAACGGACGATTTTTTGTATTCTGATCACGAGAAATGAATAATTAAAATAAATGCGATAATTCCTAAATCGAGTTCAACCGCTTTTGGGAAAGACAGAACGAAAGTTTACAATCGAAACGAGAATTGAAATTATTGCAATTGCCGAATTGTATTACAGCGGGAGATTCATTAAAATTTGGGTGGATTAATTGGGAACTACGCTAGACAGGATTGAATTAATCGAAAATAACTGTGCTTCTTTTTTTAATTCGGTCGTGCCGCGATTGGACAACATGATCAAATGGATATACTGTCTGTTATACGTGTAGGAACTCCCAAGGGGAATACGAAATTCGATCGAGGTTCGTTTACAATTTAGATTTCGGTATTTCTCCTGGTATACGCGGTTTCGGATGCATTTATAACAAATCCGCCGTGTTTGTACATCGAAGATATTAATGGATACGCAGATTGCACAGAACTCGGACTTTAACGCGACGTATTCGTAATTTTCTTACTCGTGCGAGCATCTTTAAATTTATTTCAAAGAAATAACGACCACTGTCACGTTTGTTGAAAAATTTTTACTAATTTCGATCTCTTTCTAATCTCGAAAGCGAAATCATCGAACACCGAATGGTCCATTATCATATTTTGTATTAGAGATCCGTAGATACAGAACGTTGTACACATATTGCTTCTCTTGCCCGAGAGAAAAATCAAATGACGAAATGTGCATTTTCTTGCAACTAAAGCACGAGTAGCTTCATGCATTTATTAAACATTCGTAATAATAGGTATCCACTTCGCTCAATACAGTTTAATATTTTTTACCTACGACATCCCGCGTGGCTTTCTGAAAATGTTTATTTCACAAAATCCAACAACATTTGCTGAATCCTCGCTGAATTTTTACGGCTAGAAATGCACGCAGAAACTGTAATTACATCTCGTATGTTCCTTGCATATTCCAACGTACTTTATTTCCATATTTTATATTTCCATATTTTCCACGTACGACGCATCTGCAAAGTTTCATGGCCAACTTTCTTTAGAGAGTACTTTTCACGTTGTGTAACGATCGTTGCAGCAACTCTGTACGTACGTATGTAATTGGTAACGCGTCTGCGCTTAATTTATGCAAAGTTTCATCAGTACATGTAATCACACGCGTTTCGAAGTATGCGCCCGGCTCTTTGTTCGACTGAACGTTACCATGTATCGTGAAATCAGCATCATTTTATTGGCATTATCCTTGACATTTAATTGATCCAAATTTGTTACCTTTGCAATCCAAAATTCGACTGCTGACTAACCTCTGTATCGAAATCCGCGGATCGACAGAGCATTGTATCGCACTAATCAGATCAGTGAACGATACGATCCTGTAATATCGCACATAAAAGTTCACGATCGTCGCGAACGTATTACGCTGTTATAATTGAATTTTCAATTTTAATCCTTGAAACGAAAATTACACACGATGATTCCAATGCTTCTGACACGACGTAACGCGTTGTGACAATCGACGTTTTACCGAAAGAAAATTGTGAAAAAGATCACGAGGCGAGGGATTAATTAGTGGGCACGTGATAGATAACGTGAATTCATAAGAAGTAGAGATCGACATTCCATTTCAGCAACCATTTCCTCTGGAAACCTTTTCAAGTCTCTCTCACACAGAGTTGGACGTTATTCGAATAAAATTTTATTCATATAATATTTCGAATAAATTTTATTCGAGTAATGCCCAACTGTATGTTCGAATAAGCTCCGTTCGAATAAAATCGTTATTCGTTATTTACGAAGATATGCCCAACTCTGCTCTCACACTAACAGTGCTTACGCCCCCATAAAAATTCCCACGTCGCTTTCTTCCCTACACGAAGGGAGGAACACGAACTTTCGAAAAGGAAATGCGTCGCGACAAGAGCGATCGAGCAAAGTGAACTTGCCGCCGTTTTGCAACCTCTCCCCTCTCTTGCTTCAGGAATTCGACATAGAGATGACAAAGGTCGGCGGAAGTCTGGGCTTCACTCTGAGGAAGGCGGACAGCAGCGCTCTTGGTCACTACGTGAGGGCATTGGTGCGTGAACCGGCGTTGAGCGACGGTCGGATCCGACCCGGTGACAAAATCGTGGCCGTGGACGGCGCGCCGTTGTCACCGATGAGCCACGAGGAGGCTGTCCAACTGCTGCGACAATGCGGCCCGACCGTGAGGCTTCGACTGTACAGAGATCTCGCGCAAACTCCCGTGTCCGCGCTCTCGCCCACCGAGCCTGATCATCCGCTCCGTCCACCGCGGACCAGTCTCAGGTAAACTTCTCCTCTCGCTGGTAATTGACACTAGAGCCACCTTTAGAGGACCAAAGCTGTTAGAATCGAGTCAAAAAGAAGAAAAAAAAAATTAGAAGTAGCAAGTAATATCAAAAGATTTGTAATACGACAGTGAACGCGAACTTTTTATTTTTACAAAAACCGCTCGAATTTCTAAAAAAATGTAACATTGTAAATCTGAACATTAGTAGATTGGTCATTTTGACCGCTTTTGACCGTAGTTCTGGTGTTAAGCCAATTCCAATCTCCCCTCACTCCCGGAGAAATGAATTTGATGGGAAAATTAAATTCCCCGCTCGAAAGTTTGAAATCGCGCCCGACCACTCGATGATTCAACGTCCCTTTTGTTTTACTCCTCCGGCGATGGAAATTGAACGAGCGATTATTCGCGGTAATTTCCACGCAAGCTGTTGACCTTTTTTTTCGACTTGACGAGAGTCAAGTTCTTTCTATTTTGTGTGTGCTTTTTTCTTCCAAGAGTTTTCCATCGATCTCGAAATTTGTTTTCCATTTGTCTGATGGTATATTTTTGGGAGTTGCAGGCAGGAAGCCGTAGACATGCTGTGCGACCTGGCAGTTCGGAAGCTGTCGCCAGGTACGTCGAGCGGTTCGAGCTGCAAGCAACCGTCCGGAGCGTCTTGCAACTCGCCGAGGAGACTTCGCCGTCTCGCTACGCGTACGCCCACTGCCGATAACGATCAAGGTATCACTTTGTCTCTTTTCTTGCGTAACTTGAACACTTTGCGTTAGCAGGAGTTTAAGTTTGTTGGAACGGAGTTTTAACGAGCGTCCGATTAACTCGAAGACCGTCGTTAGACTGTTAATCGTCACGTTGATGCGGGTTAATCGCGAGTGAAACGTATGTACATACGTCACCAAACGTTTCGATACATGTTCCCACACTATGTTCGTACACACGTGTGCAACACATAGATTTTCCAGTATTAGCTACCAGAACTATCGACCACTAGAATGCATAACATTTGCAGCAAAGAGATTAAAGTACAGCTGGATGCAAGAAAAAGTTGATAATACGATAAAGAACATGCTTCTGTTAATTATTAATTAATAATAATTAATATAACTATTTAGTTAAATATTAATGTTACATTATATATAAAAGTAATTGTTAATTATTATTTTATCAAAAATCACTCGAGTTATATAAAATTTCTATTTTACAAATATGTAATATATAATTAATATAATATTAATATATAATATATAATTAATGTAATATTAATATATAACATATAATTTCCAATATTACAAATTGGTCATTTGACCAGCGTTAACAGCGATTTCCCTGCCAAGAAATATCTTTGATTCCTGTAGAGAACTATCAAATCGATACCTTCCTAAACCAAACTAGTCCACCGTTGGCCAAGCCTTCCTCCTCCGTTCGAAAAAAAAATCGTATCAAAGTTCGTGCGTCGCGTTAAATGAAAAAAATGAAGAAAAAAAGGAAGCCTCGATGCAGAAGGCTGGACGCGAAATAGGAAAGAACGCGCTCATCAACATGAGAAAAGAGGAGGGGAAGGTGAGGCTCTAAGCCATCGGGTTGAAGCTCCATCCAATAGCTGAAAAAAAAAAAAAAAAAAAAAAAAGAAAGCACTGATCTAAAGGAGATGATGATACGTCCATCGTTGCAGAAACTCTGGAGAAGCATCCGAGCGTGTACACGACGTCGACGGCCAGCCAGGCGGAGACGTCCGATTCCGACCAGTGCTCGATCAGGACCCAGATAACGAACTCCCAGCCAAACACACCTGCGACTGACATAATCGATCCGCCGCCGTTGTACGACGTCTGCGACTCGAGCGATTCCACGAGAACACCGGCGCCGCGGCCGAGTTTCCTCGACCTGTCCGCGCCCCAGGGGAAGCCACGTTTCCAGTTCTGCAACCTGGACTCGGACCTCGAGTTCCCCGGCGGCAGGGACGCGATCATCGTGGAGGACGAGCTACGCAGCACCGGGACCGAGGCCGACTACGAGAGGATCGAGCCAAGCGCCTTGTCCAGCGACAGCCACGACAACGATCTGCCGTCGGAGCCAGCCTCCATGCCACCCTTGCTCTCCTCCACTAGCAGCACCAGCACCGCGGCCTTCAGCTACAAGAATCCCGCGTACCAGAGCGCCAATCCTGCCTGCGGCGCCGGCATCGACACCGCCGCGAAAAACAAGGCCACGCACTCGAGCGACCAGGACATACCAGGTTCCTAGAATGTTTCATCGTTTTCTTTTTAGGCGAAATTATTGGAGGCTGGTGGTGGAGTTCGATCGAATTTCTTTTTTCTTTTTCTGCAAATTGTTTCAACATTTCATTTTGGATATTTCTGTAAATCGTAACAATGAGTTTTAACCTCTTGCCACGCACGTCGAGAGCTTTTGCCCCCCCCCCCAAATTGCAATCTTCTCTTAATAATACTGATAATAAATTTATTACTTGTCAATAATTTCTGTCCAGTTATATCATACCGACACGAGTTCGAAAAGAAAGCGACGAATTATATTGTACACGGTTTGGTCACTCGTTACGGTCCGCAATCAGTTGCCAGCGCAAGTGGTTAACAGTGAAAATCGCGGACTTTTTATGCATTTGCGAGAAGTTGAAAGACGTATACGTTGCACGTATAAAAATGTATAAACTATGGCAGTTTCGTTTAATGCGTGGAAATTTAAATTTGCATAAACGTCCACGGTCTGTCAACGAAATTCTTGATCGAGCGAATCTACCAATGCATTTTTGTTTGAAAAGAAAAAAACAAAAACAGAAATTTTCACCTCCAGTTATTTCGACTTTAGTAGCACAGCTTGACTGAGCAAAAGTAAAGCTTTTTTTTTTAGAGATTAATTACATTTGTTTATCGTATTTACTTAACAACTGTTAAAAAATTATTACAACTATCGATTGTTAAGTAAGTTGAAAGCACACGTCTTCAAGCTTTTTTTCCACCTTTTGAGTTGAAACTTTACTTTTGTTCATTCAAATCGTAATTTTGACAGTAGCATGAAATTCATTTTTCCCTTCTTCTCACGTTTCGAAGTATAAAATCGCTGGGATTTAGTCCTTCAAGAGGAATTCATCGAAGGTTCTTGTTCAATTAGGAAAACAGTCGATTTGACATTACAGCACTGAGTTCTTGATACTGATTCAAATCGAATCGATTTTATTTAAAAGTACTTCAACTTCAAATTAATCTGATCAAACTGAATCGATGGAAGATAAATTCTTTTATAGAGTATATGTATCTTGTTTTTACCGTTCCTTATTCCTTGCTTTCACGGGGACAAAGAGATGCAAATGAAATATAAACGGACAATTGTGTTGGAAGATGCTTCGATAGACCGCGAAAACAGAAAAGATCGTTTTTCGCTGCGAGTAATTGGAAGGAAGTTCGTTCTAAGTTTTAAAGATGGAAAATTTATGTTATTGATCAATCTTACTTGGATAGATATAGAACAATTTCGACAATTCGATCAAACGCAAATGCTCACACGTACGACTGTGACGAGAGAAATGTCAATTCTAAACGCGTTACACTTTATTATCTTATCGTATCAGTAGCGTACGAACGAGCAATATCTCGTTACAACTACATCGAGTCACCTTGATTTTCAAACACGACGCTCACAGTTCAGTTGCTCGCTCGCAGCCAGCTCGTTCAATAATCACCCAACACCTTCTTTATTCCATATCGAGAGATCTGTCAAATCATTCGCTGCACAGCTGCTATCTTATCTTCCTTTTCCTTTTTCTTGTTCTTTCTTTTTCCTCGTACACAAACGATCGATATATTTTCGATACTGCGTTAAAAATTTCTGACGTGGAGGTAATGGCACACAATCTATTTTGCCCGAGCAAGAAACACAATCACGTTATATTTAATTTATATATAATTTATGTGTTAAGAGTTAAGATATTTCCCTTGCTTCTTTATTACAAGCTACAGTGGCTTTCATTTTCCTCTTGCAGAAGGAACGCGATTTTTAATTTCGAACGTGATTAAGTTCAACTAGCGCACTAGTTGCGAACTGTTTTTAAAATCGAAACCCGTCCCCCGCGACGCAAAACGTTATGTCACACGTTGTGATTTAATTTTACGTGGAGTACAGGGAAAATCTTAGGAGCGGAGGATCCCGGCGGCAGCAAGGGTTTGTTGAAGTGGAAAGGCGTGATGTTCGCTCCAGATGATGGAATAGATAAAACCGAGAACGAAGAGAAGCCCGGGAAAAACACCACAGATTCAGCTGTCCCCAATAAAGATCTTGAACAAGCAACCGAGGTAGAGTTTTTTTTTCGTTCGGCAAAGCCTAATTAATACTAAATCCACTTATTTGCTAGTAAATTGCACATTATTATCATACGTATTGAACGAGGAAGTTGTTGCATAAGCGAGAAAATCAGGGGAAAATTAATACCGGATACATTCGTTCGGTAGTACAATAGTTGATAAAGTTAAAATGCTTATAAAAGCCTTGTAGATTCGTAATATTATAGAATCTTTCAGTTCACTTGGAAAAGTGATAAACTGTTTTTGCTTAGGTCACTGTCGATGTTAATCGTGAATTTTTTAATTGGCAGCCTCAAGAAATTTTATAATTTAGTATGGAATCCAGAATGATGTCACGTATATGAAAAAATTGCCTTTGCTGCGAATTTTGTTTGTTTATACTTAAATTCCCGTGAAATTTGCGTTGCAAGCGAATTCGAGATTTTAAATGCAACGGTGATTATTGTTCTCGAAGGTGTTCATGGTTGAGCTGACACGTGGTTGGAATAGCCGATTGGGATTCAGCTTGCAACCGGAAGGAAATCGCACAGTTATATCAGTGGTGCACCCTGACAGCGTTGCAGCTAAAGACGGGAGACTGAAACAAGGAGATGTGCTTATGATGGTAATGTTTGCCGCTAATTAGCGTTTCCTTTCCGTATCTCGATGCCTTTTTCTTTTTCGTTCGAACGTAAATATACCAACGAGTGAATTGAATGGAACAACAGTCGAAAGGAATCTAAATAATTGTTCACTACCTTGTATCTTAAATTCGAATGATCGAAGCTTGCATAATTTCCGTGGAGAGATCGTACTTAATCGAGCAAAGTGACAGTCTCTTAATTCAAAATACATATATATACATATATATATAATTACACGTATTGACCAATACTGAAAACTAACTGTTCCACTGACTGTTGCGTAATTACACAAAGCGTATTTATACGTTTATCCTTCGTGTGTTATTCATTATTCAGTTCCTGTTCTGTTTCAGGTAAACGACGAGAGCGTGGAGCACATGACAACAGCCGATATAATCGATCTTTTGCGGAAAATAAGGGGTTCCATTGGCATCACGGTAATGAGACGAAGCAAACGAGAGAACGTAACGTAACAGTAATCAGACGCGTAACTGAGAAAGAAACCTAGCTTTTAAGAAGCCTACGGGAAAGAAAAAAATCTCCATATTCGTCGTTCTTTTCAATTTCGAAAGTAACATCCAATTTGCAAACGAAACGTCAACAATCGGTCAATTCCTCGGACTTTCGTTCCAATATAAATTTCAATGACTAGTTAAAAGACAGTTCGCGCGTTATATATATATAGTGTCGATCGAGTGCAATATATAAATTTCGCTGTGAATAAAATTGTAAATATATATAATCGAAGCCTTAGACGCGACTACTTTTCCTCGAGCAACTTGGGCGACTAGCGCGTGACTGTCGATGTGATACGATTGTGTATTCGCAGTGACACGTTGCTAACGCTAGATCGACGATAAATAATAAAGTGTCCAGCGCGATTTATCATTCGAAACTCCTTAAGAGTTCGTTTCAAGTAAAAAGACTGCTTTTGAGAGATAGAAAATGACGGCAATGAAAGAAGGAATGGATTGCCATGTATAGATATTTTATTCAAAAAGCGAACGAAGACGTATATAGGACTCCTTATTTTTACGTAATCCTTTAAAAACTGTAAACACCGTGTTTGAACGTAACGAACAAGTTACCTCATACACACGACTGTAAAAACAGCATAATATTTTTGTAAACGTTCGCTTCGTCTCTAAACCTTGAAGACGAAAGTCGATCTATCCTTCAGAGGATTTGAAACCACAAAAAATTCTATATATTATAGTTATGTATTATAGTAAAAACTTTATATATTTATACGTCTTGTATAAATATCAGAGAGAGAGAAAGAGAGAGAGAGAGAGAGAGAGAGAGATAGATAATATTTAAAGTTGAACGAAACGTTGTGAAAAATAAAATTTTGTTGAGATTTAGTTGTAATGAGAGATTCTCGTTGCTACGTACCAATCTCCTAAAATACGTAAAATAACGCTTTTACAAGTTCGTCGATGACTTGGAAAAGCCTTTGAATAAATAAATTGTTAAAAAATCAAAATTTGAAAGCCCCTGTTATTCGGAGTTTCTAGCATGTAAAGATTTTTCAATGAGACGATCAAAGTGCACGGTTTCGAATCCTACACCCATTAAAAGTTGACAAATTCGTTGACAGAGTGTAATTGCTTCTTGACAATCCGACGATTGTCCGCTGTGTAATTAAATGAAATATTTCTTGAAGAAATTCCTCTCCAAGAAAGTGTTTACAATGTGATTCATCGTGATAATCTTTTCAAGGAAACAATAAATGTGTTAATAAAAGGAAATTCTATAAATGAATATTCTAATTAGTAGCAGGATATTCCTTAAAATTTAACGCCTACGTAGTTGTTATACGGAAAATCGGGAGTTTCTTGAAATTTGAATGGAAACGCATCGTTTCAAACGCAGTAACAAAGTGAAGGAACAAATCGAATTCGGTAATCAAAGAATCAATCAAAACGTCACGTGAAATACAGATACCTATATGAAGCGAAATGATATATCATATGAAGAAAAAAGAAAACTCTTCATCCACCGTACTCTTATATATAAATAATTATTGCATAGTTTTCTCTTGTCACTACGTTCCCAAAGTTTGAAGGCAAGATGCAACTCGAACATTTCTGACATATCGTTACAAGATTATACTACACGTACTTGCCAAGCGCGACACGAGAGATGCTTGCAAACACAAAATACGCTCGCAGCTAACATATCACAGTTTCTTTCGAATAAACGTGTGCCCAATAAATAATTTCTTGTACATATAGTATTATATACACGTACGATGTAAATAAAATCGGTATATTATTTGAAAGAAAGTGTGACATTTATTATGCAAATCGTAGACTGCAACAATGTTGTTAACTAGTGTTCTCACTTAATGAAACGATATTATTCGTCTATATTAAACAATGATAAAGAGGAGCTGTATGAAATACAATCGTTAATCGTATCGTATTTGGATCCCGTGTAACAGAAGCTACTTAAGGCTATTTGAATTTTCGTGTCACGCTCTAGAGTGTTGTTCACGCATAACGCAATGCTTTCGCTTGGCGCGGCAGAAAAAAAAGAAACGCCATAAGCATTGTAAAAATCGTAAGCTGCACTTTCTAAAACTTGATACTTTTAAGTGATCGAAAGAGCTTCTATGTATGCTTCACACTTTGCAGCGGATTCTTTTCATTTATAAACGTTTATCAAACATCATTCTACATTAAGCAGGATGGTTCTATTTTTTTTTTTTATTTATTTAAGCTATTGGTCCTAGTTCAAAATGACACAGTGACACTCTTAAAAATAAACTTGCAAACATTTGTATTATATTTTGATTTCGATTTTATTTCGTTTCTTACGTTGAATTTTTATATTATCATTGATTTCACATGTACAGAAGTTTTACCAAGTCATACAGAAAGTTTTACCAAGAGTTAGAAATATGAAAGAAAAAAAACAATCATTCGTTCGATCAACTTTTATTGCGTTACTAATTAGAAAGAAATTAAATTACAGATATCTTGTAATTTATTTAAAAATATTCTCGTATATTTCTATACACAGGGAAACTAAACATGCTTATAATATATTTAGGAGTGTAGTAAACGTTGAGTAACTACCTCGCCTGATGCCATACCATACAGCAGTGGTTCTTGAACTTTTTATGCGTAACCAATAAAAATACAAAACCAAAAGTAATTACAGGAATCAATAAACTAATCAATAGTGTAGAATAAAATGTCACGAAAAGCTTTAACAATCTAAACCTATCGTTTCGTCAAAAGATAATAAAACAATGAACATATTTTTAAAAATAAATTTATTTTTGAAATGTAAACACTTAAGGATATAAAGCTGAATAAATTAATATAGGAAGAGCATATAGTAATATGATATATGTATATATAATATGTTTATTCGCTGAATTGAAAATATATAAATAGTTTGTTAACAAAAGTACATGTAATAAAACATAAAATAATTAATTATATTTAAACAGAATATATTATACTAAATATAATATATACGAAAATGAAATTTACATACAAAGATATAAAATCCAAGAATTTTAAAGTTTTGGTTTCGCAAAAAACAGTTTCGGAAACACTGCCAAATATAAATTTAATGTTTAATGTCAAAGAATATGTAATTATTCGCGCAACTTCAAACTTATAAAAACGACTTCATTCCTATCAAAATATATGTTGCGCTTATATTTATTTAGAAAAAAAGAAAAAACAACATACACATAAAACTCAATATAATAAATCATTATCACAAAATTACAATAATAACTTTAAGAAAGAACTAAGAATAAAGTGTTTCATAAATGTGATAGTTGTTCCATTAGAATGTTAGAAAGTTCTATTATATATATATATATAAAGAAGAACTATATTAGAAAATATATACACAAAATGTATATAAAATTATATGTATAAATGATACCAAAGTGTATGAAAAATAAAATACATAACAAAGATACATATTTTATGCGTAAATATCAAAGACAGCTACATATTTTAGTGTTAAGTAAGTTAGGCTTCTTATATTATTGTTAATATCTATACAAAGATGAGATGTAAAATTTCATGTGTTTGTCATCATTTTACCATTGTTGATCCCTTTCTGATCAAAACACTGTAATATATTCAATAAAATTTGGTGTCTTTGATAAACAGTTTCGTAGTTTTTCTAATATATTTATTTGTGCTAAATTATGTCATTTAGAAGAAAAGGAGAATATAGTAAAATATACATGATTACTTTCTTTCCTATTTAATACTAGATCGTGTAAATAACACATATTTGTAATTAAATATTTAATGTATAATAAAGTCAAGTATAAAATAGATTAATGCAAAAAAAAAAACAATTATATGTATATTGTCAGATTTTCAGATCACTTTTCACGCAAATAATGAAACTATTTACATATATGTATATATATTTTTTAACTTAGTCGAAGATAATACGAATATATAAATTTGCAAAATATATAATAATGAGAGCAATCTATAAAAAATTTATTAAAAGAATTTTATTTTTATGAATTGTTATTTTTAAGCTTTGTTCTAGCAGATTTTCTTAAAACGTTAGTATTTTCTGCAACATTTGATAGTCGTTTTCTCAATTGCGGTTTATTTGTTAAACATTCAATTTTTTCGTCATTCAAAATACATAGAGATTCTTCGTTATTTAATTCTTTATTTTCAATCGTAGAGTACTGAGACGATTTTTTAATTTTTTTCATTCTATTTGACACGAGTCTATTGTCAGTTTGTGTCGAATCACGAGTTCTCTTTCGCAAAGAACGATTGCTACTGCACTCGGGAGAACTTATGTTTTCTTTTTCCAAATTTGAAAAATTAATTTCACTAGTATTTAAAAATTCATAGCTAGTAGAATGTAATTTTCCTGCAAGATTGTTTTAGAATATTTTAATCTATTCTCAATGTGCTTTGTTACATTTCAAAATCATATTAATCTTAAATTTTTGGTATAATCTTTTAATATAACAAACTTTTGATTAATATTATACTATGAAATATTTCTATTCTGTCAAAATTCTTTAACACGTTCACAATCTAAATACCTTTCCTTATAAAATCGTAATGAACACGATTGTGAACATTTTAAGATTTATGTTATATTCGATTCAATCACTGTTCAACACTTATAATTCAACTAAAAATTTAAACTAGCGGACTGTAAACGTGTTAATTTTTATGCAATATCATAAAACCTCGAGTTTGATAAATTTTTAATAAAAATATATTACATACCATGATCAAATTTACTGTCACTATTGCCTGATAAATCATATACAATATCCTGCAAGAGGGATTTTGATCTCTCATCTTCTTCCTCTTGATTTAAAATACCATCAGAATCAAGATCTTTCATGCTTGTAGTAACAACGTCCATGCGTTTTATTTTATCTTTTAAAGATGATTTCTTTTTTCTTTGTAACAGTTTCTTATATTTGGAACTATCAGATGAATTTTTAGAATTATTTTTCAACGTATCCTCATAAATTGAGTTCTCCAAAACTGATTGTGTTGCTTTATCATAAATAGATGTATCGCTAAGTGCGTCTGAACTATCACTTTTTTCTACCTCGTTCGTTTTTATGGACGAATAATTAGAAAATATAGATGCTTCCTGAGCAATATTTGTTTGATTATTCTCTGATTTATTCCGTAAAACATTATTATTAGCAGAAGATAATTCTACATTGAGAAATTTTGTCGGATCACTACTAGAATACATTTGCAATGGGCAAGAAGTATCTGAATCAGAATCCGGAATATATATGTCAGAATTTGACAACTGAATATCTGTTTCTTTGGTACAGATCATTGAATCATTCAAATTTTCAGTCATCGTTTGACGCTTATGTGGAATATCTTCATTACTCTCCGTACTTTCCGTAAGTAAACTATGCCGAGCAGGTGGTTTTTTTGAAGAGTCTATACTTTTGATTTGTTTGATTAAACTTTCAAAGCTATTTTTATGTGTTTCCACTAACAAAAATAAAATAATTATCAAATATTGGACGTTATTAAAGAAATCTTACGAATTTAAAAAAACTTACGATATTTCTTTCGTTCATTTTCTATAACATTTTCTTCTGTATTTCTACTAACTTGTAATTTCTGAAATGATTAAAAATTCAATAAGTTTAATCAAAATACAAAAAAGTATTGTACAAAACTATTGTACAAAAATAATAAAGAAATACAATAAAATATTTACATTTAGAAAAGAAATTTTATTTGCTTTTCTTTCTGTATTCTCTTCGTCCTCACACTGCTTTATTAATTCGGAAACAGGTCTTGGATTTGGTTTATCACACTCTGCATTATAAAGTACAATGTATCTTTGTAATCGAGCCTCTAAAATTTTTCGATCTCCTTGCGACGACAAACCAAATTCTTTTGCTTTCTTCTTTAATACGACATCTTTCATTAAACTAAATACTAACTTTGACAGTGGTTTACGTTTTGGTTCTGTTCTACAAAAATAAAAAATATTTACATTAATCAGATATATGGATAATATAATATACATCATTCCATGAATCTTAAATATTGTTTGAAATAAAAAGGTCTAAAAAATAAATATAAATATACAATATAATTTTTAGTATTCTTACATTTGGGGTTTCTCATTTGTAGATTCCCTTTTCAGACAATCATCAAGATGTCTGTTTATTTTTAATTCTGAAATATTAACTTTGCATACTGGACATATAACAATTTTAGTCTCTTCTGTTTTAGTTGCAATAGGACGTTTACTGCTTTTGGGTGTAAACATTAAAGGTATCCTAAGTACCCCACTTGTACTAGGGCTAGATAAATCTTTTTGAACATGAGTAGATGGTGATGTAATATTTTGAGAAATAGAAATATTGCTAATAATATTTTTGTACATAACTTTACTTTCTTGTTCGTTTGCATCTACATCTTTACTTTGATGCAATGATTTTGGATCACTAGAAGCATTATCAATTTCATTGAACTTTGCAAACTGCATCTGAATTTGTAAAAATCTTTTCAATTTGTCTTTGATTTGCGAAAAGTGTGTTATAATTTCATCTAGAACTTTATTCTTCTTTAAATCCTTCTCAAACGTTTCTGCAAAGCATACAGGACATTGTGTCTTATAATGTAAATATTTCCTAATACATAATGAACAATCTGAAATTTGAAAAATTAACAATGAAATGATACATCCAGTTATAATGCACCAAAAATAAACAGATTTCATCTTACAATTATGAGAGCATGACGTCATTACAGAGGTATCCATGAATTCATAGCATATTCCACAAACTAACAAATTTTCTATGTGCTGTGAAAGAAATTATCAAATATTACTTTCCATATTCTAAATAAATTAATTTCGTAAACACAACAACAATTGCACCTTTAGCTCTATGTATTCTTGAGGCCACATTATACAACACAAAACAATTTTCAGGTTAACTTAAATAATTATAACTGTAACTACAGTAAACACCAGTTACTCGATATCTAAATATGCTGCTGCATGTTATCTGTTCAAAATATAAATATGATTAATAAAAATATAAAAAACCGAGCAGAAACAACTTTATCATCAAACTTTCATGTTTTGAGGTTTTGTGCGCATCGCACAAATTTAAACGAAACTATAATTTTCCATAATTTTACTGACAATAATTTCTATACGTGAAATATTTCATACAATCAAGAAATATTTGAAGGGTTTGTATAATTGCTTAACATATACACAATGTACGAAAAAAGATATGACTGAACACGTAATATGTAAATATTCCATAAGTGTTTTGAGTCTAGCCGAAATCTATTGGAGGGTTTTACGTAAGTTTTATGCTTCCATAACAAACGAAAGTGCAACAGAGTTATCCTGTCAAAATAATATTATAGAATGGAGCTAGTCCGGTTAGTACGTGCTGCAAAAACGAAGAATTTGTTTCTGTTATGGTATTTGAATGTAAATACTTCTATACGAGAAACTTGAATTCTAATTTGAGGTTATACTTGCAGGTTTGCCATAAAGTCCAGTATTGTTGGTGGTTCCATTTATTACACTTATACGGAAGGATTGTGGTCAAAATCGGAAGAAACTGCCAAATTGTATGAGAAACTATATGCAAATCTTGCCCCATACGTTAAAGAAAACATACCCGAGGAAGTTATTACGGAAGTAATCTCATATTTATTATTTAATGCAAAAAGGATTAACTTAACTTTGTTATTAATGTTCTTTGCAATTAAAAGATACAATATTGTTTCTTTACATTTTCTAGTTGATACATATTTAATTATTTACGTCCTTATTTATTAAGGATATATACAAAGCATTAATATCATCTATAAGACAATTGATATACAATATTTGCATATTATTAGTCGTTCAAGTAAATTAAAGTCAATTCTTTTTAGTGGGCTCAATTACCAAGTGTGTCATGCGTCACAAGTTTCGTGAAAACATCCTGGAACAATGGTGTTATAACCAGCATGAAATTCATCTCCGACTTACCAGCACACACTACTAGTCTATATGAAACTGCAGAAAAATACATAAAAACACTCAATATATAGAAATAATGTTAATTTTTACATAATACTATTAGTATCATGTGCTTTAGATAAACATTATACAACTGATATTTATAAATATGAAAATTGTTGTTTTTCTTGTACAATGTGTTATTTATTTAGATATACGATATTCTAATAAGTATCAATTTATGTAAGTAATTCTAAGTAATTTGTTTTACAGAATTAAAGAAACCACTCTCATAAAATTTATATTTTATTCAAAAATTTAGGGATACATATTTCAAAATTTTGTTGTACTATAGAGTCCATTGATTATATTTCTACATTAATGAAAACGTACCTTTAATAACATACTTATTCAAATCAAAAATATAGTGTATTTATGTTGGTAGTATTGTGTCGCGTCTTATGGATGTGTATGCGATAAATGGCGGAAAATATCGTCGAATTTGTTAAAATTGAGTGAATAAAAATATATTAGGCGATATGCCTGCGCAAGAAGTTGCTGTTATACAGCCACCGGCGACTGAGAATGAAGAAAACTCTGCACCTTCATCTCAGCCGATTGTGGGCATCATTTACCCTCCACCGGAGGTTAGAAGTATCCTTTGACAATATTTCTTTAATGAAGCAGTAAAATGCAATATTTATTCTTAATTCAATTCTTAACAATTTTTCAAAACTGTCAATGTGTTTATGTATATAATTATTATAAATTAAAATTATAATAAAAATATTGTAGCCTCAGAAAATATTGGTTGTAATATATTGACTATTTACTATGTTGCTGTATATTTTTATCTTAAGAAAGAAATAAAATTTAAGAGTTTATTTTATCTATGTTACATTAATTTATTACTCAATGAAATTGAAAACTTTTGTATATCTTTTATATTTTGTAAAAATTATTGTTTGTTTATTCATTGGGATTTATGTAATTTGCCTTATATAAAAATATAGATATTGTCGACAAAACTGCAAGTTTTGTGGCTAGAAATGGACCAGAATTTGAATCGAGAATCAGACAGAATGAATTGGGAAATCCAAAGTTTAATTTCTTGAATTTTGGTGATCCATACCATGCATATTATCAGCATAAAGTGAAAGAATTTAAGGAAGGTAAAGGTCAAGAACCTACTATAGGATCAGGACCTGGGAAAACAGTTAATCTTGCTGCTCATCAAAAGCAGCAAGAAATTTTGAAACAAGTTGAACAACCATTTATTCCAAGAGATACACCTGCAGAATTTGAATTTATTGCTGATCCACCTTCCATTTCAGCTTTAGACTTGTACGTGTCTTTATTAAATTCATGTTTTATATAATTGCAAGATAATATATATTGTAAGATATATGTAATTTTTTTAATTTTAGGGATATTGTAAAATTAACTGCACAATTTGTGGCTCGTAATGGTCGCCAATTTCTGACCAACTTAATGAACAGAGAGCAAAGAAACTTTCAGTTTGATTTTTTACGTCCACAACATTCTTTGTTTCAATATTTTACAAAACTCTTGGAACAATATACTAAGGTAGTACAAAAATTTTTGTTTAATTAGACATTGTTTCCAAATTTTTACATTAATATAAATTTGTAGGTATTGATTCCACCTAAAGATTTATTGCCACGGCTACGCGATGAAGCCGCTAATATGGATAAAATTTTAGAGCAAGTTAAATATCGTGCTGAATGGCTAAAGTATCAAGAAGCTCAGAGACGCAAAGAGGAAGAGGAATTGGAACGTGAAAGAGTTGCTTATGCACAAATTGATTGGCATGATTTCGTTGTAGTTGAAACTGTTGATTACCAACAGTTTGAAGTTGGTAATTTCCCGGCGCCGACAACGCCGGATGAAGTCGGTGCTCGTGTACTCATGCAGGTAACAAAATTCTATAAAGTTCATGTTACACAGTAAAAGTACCTTGATAAATTTACAAGCCGCTCTTTTTTTATAACTTTTTAAATTTTTAGGAAAGAATAGAAGAAGGCGAGGATGTAGAAATGCAGATCGATAGTGAAGGAGAGGATGAGATGCAAAGTCGTGCAGAAGGCGAAAAAGATCGTGCAAAAGATAACAATCAAGTAAATATTTCACACGTGTATTTAAATAAAAAGAAGCAGAATACATTTTCATATTAACAACATATTTTTATGTTAAGGTACAAGACATGGAAGAGGATTCGAGTGATGAAGATGATGTATCACCTCCGGGCGATACTCATAAATCGAAAGAATCGAAACCACGCGATAGTAATAACATGCAACCTCCACCTTTGCCACCCACTCCTGGAAACGTTGTAGTAAAGAAGGGATACGATCCTAAACAACACGGTAGGGAGAGAGAAGAAAAATGTAACATACATGAATTAGATAAAATTGTAATAAATTTTCTTTCGCAGCTAGCAAAACTGCACGTCCTGCTGCTCCTGATGAGTATTTGATATCTCCGATCACTGGAGAACGTATACCCGCAAGCAAAGTTCAAGAACACATGCGAATTGGATTATTGGATCCACGTTGGGTGGAACAAAGAGACAAACACCTCGATAAGTTGGCTCAAGAGACAGTATTTGCACCTGGCACGGCGATTGAAGCAAGCTTGAAACAGCTTGCCGAAAGACGTACCGATATTTTCGGTGTCGGTGACGAAGAAACTGCCATCGGTAAGAAAATTGGAGAAGAAGATAAAAAGAAGGACGACAAGGTCACGTGGGATGGTCACACGTCAAGCGTCGAAGCAGCAACTAGGGCTGCTAGAGCGAATATCACTCTGGAAGAACAAATTCATCAGATACATAAAGTTAAAGGACTTCTTCCCGATGAAGAGAAAGAGAAGATTGGTCCAAAGCCTGCTAATCGCGCGGCTGAGCTATCGCACATGGCAGCGGCTGCTTCGAAGCCTCAAGCTACACTAAAGGCACCACCTAAACCACCAGCTCCGAAACCAGTACCTGTGCCAACGCAACCACCACCACCTCCTACCATGAGCATGCCCACTATGGGTATTCCTCAACCAATGATGCCGCAAGCACCGATGATGATGATGGCTCCCATGCCTCCGATTCGACCACCACCGTTAATGAGTGAGTACTTTTTATGTGAAATAAAAACTTATTTATACGTTCCGAATTCCGAATATGGTTAACATTACTAATTTCTAGCACCAGCAATGTCACCGTTTATGCCAACACCACCACCTATGCAGCCACCAATGACTTCTGCTGTAAGTATTCGCCAAGTCAAATATATCTTCGAAGTAAAAGTGTTTGTTTTATTAATTCTTTTTTTGCAGATCGGATTGAAACATACTGCTGAACCAATGGAGGAAGAACCTCAAACTAAGAAACTCCGGACAGAAGATTCATTGATACCGGAACAGCAATTCTTAGCTAGGAATAAGGTATTATTAAGATTTATATTTATAAAGAAATTATTACGGACGGAAGTACACACTTTGTTATTTCAGGGTCCGGTACAGCTGAATATTGCTGTACCAATGATGACAGAGAAAGCAGAATGGAAATTAAATGGACAAACGTTGAATATTACTTTGCAAGTAAGTGATACTGTGGCGACGATGAAAGCTCTTATTCATGAACAAACTGGCATGCCTCCTGGCAAACAGAAGTTACAATACGAGGTGTAGTATATAAAATAATTAAACTCAATAATTTTTAATATTTCGATTTTCTTGTATAATGATTATGCATTTTGTTTTCTCAGGGAATGTTCTTTAAAGATAGCAATACTCTTGCGTATTATAATTTAACATCTGGTAATATAATTAATCTTCTACCAAAGGAGAGAGGTGGCAGGAAAAAGTAAAACAGGAAAGTATATAATTGATTATATATTGAAACTTTCATGTTATTATGTAATGATGAATTAACTGTCAAAAAATTAAAGAGAAATGTCTATATATTAACAAATAGTGTTGCAGTTTCTTTAAAGAAATAAAACATCTATAATAAGTTAAATTTCCTTTTATTACTTTTAATTTTCGTTTTACAATTGTAATAAGTTAACATTTAATAAATTAATGATATATAGTGTAATAAAATTTATAAATATACAAATATAAAATTATTTTACTTACAAGCTTAGTTCCCATTTTAAGAATTGCACTTAGGTTATCTTGTACTTTTATCAGTAAGGCATTAGCGATTTAAAAAAAAAAAAAATCATCGAGATAGCACTTGCAAAGTATTTAAAACAATATTTTTATTTCTACCTCAACTTCTTGAAGTTCCCATTTCATTTGAATGTTTCTAGTAATCTCCGATTCATTTATCGAAATCGAAATGACATTTCATTACTCGAATATTTTAAAAGCAGATCTCTAAAAATCGCATAAAAAGTATTGTATAAAAACTTTCGAGAATAAAACTCTATAAATATTACCGGTACTATAAAATGCTCTAAATGCAACAATTATTTTATACACTTAGATTAGATTATGCATCGAAGGTCTCTGTACTTAGCTGTTACATCATGCACGTGTTACTTTGTACTTGTTTTATTTTTCGCTGTCTCTATAATTTTCCGGTAGCGTACGACCAGTGATTTATATATCTGCAAATATAAAAGAAAAAAATGTACGCTTCTTAAACATACCGTTTGATGCGACACAAACTTATAAATTATTTTGTATTGCTTTACTGTTTCTGCGTCGTGGTAAGGACGACACACGAGCGCTGGTTCCGGTAAGCAGCGTGTTATTTCGTCGAAATTGGATTCGTTTTGGGATAAAGCGTACTTCGCTTGATAGGCTGCACCCATCATAGCCGAATTGGCTAGTTCCTGTCAAACGAAATAACAAATTGTCGAAGAAATATTTCACTGTCGAAGTAGATCGAAATAACTTACCAATGCGTATACTGGCGAATTGAAAACGTCGGAAAGTACTTGCAGTATAGATTTGTTTGCGGATGCACCTCCGGTCGCGATTATTCGTGTATTCGGACCTATGAATAATTATTAAATTAAATTTAACTGTAGACACAAGAATAATCATTGTCACGGCGCAATAGATAGATAGATAATTTTATTTTTCGGCTTCACAGCCATGAAAGTGGACTTGGTTTACATTTCTCTTTTTTTTTTTTCATTCTCTCTGTTTCTCTCACTCTCGCTCTTCATTCTTCATATCTGTTACATACTCTACCTATACTTTTGTGCTATACTTAAAAATTTAACACTAACCTACATTATACTTTTATGCTATACTTAACAATTTAACCTCGGTTGTATTATTCCTCTTTCGCCTATCCTAGATTGCCCTTTTATTTTCTACCTTATTGCTCTAATTGATTACCATACGAATGTACGTATTATATGTAACATAACAGAATTATGGGAAATCGTGCAGTTGTTTAATTTAACGCTGTCTGTCAAATTTCAGAAACATACTTTCTCCTTCTTACCTATGACGAAACCGAAATCCTCGGCGTGAGCTCTCTTCGCGACAAACTGCCCTTCGATCAGGGCTCTCACTTCTACCTCCTTCGAGCTGTAACGCGATATCTCGTCGTTCGCTTTATTGAAACGACGATCGCCGATTAGGAACGGCAGTATCTCCTGCACGTCGAAGTACAAGCCTAAATTCCCGAAATTGCCCCGCGGTGTGCTCTCCAGCAACTCGTTGAAGATCTGCCAGGAGCCCTGCGCCGCGCTGTCGCGTATCCTCTCGCGTGTCAGCGATCCATTCTTGAAGCTAGAAATTCGCCAGATCGTTTACGATTGCAGATGAAACGAGATAACGGAACAGGAGGAGGAAGATTACCAAAGCAACGCCATGTAAGCGTCGTCGTCGAGAGGATTGCAAAACACGTGCCCCTCCAGAACAATTTTCGGCTTGTTCAACCATATGAACAAGCTGTCGCTCGTCCCCAAGCTACAAGCAACGTCTCCTTCTTTCAGTCTCATTCCTGGTGTGACAATCAAATGAAATATATCTATAAACATATTGTAACGCTTAGACTGGAGCACGATTTTTTCTTTTTTTTTTTTTTTTTTTCTTTTCACAACTCGAGGAATATTTACAGTGTGTACGTTTAAACGTTATTCTTGTTCAAATTGAATTACAGCGTATTTCACACTCCATTAAACTTGCTGCGATTTGTTAAAGTATTTTATAGTATACGCGAGCGTAGTAAAAAAAAAAAAAAGAGAGAGAGAGAGAGAGAGAGAAAACCGGTCCCAGGGAATTTGCATTTACGGGCATTCTGGCACGAGAGAAGTAATTTCGAGAAAAATCTCGTTCTTAACGAGAGATCGATTTTAGACGGTGTCGCGCGTTAGAATGCGGCCTTTTCACGAACTTTGGCTTCCCTTTCGCGAACAGCGTTGCGCGCGGCAACTTCGTTGATTTCGATAGACTTTAAAACGGGACGGCTGACATTTTGAATTTACGAATACAACGACGCTGATTAGTATTAAGCGACAGGGAATTCGTTGAACAGTAGGCCGCTAAATTATAGTTTGCGCGGAAAATCTCATTAATCATTCCGTACGGAGGGAGCGAAAGTCTATGCGTATCTGCAGTATCTGCCAATTGGAAATGTATCTGCGTGAATATTCATGAGGACGTTCGTCGCCGGTGTTGTCAAAAGGCGAAGTAACGCCTAATGTAAATTAACACCGGTTGCGGTCGAAGCGAGAGAGATTATCGGTGGCAAAAGCCGTGAGATCGGCGAATGGCGCGTGACTTACCTATCAGGGAACCTGAATTGTCGCCTGTGAATGCGATTATGCGGCATGCCTCGTCGAAGCCGAATCTCTCGACGAAATAGGACGAAATCGGGCCGATGTCGCTGCTCGATGAAACTGGTTTCCCGAGTTTTTCTCGCAAACCAAGACCGCAGGCCTGAACAAACGATCGGTCAGATGGTAAATATTGAGAGAGCGCAATGTACGCGTTTAAGAACGATGTCTGCGTTCAAGTAAACAGATCGAGCGATCGTTGACAAAATATTACGTCGAAGGAATTTGAAAGTATTTCAATTTTACTTGACATACTTAAATTCCTGAACATTCACGATTTTCAGCCATTTTCGACCATTGATGTGAAATGTACAAACGATAACGAAATACGATAACGTTCGCACAATGTCACGCTAGAGAGAGAGAAATTATCATCGAGAGGAGAGTCGAGGAGGATGTCTCTACCTCCACGTGAATACGAATTTTTATTGCATCGTAATTCAGATCTGTTTGGAGAAAATCTAGCAGCGATCGGTGAGAATTTACATACCTCCAATAGCACGTCGTCCCAATCTTTCGTATGAATATTTAACAAGTTCATTCCGGAGCCATCGGACCAATCGATCGGCGCGAAATCGCCCAAGAACAAGGATGCGAGGAAACTGCTAACCAGAGAGATCCTCTGAAAAACAGCAGTCAGAAACTTAAGGCTGTAAAATCTCGTTTAGAGAGCTCGTAACGTGTGATGCGTATTAGTGACGAATATATACAGGTGTTTAACAGCTAAACTTTTGTCAATGTACTCCACGCTGGTCGTGTTAAGCATCTCTGTAAACAGCGATCTTCAAAATGTTAAAACGTGCACTGTATTTCTTTTTTTCCTTTTCTTTTTCTCTTTAAGATATTCTGAGCAGGCAATATAGAGCTGATTGTGAGTTACGTGGCAAATTCGCTAATTCTAATTGTAAGACTCGTGTTCGCGTACATTCTCATGTATTTTACAATCGCAGCAAGAAACGACCTAAATAGAAATGTCATAGACGATATATCTGTTAAAGAGGAATAGTTCAAACAGGCGAACAATCACCGTTATCAATGTATGTATGTATGTATGTATAATGCGTTAGTGTTCGTGCGACTATCTACGAAAGCTCACACAAGAGAGATCGCAGATGTGTGGTTAATTGCAATTCTAAACCCCTTTGCGTCACATCATACTCATAGTACCTCGATCGATATTGCCGTCCCGAAATTTTTTTCAACGAACGCCGGTAGATGTAGATTTTGTAGATGATTAGTGGATTATACCTCAGTACTGCTGAAGGCTTCCGGCCTGGTGCGTGCTATTTTCGCTATTTGAGGCCCCGAGAACCTTTCGTATGCCCGTGATCCCGTTATCTCCGCCAATTTCTGCAACCACGATCGTACAAAGATAATTGATTAGCGTGTTAATCGACGGCCGTAATTAATTATGAATCAGCCCGATTCTCGCCGTCTCAACACTCTGTGCAGCATTGTAACTCACGCGCTGTACGATACAAGTTGACAAGCAATTTTTGCAACACCTTCAAATTGTTACAAATAATAAATTGCGTGGATCGCGACAGTGTTCGAACATTTGTCAGAAATTTTGAATTTCGCGAATGCAGTTGATCTTTATTGACATTTGGATAGATCGTTGCTCCGTACGTTCGTGACACGTTCATTTTCTGCGAGTTTCTGTCGTGCAAATTTTTCCATTTTATTTTCCCGCGTGAAAGTCTAGAAAACGATCTTCTTATTTATTTATTAGATAAAATTATTATTTTCGCGGACCAACATTCTTCCTGCTTTCGATCGGAAGGTTTTCTGAACGCGTGCCATTCCACGAGAATCCTCGAATCGCGAGTCTCCCATGAATATTCATCCGCGTCAAAGAATTGATTCGCAATTTGCATACTTCACAGACCCCGCCGATACGCGATCGTATCTGTCCAAGATATATTTCTCTTTCTCTTTGCCGACCTTCTCCTCGACGTTCGTTGACGAAGTCGACCAAAAAGGAAAAAAAAAAAAAAGAAACTTTGGTACCGTTCCTTCCCCCTCCTGGATGTTTTTAGATCGATTAAAAAGTCGACCTTCGCGACGATTAATTGAATATTTTACCGATTTTTATCGACCATCGTCGCGGTGTCACAAACGGAATCGAAATCGGCGCGAAATCGTGTGTCTGCAATTGCTGCAACGAACAATTACACTGTTCAAATACTTTCGCGATCTTCGTGAAATCTACACGTAAAATTTCTACAAAATTGCGACATTCGCAGAAACTTGTCTCAAGTTTCGTCAACGTACAATCGCGACGCATAGTCGCGTAAACGCAAGAACGACAAACGATGTCGTTTAAATAGCGCCCTCTGTCTAAATGGTGTCTGCTTTTGAAAATTAACGAAGGGAAGGATTTCAAAGTAGCGAAACGCTGCTGTGTTATTTATGAAGGAAAGGAGGAAAAAGGAAACGCATACTTGCGGCCCACCCACGATCTCTTCCAACATGCGACACTCCTTGGTGGTGCTGGAATCCATCCACACAGGTGACGGCGACACCGAGAACGAGGTGACCAGCTGTTCGTGCAAGAATTTCGCAGGGTCCAATCGCTGCAACTGATTTCTACTGCCCTTGCCCCAGTAAACCGTGCCATGTTGCTACGTAATAATGAGCGAAGATAACATTATCTGCGTGTTTTCAAAGCTGTTTGTAAAAACGTTCGTGTTCGTAAGGGTCGCGCGGCGTTGCGAAATTTTTTTTTTTTTCTTTTGCTTTTGCTTTTTTCACGCATCGTCGCAAGAGAGTCATTTATTTCGAGGGGCAAAGTAGAGTTCGACACTTGACGCTTGATTCACTCTCGATTTCTCTTTTAATTCAAGTTGTATCGTAAAGTGAAAATGAACAATTACTCGAGGAATATTCATTTCAAAATGAAAGATCGCTTCGAGATACCTTCTGGAGCTAAATAAATATGCTGTGTCGTTAAAGTAATAATTTTCCAAACACCGAGATTCACAGAAAAGATTTGCTTGCGTCGAAGGATGAAGAGGAAAAAAAAAAAAAAAAAGAAGAAAAAGGAACAAGCAAGAGTCGTCATATCTTGATCTTATGTTAATCGACTGTTCTCTCTTGTAGCTAAATCGGTAAACGCTGTCGCGTTTAAATTAAGCAGAAACAACAGATTTGTCCGTCGTTTAAGCTTTTTAAGTGATAATCAAAGAATAATATGAATATTGTGCAGAAGTTTCTTCCTTTCTTTTTTTTTCTCTCTCTCTCTCTCTCTCTTAGTCCTCGAAATATATGGCTTTGGTAATGTTACACAACGTTTTGTAACGTAGCTTAATCGACGTGGAAATAATCGAAAAGACAGATTTACCGCAAATATTGTAATTTATGAACGGCGACGCTTGTATTTCAACGTTTCTCGTGTTTATACTAATGTTTTTCTGCTTTTACCTGCGCGCATCCGGAAATAGCGGCCACCTTGCTGAAATCGACGCCGCAGACGCGCAATTTATCGAGAATCATGTCCAGAGCCTTAACCCACATCAGAGTGGGAGCCACCACTACGTGCGGCTCGTCCTTTTTGTGAATCACGCCCCCGTACGTTCTAAAATTGCGTTTAAAAATTTATTCTCGCACGAGATGTCCACCGTTGACGAACGTAAAAATATATTCAGCGTAGGAAGAAGGAGAAGAAGAAAAAAGGAAAACCGTATTAAGTTTCATCTTCTGCTTTGTTATTTCGAATTCGGATATTTGGCGCCTATAATTTACAGAGTCTATAGCGTAGAGATCATTTTTCTTTTCTTCTTTTTTAAATAACGCGTCGTGCGATGTACTGATTTTAATACGATTTCAAACGTAGCCTTTTTACGCGCCAGATTAGATAAAGACTTCAGTTAATTTACGTACATTCTGCAAATTTTTTACTTCTCATTAGCAAAATGTAGATTTTGTCGCTTACCTAAATTCAGGCAGGTCATTGTCGAATTGTACACTGGTTTCGTGGAGAACGGCAAGATCGTTATCGACGACAACTGCTTTCAACTATAAATATCAAAAGATACTTGTTAACTTCGCCTTTTAAATTCGTAATAGCATGTTGTTTTTCGATTTTTTGCCGCTTGGCCATCGAATAAACTACGTGCAACAAGGCTGCCATGTGACACGGCATGATCAATTAGTTACGCTACTCCGCAACGTAATTCGAAAATTTAAAATTCAAAATTATCTGCAATTTTTTTTTCTCTCTCTTTTTTCTCGTGTCTACCGCGTAGAATGTGCGTAAATACAACGTCTGATATACTGCTGGTCGTGTTCAATAAAATAAAATGCCAGATATATTACCACTCGTTACAGTTTCGAGTGGAATTGAGTGGACGAAGAAGTGCCATTGCTAAACAGAATCAGTGAAAGAAAGCGCTCATTTCGGTGGACTGTGATGCAAGGTACATGTTATTGAAAAAAAATATTTTAAATTAAATAAAAAATATTTTATTACCTCTGCACGAATCGTGTAATAACAGTATAAACCTAGAGCATGTTATTGCAAATAAATTTGAATTCAAAACAAATTGACATTGTATGTGCACATGCTAGAATTAATATTTTATTATCTCTGCACGTGTAATAACAATATAAATCTAGAGCATGTTATTGCAACACGTGGGGTACAAATAAATTTGAATTCAAAACAAATTGACATTGTATGTGCACATACTAGAATTAATTTTAATGCTTTTAGAAATTTTTGAAGTTTAATGTAGAAAAGGAGATAAACATTTGAGCCTTCGATGTATATTGCATTGCAACAAGTTGTTAAATAACTAAAATGATAATGTTACGTTCCAGTCGAAAAGAATTCAGTCTTAAAAGAATGAAGAATTGTATAATTATTTTCTATCATAATTAAAATGGGAATTAAACCAATAATAACTTGATTAAAAAAAAAAAAACAGTACAATGCATCACATGGTGAGAGGAATTAAATAAAGTATTCTCATACTATATAATCACAAGTATTAAAACATCTGCCGACAATTAGTACAAATTCAATGTCTCTTACTGTTTCTAATTTCTATCACTTCGTTCGAGCCAAAATTTATTCAGTCTTTTCAATAAATGTAACGAGCAGTTGTTTTCATATTTGTTGAACGATGGTTTTATATAACGGAAATTATTACGCAAAATCCGTAGATATTAATGAATGAATATGGTATTTAATCTGACACAGTTAACGAGCAGATAAAAAAATCGTATCTGATAGTTGGTTTATGTATTCTCTCCTTTCCTCATTTTTTGAAGGATGATTGATTATTGCACCAAACTGAGTTAGTGAGTTAAATAGATAAAAATCGTGTTCTACACGGATCGATTACGTTACGACACGATCGTTTACAATTATCTAATAAATTTTTGATTGAAAAAGACGAGCAAGAAGCATTTTGCTATTTCAATTATCATTTCGATCGTTTCTAATGTTTTTCGTTGAGATACGCTTTTCTTGCTCGTGTCATCCTACTGCTTAATGTTATCATTATGTTAGATAATTGTGACCCATCTGACGCACGTCACGCAAGCTGCAAAACACTTGTATTAATTAATAACGATGAATTTTCGTTACGAATTTGCTGTGCTGACTGTATCATTTGTCCAAAGCAAACTGTAATGAATTTATCCTCACGCGTTAAATAATTATTGATTCAGAATAATTATCTCGTGAATAGAAAGTTAATAAACGCGTTAAATTATTATTAACTTAATCGAAATAATTTATTTCATCATGACAGAAAATTAAAACGCAATATTTAGCTAATGAAATTAATTTGTTAATCGAATTTATTAATATTCACGAGAAGCAAGTTTTAATATTGTTAAATTTCATCAAGAACAATTATAATGATCGAATATGAACAAAAAGCTTGTGAGTATGAAATAATAAGTAAAATGTACAAAAGCAAATATTTAAATTAGAATTCTAATGGTTCGTAATGTCGCTTTCAAAATACTCTAGAAATTAGATTTTTAACATTACTAAAGGAAAACGATATTTATTATTTGGCTCGATCTCCGTTGAGTTTTTAATTACATTTGCAGTCCTTGAAAACCGTCGCACAGTTGCAATTAACCGGTTAATCATTTTTTGTCAATAACAAGGCATTTATAAGCAATCGAGTAACTTTTGTCAATTTGAACGATACGCGCGTTGCCGCGAGACGCGTGCGCAATAGATGATGCGCAGTGGAAGCTGAGTAACGCCGAGCATCGTAGAGACCACAAACAAGAGAACAGATCACCTCGTCAAAACAACAAATGTCGAATTACCCGCGACTTGTTTATTGCCGTGGCAACTGCTTTCACGCATTGTGTAAAGTTACGAAATGCGGGAGTAGAAGAAACGAGGGAAAACGACGACGAAGAACGATACACTGACGGAGCTGTCATTCGTGTTGAATCGAACAGGTTTACATAATCAGAAAACGTGTGATGATCATTTGTTCGATCTATAATAGAAAAAAAAAAAAAGAGAGAAAAAACACGAGATCATGCAGTTTTTTTAAGGGTTTACCTGCTGTGTGCTGAGATCGAGTCCTAAGTATGTCGCGTTCGAAACAGCGCCCATATTTCAATCGTAGGCTGAATCGTAGACGCGATGCGATGAAATCGTGGAACAAGTGCGGCGTATCGAAGATCACCGATGGTTTGTAATATCGATACACTCCGATACGTGTACGTATGCCTGTCGTTCACCTCGGGTAACTAAGCGTTCGAACGATCTACTCTCGTTCGTGGTCAACACTCGTTCTCGGCAGTAGCCGAGGCATCGTTACGCGCTGTTTCGCGTCGCGAGGCGACTAACTGCGACTAATCTTATCGTTATTATTAATAATATAATGCCGTCCGTTACGTAAGGCCGATTATTCCACGACAAGTTTGATCGAGTTGGCCTTACTTGGTCGCTTGCAAACATTTCCATGACATTTTCGTCGCGCGGCCGAGTCGTCACGGAAAGAGGTTAAGTTCCCGTCGATACTGATTTCCTCTCTCTAGGGAGCACTGAATTTCTTTACCGGCCGATCTATCGCGTAGGCGTCGGCGATAAGCGTGCACACCTGTGCTGCACACCTGCCGAGAGTTTCTCACAGGATAATCGAACAACATTTTCGGCCATTGTTGAAACTCGAATGCAAATCGCGGAGCGCAAATTAACGCGATCTAGTATCTTTTCGCGAAACATCTGCCTTGCTGAGTGCGCGTCTCGTTCCACGAACCGTGCTTAGAATACGAGAACGAAAATGAGAACGTATTTTGGTAAGAATTTGTAAGTACGTTTAACCACGCGTTTGAAATCTCAAAGGAGAGTTGCAAGTGTGATTGCAAACTGTGTTGCGTGCAAGTAGCTCGCTTTAAAGTTGCAGCAAAAAAGGCATGTCGTGCGTATTTTGATACTTTTTTTTTTTTTGAGCTCGAAATAAAGGTAAAAAAAAAAAATAAAAAATAAAAGTGAAAAATTCTCTACATTAATAGGATCCGCGATACTGGTTTTTAAACCGGTTTGGCTTGTAACCGCGCAAACTGCATAGACGCGTCTACGACATTCTGCGCAGAGGGGCGGGGGGGGGGGGAGGAAAAAAAAAACAACAAAACCGTTTAATGCGCGCGCTCAAATTATACGTCTGTTTCAAAAATCCAACGTGCCAATAAAGTAACATTTCCCATTAACGCGCGATGTTGATGAACATTCCGAGTGTCTCAAACTCTTCGATATTCTTCAACTTCAGTTTGAGCGCGTTTATTTTATTTCAAGTAGAAAAAAAAAAGAAGAAGGAAACGAAAAATTTTCGCAGAACAGACGACGCCCTGTAATTTTCACTCTAATTTCTCGTTTTCAGTCAAACATTGAAAAATATGAAACACCTCAGCCACGACGAGAACTTACGATTATTATAATATCGTAAGATATTTATTAGTTCGGCGTAGCCCGAGAGTCAAGTCCACGGAGGCCGAAAGTAGCATAAAAATAAAACCATTGTGAGCCATTATGTGTAGCAGTACCTACAGCATAAAGTCTGTCCAAGTAAAAACAATTATCAAGAGGACAGGCCAGGAGTACCACAATAATTTGCGAGGAGCGTCGTCGTTGGTGCGATGCACGGCGTCGTCGTCGTTTTCTCCGAAAAACGAGAAAACGAGAAGCCCGAAGGCGAGAGCGTGCAACGATGCCGCCCGGATACTGGGTGGTAAGTCCATGGTGCATCGCGGTGCAATCAGTTGTAGCAACAACCTCCGTGACTATGCGCCGGTGGTGGTGGTGGTGGTGGTGGTGGTGGTGGTGGTGCATTGGTAATCCAGTAGAGGGGCGAAAGTATGACGAGAGAGGAGCAACGAGGAGGAGGGTTGGGAGGAGATTGTTAAGTTATGTTGGTCGATGTACGGGTTTGTTTGCGTAGTTGGTGACGGTGTAGGAGCGGCAGAAACTGCGAGAGGGCAACGACGAATGAAAAGAGAAGAGGAAGAAGCAGAAAACGAAGAAGAAGAAGAAGAAGAAGAAGAAGAAAGAGAAG
This sequence comes from Tetragonisca angustula, assembly GCA_036937485.2. Lineage (NCBI taxonomy): Eukaryota > Metazoa > Arthropoda > Insecta > Hymenoptera > Apidae > Tetragonisca > Tetragonisca angustula. The sequence goes on from JAWNGG020000167.1 coordinate 518,974, forward strand.
GAGGCAAAGTTGCGACCAGGGTGCCAGGGGGTCTGGCCCAAGCCTGTTTGTCGGTCCCGTTGCCTTATAATCGTGGTATACGGATAATGGTTTGGGTTAAGGGACGCCCAACGATGGTCCATGCGAGAGGGGAACACGAGGAAGGAGATCAGAGGGAAGAAGGACACGTTATAGAGGAGCCGGCAGCAGCGGCGTCGAGACAGGGCAGTTTTCGAAGAGAGGAGCAAGTCGACGTGCTACGAGCAATCGAGCGAAACTTTCGCTGGCTCTGCTTGCCCGTCGTTTGGCAGGGCTTTTCTTTCGATCGTTCCCCTCTGCCCCCCGGTGCAGAACGATGATTTCTGACCCTACGGCACGAGCCTCGGGAATGTAATTACCGAGAAAGCCCCGCTGGAGAACTGTTCCGCTGACGGTGGACGCGCGAGCCACACGCTTGAAGAATGGTTGTTGAAAAATGTAGCGTCATGCTGGCTGCACTTTTGAAAATTAATCGACTGAAATTAATTTGATTGAACCGTGTTATAAATAACGCGGTCAACTGAATTTTAAGACGACTCGAAGTCGTTGCAAAAAACGCAGTTTTGCAAAAGATATCGTCTGTTGCAACTTTCCAGAAAGTATTTTGAAGTCTGAAGTTTGCTCGGGGTTTGGCGTGTTTAGCGGATGGTTAAGAGTTTGATACCAGACACGGTTATTACCTACAGGGCAGGTTTAACGAGGAAAGGATTGATGGATTCTCTAGAAAAATTCTGCCGAGGTTCTTGGAATTTTGCGACAGCTGCGGAATAGCATTCCACGATTCGATCATAATAAAATGATTATATTTCGTTTTACACTCGTCGTGGAAAAGAATGCAAATGACAATTTATTTACGTTCGATACGTTCAATTAGCCACAGTCGTCGTTTGTATTTAATGTTTAGACATTTATGCGCAATTACGTCAGAAGCAAAACAATAAATAATTCAACGATTTAATCGATATTAAGGAAGAATTTATTGCTACTTATCCGTTTATTGGATATAAATACGCGAGGCACTCTTCTTTTTTTTTTCTTTTCATTGACTTTATCAACTTTTATAGATGTCGAGGAATTAATTTACATTCTTGCTTTTAAATTGAAATTGCGTCGTGAAACGTTTTACGCTTGTCGAATGAAGAATTTTTCTACTAGCAGACTTTAGTGATACGTAAAGGACGCAGCACGTAACCGATTCAGGTAACTGGTCAGTGAGTTGAATGCGTGTTTAACGCGTGGTGGCATGCGAAAGAACGCGTCAGAAACCCGGTGCCGCGTTCGTAGTTGGGTAAAATTCGATATTTTCCCTTCATTGACAAACACTCGCGTGCAGAGGTTGGCGATCTGGAGAGCGAGAAATTTTTCTTTTTTTTTTTTTTTTCTTTTCTTTTTTTTCTCTGGAAGAGTAGAGTTTCATTATCTAAACACGCCGTGTCGTCGAATATATCGACAGGGATAGGCGGCGGAGAAAAAAAAGGGGTTGGAGCGACAGGGGTGGTGCAGAAGCGGCGGATGGCGTCGGCGACAGCCGGCAGAGCCACGTCGTCGCCGTCGATCGGACGACGGCGAAACGACGGCCGGCTCTCTCCCGTGCAGACGGACGAAACAGTGGAGTGAGAGAACGGAAAAGGGAGAAAGAGACAGCCGGGCGCCGATTCCAGCGACCGGCCGGCGCTAACCTCGACGCCAACGGTGGAACGTCGCCGACGTCGCCGACACCGTCGCCGCCACTGCTCGACCCGCGACACCACGACGAAGACGACCACGACCACGACGACCATGTCGACGACGACGACGACGACGACGACGACCACGACGACGACGTCGACAAATGCAAGAATACTTCTTCTGTTGGCATCGTGGCATCGTCACGATTGGGGGGTGGGAAACGTTGCTCATCGGTCGCCAAGCTGCACGAACGTCCTATCCGCCCCCTACTACTCCTTTTCCTATCCAGCCCTTTCGCGTTCGTGTGTCTTTTACGCACACACATACACACACAGACCTTTGGTATTGTCCAACTGAATTTTCCCATGTTCCCGGGACACGTCAATAACGTGATGTTTTGTTCAGGAATAATTATGAATAGGGGTCTTATGAGGCGGCGGACGGTGCCAGCCAGTCTTTACTATCCTTTGGAAAAACCAAACAAACCCCCTCCCATTCGATTCGTAGAATCGATCGTAAAAATGGGGAAGGGAAATGGCGTTTGGTTTTACGGTTCTTACCGAATTCATGTAATATCGATCAGAGTGTTGTAAGGTGAACGTTTTGAAAACCTGTTTACCTACCAAACTTTTCCTCCTTGGGAATCTTCTCGTATCGCCGCGGGTCACGAGGACAATCGGAAATGGATGAACGATTGAAATTAAGGTCACCGTCTGTGACACGGGTCATTAGCTTTTTGCGAAGAGAGACGCAACAGCGCGTTTACGATTCGTACCGAGAGTGATCGTTGTGGCCAAATTTCAAGAAATTCTTCTCTGTTTAAAAATTCCAACCCCGGTATGTTTAAAAAAATAAAATCCACGCGAGAGTTCATTCGACATATTCGTCATATATATTTGTATATAAACATTGCAGAGACACGAAGCTGCATTGGGCGGCGATTCGAACGATAGAGTCCCTAGATCCACGACGATAACTCATTTTTTCGGCGGATAGAGACGGCGCCTCTGTGTGTATAGAGGAGACTGTTCCCTCCCTGTTACCCATGTTTTAACCCATGCCAGCGCCTATACCCCCGCCGGCACATCCACGAAAAGTAGAAGCGACCATTGGGGCGGAAGATGACTACGACGGCTCCAGCGTGGGGCGCCAAGTGTTTTGATGCTTGTTATGCGAAGGGGAGTTTGATAAACAACGAGTTGGAGAACGAAGCCGGACCCAGATCGTCACCATCACCTCTTCTCTGCACCCCACACACCCGAGAGTCGCCGACACCGAGACCGACATCCGACTGACTGGCTACGATTGTGTCATTACAAGAGAATTGATATCACGATGGCTGTATATCTGCGATCCGTGTTACGTGCAGCGGAGGCTGCTCGTAAAATAGAATCGCTAACGCGCGTTGATTGCTTGACAACAAATTGAAATCGCCAGTACCGTTTGCACAAATGTGCAATAATCCGTGGAATCTAATAGCATCCGGTAGACCTTGTTTCGCTTTTGCAACGTAACCTTTACAACGTAACGTCACCGAAGACGAGGGATCATCGCGATGTCTGAAAAGATCTGAATTTTAGAATTCAAGGGAGTGAGGGCAGTTCGAAATTTTCAAAAAAGTCGATTTTTTTTTCTTTTTTTTCTTTTTTTGGTTTTTGTTTCAAATAGTAGTTTGAAGCCTTGGAAATAAGATACGAAAGATCCTGGCCATTGAAACGACGTGTTTTGGAGTGTAATAATAAATCCACGGATACGAAATTATTGAATTTGTATCGCTGTTTACAACTTTAAGCATTATTACAAAGTGTAAGTCGTGCGATTCAAATATTACTTTTGGTGAGTCGAATATTGGGGGACTTGGATTCAATTTGGTCGTGAATTGTAAGAACTGTGATTCGCGATGTATAAGTAAAAAAGTCGAGCAAAGGATACATGTGAGAAATGACGTTCTGAAACTTTAAACGCGTTTTTCTCGAAACAAGGTTTGTAGAAACAGTGTGCAAGATATCTCGGAATCTAACCAACCGATCACTGTGACACTTGGTACGTATCTTTAGCGTAATATTTACTAGAAATTGACGATCGAACGTTTTTCAATTTTTAACAATTTCGAAAAGTATAAACAAAAAACGTAGAAATTTTTGGCACAGATTCGATACATCGAAAAAACAAATAGCTGCTATTTTCATAATTTTCACAGAAATGAAAACGTTGGATCAATCCCTAGAGAATATTGTTTACTTTCAAACTAGATTTTTGTCCTTTTGTTGCAACTAATCCTGTTTCGCTGGAATCATGCACTAGGCAATGTAAAGAAAAAGTTATGTAAAAGGATGCCGTTAAAAAGTTACAAATAACAGCTCTCTTTTTCTTCTTTTTTAATGTTGCGTTTTGTAGTTCGTAATGTGTTAAAATCAATCACAGAAGCTCGTGTCGATCAAATATGTATTTTTGTATGTATATTCGTAATTTTTCGGCCCGGCCAAACTGTCTCGCCCCCTTGACGTTAAAAGAAAAGAAGAGTCATCGCGTTGAAGTCGAGAAGGGAAAAGTTTACAACATTTATTCGTAGTTTGCAGTTCTTCCAGCTTTGCGCGAGATGCTGCAATTCAGTTTGTTAAACAAGCGTGTTGAACGACGCTACTTTGAATATCGAGCAAAGTGAATAATGCTCGAGTGCGTTTGGATTTTCGATTATCGAGACACGTCGTTGGATAATTTATAACGTTTGCGTTCCAACGTTACGAAATTAGACGCGCTAATGATCACGCCCGTTTCACCCCATCGCGCTATCATTATCCACCGTTCCCATCCTGCGCGGCCCGCCCGAAACGAATCGCACGCATTCGAATGCACGCGCTCGCCAGAAATAGCGTTCGCCTTTAAACATACTTTTAACATTTATATTTGTGTACATATTCGGGCGGTGGAGAAACATCTGCTCAAGATGCAAACGCTTCGAGAAACAGTCTGCTCGAGTATTTCGGTACTCGGTAACGTAAAAGGGCGAAGGTAGATAAGCTGAGTTTCTTTTTTCTTTCTTTCTTATTAAAGAAAACAATTAAAGCCTTTAATATACATACATGTATATATATATATATATATGTACGTTGCCTCGTCGTAACTCAAACAGAGAATCAATAAAAATCTTTATGCACGCGTCGATTGTTCCACGATAAGTCGTCGGTGTTAAACGCGACAACTGCCAGCAGGCGAAATAAAATTCTCCGTCCGGCTAAATAGCATAAACAATCGCGAAGAAGAGGAAACCGGTCGTGTTTACGGCAGCGAGGACTGTCGATTTAGCCGTGCTTTACGTCCACGAGGGTGGAATGAGCCCTGGATTCGGTGGCGCGCGGAGCAGCCCCCGGGACGGGGATGCTAGCACAAATGACATTGTTTATCTCTAGCTCGGGGCAAGAAAAGTCTTCGTATACGGTTAGTCGTTCGACTTCACTCGGTCAAGCACCTTGGTGTGTACGATTGCCAGAGCGTGTTCTCCTCGTTGCCCGTCCATGCACGTACGTCTCTCCCTCTCTCTTCTGCCGTCTGTCTCCGCCACCCTCTCCGGACCCGTGCGCCGATATCACGGTGCTCGCGAGCGTACACAAGCGTGTCGAGAGGGGTAGCTACACGTACAGGGGGGAAACGCATACGTGTCCGGGGAATGGCGTCAAGATCCGCGTCGCCACGTTACTGGCGCGCCGCTGCTGTGTCGCCGCGAATTCGCGCCGGACGAGGCCGCCCTTAGGCAACAGACAGCCACAGGGGTGAGCAGACAGGCTCCAGTCGTCCTCTCTACACTACGCTACATATTGCGCGGTCGTCGGGCTCGCGGCCAGTCGACGCTAGACGATCGACACAGTCGGTCTATGATTGTTTACTCCCACGATTCACTGGGACCTACCTACTACGACACGTCGTCGTCGTCGTCGTCGTCGAACTCGAACAGACGAGCTCTCGTTTCTCGCGGAGACGGATCTTGCTGCGAGACGAGCGAGCAAACGAGACACTTTCAGCAACCAGACCGGTCCGATTTTCGAGCGGTGCGCGCCGTTTAAATCTCGCGCGTTAACATGTAGTTCCGAGTGCCGTGTTACCGTGGCCAGTTTCCCGTGGCAGCCGTAGAAGTTTCTCAGGTGCTGGCAGCGACAGTTGTTTCATTCGGTAATAATCACGATCGTAAGATACTTTGAGTTTTCTCTCTTCTTTTTTTTTTCTTTTTCTTTTTTTTTTTTTACTGGAGGATTCATCGAATTGACATTCAACTCATGTCGCTTTTCTTTTGAATCTCTTTCCATCGATCCAAAGAAGGATAATCGTTCTTCCGAAAGAAAAAGAAATTGTTTTTCGCTCTGAGAAGACCGAGGCTGCGAGAGATGTAAATTTAAATTCCAAATTTTTGCAAAAGAGTATCTCAAAATGTGTCCCGAGGATGTTGAAAAGTTGTTCCGACGCCAATATTTGCATTTATGAATCGGCTTGTTAAAGTCCATCGGTGTTTCGCATTGAACTTCAGATTACGAGAGTCATTGTTGCAAGCACAGCCACGGAACCTTGGTACCGCGCATGTGCGACATTTAACCAATAGAGGAAGGTTACTGTTGCAACAGGTAAGAAATTAAGAGAGTCGAACGATATCGTGCGTGTGACAACCACGTGGTTTTGGAAGGGAGGCAATCTGTCGAGTCTCCCATTATTCCCTCGGATACAAATCGAGTTTCTATCAGTTTCGTTAGATTTTCAAGACCTTTTCGCTTATTATCTCGGTAGCTGTGGAAAAAATGAAGACGCAGACGCAAGTTAACTTTGAGCTTGTATCGTTATGTAAAGTCTGTAGACTTTATGTCCACTCGAAGTCTAGTGGCGCCAGTAGATACCTTCGAGTATTACGTGAACACGTTACATATTAATATCAACCTATGATTCTACCGTATCTTGTACCGTTGATTAATCGTAGAAACGGAAAAAAATTTTAATGCGTCAAAGTGAAGAAAAAAAAGGAAAAGAACGGAGAAAAAGTTATTTTACAATTCTACCAAGCGTAATAAATTTCCATCTACATGCACGTAATTAGTCTCCACGACGATAATTTTGAAACGAAATCGCCGCCGTCTCTGACAATTCCTACTTCATTTTCCAGAACGAGGTAACAGGGCAGCAATCGCCAAATGAAATTCGCTCGAGCGTTCACCATTACATTCTCGTTGCTCCCTCGAGAAATTACATTACATATGCACCGCGTTACGTTATTTATATCCATGATCTACACGCGAGTGTACGCGAGTAGATACGTATCGGAACCTTCGACATTATCGTCACAGTAACATTGACATTGCGCTCCGCTCATCTTATGTATACAAGGCACATTCTGATAAGTGACGTTGGGGGAAAGCGATTCGCTGTACGTGAACAAATGGTCATGCGTTTTCTTAAGATACGTTCGCCCATAGGATCTTGATAATGCAGGGTATATCGAGTCAATAATGTGAAGCAACGACACGTTAACTGCTACCATTTTTTCCATTTCTATTTGACACTTTGACATTTGCATTGAAAGCATATACGATCGTTACTCACATTTCTCTCCTTCATCTTTCAATTATTCGATCGAGGACAGTCGTCTCTCGGTTGTCGGTTTTTAAATTTTCTCTGGTCGGTAATGCGAGTGTTTTCTAGTCGCGTAGTCACTGCATCACGCGGAATGTGAATTAATAGTAACCGTTAATGGTAAACACGGATGATTAAACGACCGTGATAATCGCCTAATGTATTTATAAATTGTTTCAAAATAATTTCCAAACTGAGCTGCGCCGATGAATTAAATTTCGTGCAGTACTTCAAACATCTCTAAAATTCCGCCATTGCGTAAACCGTGCGACTTTTGTGTCGTTTGTCGAACGAATGCGATGAAATTGCCGCGTTACGGTATACGGAGAACCGATGGTGGAATCTACTACAGCTAGGACATCTCGCTAGGTTATCCCGTGACAGGTGAATATGTTTAGTTCCAATAGTAATAGTACAAGCAGTTTGAAATAGATTTCTAAGAGGTCTCGATTTATCATTGAACCGAGGTGCCGTACATCGCTTCTCCATTACGTAAATTGTACAACCTGTGTGTGTCGTTTATTGAACCGACGACGATTCGAAACGCAGGCGGCCGGGCAAAAATCCCGGTTATAAATACACGTCTGCGTTTCGCATTCAGCGTGGAGAGAGAGAGAGAGAGAGAGAGAGAGATCGTGGAAATGCAACGCGCGGTTAGAAAAAGTCTCGTTTCCAACAAAAGCTGGCGCACGTTTGCCCTTCAATTACTTTTACAGAAATACTTTTCTGAATGATGGCAGTCTGTCGTCGGTGACATCGCCTCTTCGCCTACGCGAATCGTGCAAACGTGGTTCGTTGAACCAACGACGAAATAAATGTGACGAAGAACCGCATCTGAATGCGCGCAAATGGAAATCCATTTACGACGAAGGTTTACGGCGTTAATCTGAAAGCTCTTTCTCGCTTGGCCCGTTCTGGTTCCCGTCGATTTGTCACCGGACAAAGGAACGAACGTGCGAACCGCGCCTCACGTTTTATAGGTTTAAATAATTCAAACTCGAGGCCTCCTTTCAAATATTAACTTCCCCGATGCGCGTTCCCCCGCTTACACGCGCGCAACTACTCGCCGTGCATGAATAAAGATCGTGCAGTGCTTGCTAGCGAGCGTCGCGCGCGCGCGCTTGTCCGGAGAAGCGGCGAGGACACGTAAGAAGACTGGAATACAGCGACGGGGCCGATCCCGCGCTCGAAAACGTTCAAAGTGATCCGCCGATCGTTTCGAACGACGATCCTGCTGTGAGAAATTTTTCAATATTCCGACCGCGACGTCGAAATGTCTGTTCTTCGTCAACGTTCGTCGTGAACATGTCGAAAATATCGCAACTGAGAGGTGAGACGATTTGCCGATTGGCGTGATCGGTACCCATCGCTGACATTCGTGTACGCGTTATGACCAAAGAGAAATGATGGGTGAAGAGCGGCGCGAGAGACAGACAGAGACAGAGACAGAGAGAGAGAGAGAGAGAGTGAGAGAGAGAGAGAGAGAGAGAGAGAGAATGTGTGTGTGTGTGTGTGTGCACGAAAGAGGGTGCACCGCGAGTGGGAGGGGGAGAGGAACGGGACGGAGAGGCGCCTACGGCGCGGATCCGAGTGGCGCCACCGCTAACGTAAGCGTCAGCGTTAGCGCCGGTCGCGCGTCCGGACCGGCCGATATTATCCAGGAAGTTACGAGCCGCACCTGTCCCATCATACCTCTCCCACCCATCGGGCCACGTCGTACTCGTCGTACTCGTCGTTGCTTTTACACAGGGCCGTCGCTACGTGTCTCTCGCTCTGCCCGCCGATGCAGGTGGCTCGCTGACACCGTTCGACACACACACACACTCTCTTTCTCTCTCTCTCTCTCTCTCTTTCTCTCGTTTCGATTTTTGAACGTGAAAGTGGACTCTTCCGGTTTCGACCTGCGGTTCTCGCATCCGGTGTACAAAACGTACGAGAGACAGAGAGAGAGAGAGAGAGGAGAAAAAAAAGGCGGCGGATGTAAGGTCGAGTTAGTATCGTAGGATTATTCCCCCGTTCGGTTCCTCGAATCTCCACGAATGGGGGAGAAACGCAACGCTGGTCGAAATAATGGGCCACCGGGAGACGACGCGAGGAGCCGTGACGCCGAGGCACCACGAGTCGGAGCGATCACCGAAATAGAAACGAAATAGATGCTTTTATCTCGTGCGAAAACCTTCGCCCGAAACCTACGGCCGACACGGACTCGGGTTTCAGGTGCGCGAATTATTCACTGTCCGCATCCCACCGGAATCGTTGGAATGCGCGTTGCATTAATCCTGCGATTTTCGCGAGTTTCAGGAAATAGAAGAAAGAATTCTTGCCATCGAGGCTTGAACGCGTGGTATTCTGGTAATCCGGCTAGTAAAAATCGACTTTTTCTGAGATTTTTTTTCTAAGGAAACGTATGCAGTTTTCGCACATAGATTTATTCATGCTTAGAGAGTAAATTTACAATTGTTTCTTCAACGAAATTAATGAAAGTTGTGGAAATCATACAGCCTTAGGTAAAGCATGTTTTTAAAAACGGGTTCGATTGGCTGACGTGATTCCGGTCCATCTGGTTATCTGAAACTAAAAAAACCAAAATGCATCGTAACTAGTGTAAATATGGCTATCGCGCGAACCATGGAAACAGCGAAATTTCGAAAATTTAAAAAATGGCAACATTTTGATATTTAAATATCGATTTTCCTTGTGCTTTTCGTCTTTTGGGTGGTAAAAAGAAAAAATAGAAAAAAACATCAGATTTTGAAATCCGTGGTTCATGCGATAAAGGTACATTGGGTGAAGATCTCCAAATTTCGAGTCAATCGGTCAACTAAAACGTGAGATGTCCCATCAGCCAGTTCAAAAAGTATGGATTTGAGAAAAACATTCATACTTGCAATCAATCGGGTAGTACAAAAAAATAAAATATTATAAAATGAAATATTTTTTTGAGAAAAACACACTTGAAACTTCTGTTAGCCGTTGTACAAAAAAATATTCATACTTGCGTTGCGAGCAGTAACACCGTTTCCTTTAAACGTCTATAACTTTGCCAATTTTACGAATTCAAACAAATCCTTTTACACAGACACATTCGAACGCGTATACTTTGAGAAAATGTAAAAAGAAGAAATTGATTTTTTTTTTTTTTTCTAAAGCTGGATTACCAGAATGTATCATCCCTTAACCTAAAATCGAAGACAGCGTGGGACTCTAATTAAAATCCAACGGCAAGTCGACCGTGCGCTGACACGTCTCGACAGAGATGACAATGAACAGTTTGCGCTTATTGTTAGCAGCGTGCGAGGATACGGCGGTTTCTAAAAACGGCAGCAACCGGCAAAATAAATGTCGCACCTTATTTTACGACAAAGAGTCAAGTAGGGATAGGCGCCAGTGATGTAGACGATTACGCACGGTCCGGCGAGCATGGTGTACCCGTCTCCCACAGGCGGCAGCTAGCTTTTTCCATTCGCGAGCGGATGTCGTTAATGCCGGCTACGAATTTCCATAAATGTTTGTGCAAATGTGCAGTGACGTACGGTGACAGGTGGCTAGACTCTCGGCTCGAGAAAGTGGACATGGAAACGCTGTTAATTATCGTTGGTCAGAATATTTCCAAACTTGGACGGTCTCGTTCGCAATCTCGTACATTTCCGCAGTACAAGCAAGCGTCGAGCAAGCGTCGCCGATAACCATCGATCTGACAATCCGAATTATCATCGGGATTGCGATTAATTGATCGGTCGCGCGCAAATTTACGTCGAAGCAAACCGTTTGGTAAAATATTTGATTTTAACGAAGAACAAACGGGTTAGGGAAGAAAGGTGGAAATCTCGAGAACGCGAGAACGAGAGCTGCGACGTCGGTGACGGTTAAGTGGCATCGAAGTTCCGAACGAGTTGTTCTTAGCAGGCGGCCGGACAGAAATTTTGACGATCGGTCATCCTGACATGCGTTTCAAAGCATCGTCCCGGTTCATCGGGGGGGTAGAAACCGGGAGTTCAGCCTCCATCGGCGACCAAGAATAGCTTGGAAACGTCTCTCCGGTTCGGGGAAGATGAATTACAGCGGAATCGTGAGTAGCCGGTTCGAAGAACGACGGCGATCGCTCTCTCGTCGCCGTGGTTGGAATTTGGAGCGTTGACAGCGGCGCCGTCGGGGGTTGGATCGCCGCGTCCAAAAGAAAAGTATCCGCGTCCTTACTTCGCTGCGGAATGCTCGAATAAATTCAATGAGAGACGTTTTGCACGCGTGTCGCCTCGCACGCGTCTAGCTCCTCTTTTTCTCCTCTTCCGGCCGATCTCACGAATCCCGATCGATTGAACGATATATTTCTTGGACGATCGGTTTCTTGGACGAGCAATGTGTCGAAAGTCGTGTCGGCTGTTTGATCGCGCCTCGACGTTTACTGCTTGAAGAAAATTAAAAAGTCTGCATACCTGGAAGGAAATTACGCACAGTAAAGATTCTGTTTCACGTCGTTTGAGGGATTAGGGCTAGCTTTCGTCGAAAACGAAAAGTCATTAGTAAGATTAGATGTTCGCGTTGCGAGATCCTTTACCATTCGACGCGTACAGCCTCGTCGATCGAGGACAGAACTACTTTTTCGACGCACAGATCGTCGGAGAGAAAAAGAATTTCTAGAAAAGATCTCCAGACAGATCTTGCAAAGCAAAGGATCCGGAGAAGGGCGGAAGTAGGATCGAGCAATCAGTTGTCAGTTTGTACGTGGCGAAACGCCTGTCGTCTTTCGCCGCTATAGATCCCGTGGTGTACCAGCTAGGGATACGCGCACCGGTTTCGCGCGACGTGGAAGTTGAGCGAAGGGCACCTTGATCAACACTTTAATTGGACCAAGACATCGTGGCACCGAGAAACGTGGACGGCCCTGGAGAATTTACCAGGCTTTATCGAATGAACGGACGATGGAGCGAGACGAAATCAGAAGGTCGGTGGAAAAGAAGGTGGGGGTTGGGAGGGGGAGGGGCAGGGGGGGGAGGTGGATGGAGGAAAGATGGTGAGCGGCTGTGGAGAAAGAAAGAGGCAGGGAAAGAGAGAAAGAACGAGGGACAGTTTGCGGAGGCCAGGCGCCTGATTACTAGCCAACTCAGGACGCCAGACGTACATAACTAAATAACTTCCTAAATTCTATATCATTTCAGAGCGGGTTCCAACGGTGAAATAACGCGTCTAGACATCGCCGCCGAAGAAAACGAACAACGTCGGCGGCGAGAAGAAAGCGAGGAAAAAAGAGCGAGCATTAATGCGTCGGGATTTATCATCCGCTGATTTATCATCCAAAGTCGTTTTCAATACGGGCACTGTGAAATAAATTAATGGCGCCTCTCCGTTAACTTCTCCACCGGAGAGGACCGGATCGATTCAGATTTCCTTATCTTTCCAGAGTACGGTGACAAATGGACGGATAATTCGAACGAAAGAGAGAAAGGAAGGGAGGTCGTTCTTTGGATCGTTTTGATTCTTCGTCGAAATAATTTGGCGGTCTCATTCGTAATAAATCTAACCGGATAATGGACACAGCTGTTGGACGCGAGCGAATTTCCGATCCCCGTAGATTTACGAGGAGAATAGTGCGCGCTTGTCGTGGGAAAGAAAAGCATGATCGCTCGAATGGAACAATCTTTCGTCGATTTAATTTGACTGCGTGATAATATTAGCGTCGATTCTCCATCTTCCTTCATGGTTGATGGTTCGACGAGTTTTTGTAGCCCACGTTTCGTTCCGGTCGTGGACAATACAAACGGCGCCGTAAATAAAGAGATTCAAAATTCTGTTGCAGAGGCCCGCCGATGAACCCGCGACCGTTCGTCCCTGCGTGCTGAATCTAAAATCGCGTGAGCATAGGCACGCGAAAGAAGCGTATCGGTTATTATTCAGAACGGAAAGCGTGTCATCCGCGGGCAACGACGGAGCAAATTCTTTCCTGCCCGACGACGGCGGACCGTTGTTCTTTAACATTCCTCCGTCATTCGACGACGATGACACGTCTCGCAACGACGAGGCGTCGCCCCCTTTTACAAGAAATATCATGATTGAAATTCGTCTTGGAATGTTGACCCTGCGGGGTGGAGTGCACGTCCGCACGGTGACTGGCGCTGGCGCTACGCAGAGGCGCTGGCGTCAGTCTGCTCGACCGCTCGAGTAACCGCGACCGACCGGCTGACGCCCCCCCCCCCGCCCCTCACCGCCGCCACCGCCACCTCCCCCCGCCCCACTCCAATCATCAGACGAGTCCACCTTGCGCTTTGCCTTGCCCCCCTTCTTTCTTCGGCTAACTTGCCCCCCTGTCCGCCTCGTCGCTCCCTCGCCCTCTGTCATCGCCACCTTCTCCATCCGCAGCCTCTTTTGGATCCTGCTCCAGTTGCACGGATCGCCGATCCATCGATCCTCTGTTTGCACAGTCCCGCAAAAGATTCCTCCACCTCGTCCCAACGAGTTCCTAAAATAACGGCCTAAAATCTAGATTGTAATTCGTTCGTCGATCAAAGTTCTTTCCACCCGCGCGATGGAATTGTTCGTAAATTTTGTTTGGTAAATTTCGTACGAGTATTTCCATTCGGTCGGTGCGACTAATCGTTCGCCGGAGATGTAGGGAAAGAAGACGGAGAGGAGGACGACGGGGTCATGATTTTGAAAGGAGCGATCGCGAATACGTAGCGTACGTGCGTGCGTGTGGCGCCCCTGGCGGCGAACGCGGGAAACAGCGGCGCGGCGGTGACGGCCATGTTTAACAATCTCCCTTGTGTGTTTAGTATGCTGCGGTCGGTGTATCGGCGCGCCGGGACGAGACGGACGGGACGAGACGAGCTGAGGCAGCGACGTGGTGGTGGAGGAAGAGGCGGTGGAAGTCGGTGTGCTGCGCGCTCGTGACGGAGACCTCGTGCGTACCAGTCGCGTCGTCGAGCGGAGCCGAGTCGAATCGCGTTGCGGACGAAATCGGTGGCCTGTTCCCTCGCAACAGTTTGCCTGCCCCCCCACGGGTGACGACGACAAGTCACGTCGGTATATCTGTACGCGAAGCGACGAGCACCAGTGGAAGAAGAATCTGAACAGCCTGTGCGTGTCTCTCAGTCGAAAGTGTAACGCCGCGGCGAGCAACTGAACTCGATACACATACACACTCTTGATACGTTTTCCGCTGCGCCGAGCTGCAACTTTTCTTTCTTTCTCTCTTTCTTTCTTTCTGTCGTGTGTCGTCACAGACGACACAGTGCGTGGTCGAAGAAGTTTTTCAAACGGTGCAATCGAAGGCAAGTTGGTGCGCTCTAGTACATATATACTCCCCTACTCTCATTTTTCTCTTCGTGCGCGTCATTCTGCTCTCTCTCTCTCTCTCTCTCTCTCTCTCTCTCTCTCTCTCTCTCTCTCTCTCTCTCTCTCTCTCTCTCTGTCTCTCTTCTGGGCGAGTAGTCTCTGGCGGATAGCTGTCCCTATCCCATCAGTTTGCGTCTCGCTCGTACCATCTCGCTGGCTCGTCCGGGCAGCGATTTCAAGAATGTGACAGTGCGCGTCCTCGCGGTCGCCTCGCGCGAATAAGCCAGCAGGCCGGCGACGGCGATGGGTGACGAGCGACAAGTGTGTTACGGTGAGAACGGTGCGTGAACAAACGGCCAACGTGTAGGAAGTGGGAGGGGAGGAGAAAGACGGACGATGCCAGCGGAAAATGTCACTCGGTGATACGCGTATACGGATGACGGGGAGTGATCGACGCGACAATCTCGGATTTGAGGTTAAAGTGTCGTCGTCGTCGTCGTCGTCGTTGTTGTTGTTGCTGTTGCTGTTGCTGCTGCTGTTGTTGTTCCTGTTCTTGTTCTTGTTGTTGTTGTTGTTGTTGTGGTGTGGTGCCGGCTCGCCGGCATTGGCGACGGCACGAGCAGAGGAGCGTCAAGAGCGGAAACGACGGCACTGCTATCGTACCACGTTGGGCTTCTTCAACGCCCGTGATCCCAGGGACATTGATCAACAACCGTGCTGGTCGGAACGCCAGGTTGCCAGAGTCGTCTCGTAAGAGAAAAAACGTAAACGATCAGAAGAGAAAAGATTCGCTGGCCCGATAGAGAACAATTTTTTTCTTTTTTCCGTTTCGGGCGAATCGCGCCGGATTGTATCACGTATACGTGGCGCGCGCGCGCGCGCGTGTGTGTGTGTGTGTGTCGGGTCGCGAGGTTAAGACCAGAACTGCCGATACACAACTTGTCTCGAGGAAAGTCAAGAACCGGTGGCGTGTTCTGCGCGCGCGAGAGAGAGACCGATTCCGCCAACATCCAACGACTGGATGAGAAGTGTATCGTGATACTAATAGTGCGCGTTCGTAACCCCACCGGAGACCGTTGCATCGTGCACTCTCTGTACCGAGAGGCATTCGTCGCGACGTTCGCGAAAATTCTTGTGTGCCTTTCCCCTTCTCTCGCGAGAGAAACGAATTTCACGATTCGAGAGACACGCGCGTAGCATCTCCCCGGCATTTGAGGAAACACCAAAAACGCGAGAGAGAAATCGTTCGAACTTAGTTACCAGGGGAGAGCGAGGAATGAAGTGGCGCTTCAGCTGATCGAGATCGCCGGGACGAATTGGCGGCGTGTGCTCGCTCTACGTGTAAACGGATCGCTGGGGCGCGCGCCGATCAGCCGGCCAGTTTGCTGTGTGTGCGTGTGTGTGTGTGTGTGCGTGTGTGTGTGGGGCGCACACGTAGGTAAACGAGAGTTCAAGGTCGACGGACGATATTCTCGATCCAACCTCTCGGTTCCGTGCGTTCGAAAAAACAGTTACACAGGACAAGGGGCAGAGGCAGTGAGAGGACGAACCCTGCGTTTTTCCAACTCTAGGAGTCCGTCTTGTTTCTCTTTTTCTCGTGAGCGAGTGAGAACGAGGACACTGCGCAGAACAGAGTGAAAAGAACTGCGAGGCGTGAGCGTTTTCTTGCCACACGCGTGTGGTACCCGTCGTCACACTATTTCGGGACCGTGATCCAAAGTGCACGAAATCCGCAGGGAGCATAAATAAATATATACGCGCGTGTGCTGGCTGGCCCCGTCAGAGGAGAGTCTCTCGCTCGGGACCGTCGCGTCGTTCGTCGGTGTGTGTGCGTGTGCGTGTGCGTCGACGGAAGAAGGCGGCGGTGTTTGTTTTTTTCTTTTTTTTGGTCTCTCTCTTTTTCTCTCGCTGTCTCTTTCTTGACAGAGTGTACGACCACAGTCTCTACACAGTGTGTATACATACCCTTCTCTCGTGCTCCGGTTACTTTTTTCTTCTTTTCTTCTTGTTTTGTTTCGTCGCAGCAGTCGTCACGTTGGCGAAAGAGAAGAAGAGCGGGCGACGCGGGCGAGCTTTCCTCGGCAAAGAAGACGACGAGAGAGACGACGAGGCGGATAGGAGGAGGCTGGTAGTGGAAACTGTGGAGGAAGAGGAACGAGAGGAGGGGGCGGCGGTGGAGGCGGAGGAGAAAAGTGGCGTGTCCAGTACGCGGTGGTGTGACGGTGTCGCGTCCGGCACCGATTCCAAATATCCCTCATTTTCCGCGCGGCTACGTTGAAAAGTACTGGCCCCCAAATGCGCGTACCGCAAATCCTGTTTCATGTTCATGTTCTGGAGCAAACGGACGGCGCTCACTAGACGTCTCCTAAAGGCCAAGGTCCGTGGAGAGCATGAAACCGAGTGTGAAGCTCAAGAGGATTCGTCACGTATTCATCGCGCAAACAACACAAGCGGCACCGAGAACGACACGACCGGCAACGTGACGGCAGCGACGGGCCGGACAACCAGAGGAGCGCGTGGAGCGTCGTCAGGAGGAGGAGGAGGAGGAGGAGGCGGCGGGGGTGGTAGCAAAGGGGGCCGCGTCTCGTCGAGTAGGCTGCATCAAAGTTGCTGCGGCGGTGATCAGAGCCCGGACGATGACGACGATCCCGTTCGTACGCTGAGGTGCAAGGAGCTCCTCAAATCGCTCAAGGAGAACCAATTGGAGATGTTACTCACCGCAGTGGAGAGCTCTGGTGCCGATCTCGGCTCGTGCGTCCTCGTGCCGCGTCAACACGCCGAGGAGGACGGCTACGAGGCCGAGCAACAACAGCAACAACAACAACAACAACAACAACAATGCTATCGTTACCACCGTTACCACCATCACCACCACTACTACCATCACCCTACGCATCATCACCACTACTATCACCGGTATCATCGGAGCAGGCATCATCGTTCCTCGTCGTCGGAGAACGTTGGCGGTGACGATCAGAACTCTGGATCGGACGACTCGCGCGCGTCGTCGATAAAGCCGGATCGACGAAGAGTGCCAACACGCGGCTCCCTCGACAACGCGCCGGTCGACCCTCACCTGCTCTGCTGTCAGATCTGGCGGTGGCCGGATCTTAATCAGTCGTCGGAGCTCAAGAGACTTCCTGTCTGTCATTCCGCTAAAGACCCTGTATACATATGCTGCAACCCATACCACTGGAGCCGGCTTTGCAAACCCGGTAAGTGATCTCTCTTCTCTTTTTTCTTTTTTTCTTTTTTCTTTCTTTCTTCTCGTCTCTGCGAATGATCGTACATGCTTGAAAGAGCATAGACAACGTGGTGATGGAAGGAACTTGCACGTTGTTACTTGTTGAGCTCTGCTTTTTACGCTCAGTAGAGTGACTATAGAAGACCATAGAGAAACTCGCAATGTAAATTAATATAATAGGATCGAGCGGATCGGGGGATTTGGAAATGTTTAATCAGCATCGTGTTCGAGATTATCTGTGGATAAGTTGGAACACGTAAAGCAGATAATTTCTACGGAATAAAGAGCGAATGTATGGATTCGCTTGTTGACCGTACGTGTACGCAAAGATTGGGAAATCATGAGATTAGTATCTTCGTGTTATTAGTACGTACGTATTTATAATCGAATTTTCCTGTAGCTAGCAAGCTTCCGACTTTCTCTCTCTCTCTCTCTCTCTCTCTAGCGTTTCTATGAACATTTAACGAACTTCGTTTCTTACTTCGTTTGCAAATAGACACGTTTGACTCAGATGTGAATATTTTCTTTTTACGAAATTATATTCAAAAATATCTTACACGTTTAATTGTTAAAAGAAAAAAAAAAAGAATTGTATGAAAATGAGAGTCTAGTCGGTGTGCAATTATGCGTAGAAAATTAACGTTGTTACGTACGGTTGAACGTGGCATTGATTTTTGCAAGCGCTGGCAAAATAAAAATAGAGATGACCTTACGTATTCCGATAAGTTTGGGGCAATTGTCGCGCTTTGAAAGCCGATAATTTAATTATAGAGATGTAATAACGTACTGGCTAATAGATTTCATTTGTTTTGGTTCGCGCAAGCGCAGATTACGAACTATCAGCGTCGCGCTCGCGTCACACTGCTCTCACAGTAACTAAACTGAAATTCGATCGGAAATTAATTATTAACGTTTCCAGTTTTGGCCCTCCCCGCGGACCTGACGCGCCGAGAAAATGAAACGAAATGGAAACGCAAGACGGAACGCGTGTTGCGTAATTTGTTAATGTACCGTGGCTCTTGCGTTTCGTTAGAGGCATCAAATTCGCGTGAAACACCGCTTTGAAATTCGTTCAACCGTTTCATTTAGCCATCAATTGGTCCCGCGATACCGAATTTCTCGTATTTCGTCGAGTGGAATTCGTCGTTTGTTGGAGAATTTGTAATTTCGTAATGGAGGCACGTAGAGTCGGGAACCGAATTGAACAGCAGAATCGGAGTACCTAACGCTCTCGATCGCAAATTTTCCATTTAGATCCTCGCACGTTTAGCTCGCGGAAAATTAACCACTTGCGCTGGCAACTGATTGCGGACCGTAACGAGCGACCAAACCGTATATACAATAATTCGCCGCTTTCCTTTTGAACTCGTCGGTACGATATCACTGGATAGAAATTATCGAAAAGTAATAAATTTATTATTTGTTCTGTCTATTTTGTTTTACTTAAATATACTTAAAAAAATTTTGGAACAAAAAATTGTAATATTTTCTCAGTTTTAAGTATATTCAAATGTAACCCAGGCAAAGCAAATGACAAGTTTATTATTTCTATGTTAAGTAGTTTATTATTATATATGATATATTATTATATTATTACTTATTATTATTATGTAATAGTAAGTTTATTATTTCTGTGATAAATTTACTTCTTAATAATTTCTATCCAGTGATATCACACCGACATGAGTTCAAAGGAAAAGTAAAGCGACGAATTATTGTATACGGTTCGGTCACTCGTTATGGTCCGCAATCAGTTTGCCAGCGCAAAGGGTTAAAACTGAGAAAATGTTGCAATTTTGGAACAAAAAATTGTAATATTTTCTCAGTTTTAAGTATATTCAAATCTAACCCAGGCAAAGCAAGTTTATTATTTCTATGTTAAGTAGTTTATTATTATTATATATGATGTATTATTATATTATTGCTTATTATTATTATTGTAATAGTAAGTTTATTGTTTCTATGATAAATTTACTTCTTAATAACTTCTATCCAGTGATATCAGACCGACATGAGTTCAAAGGAAAAGTAAAGCGACGAATTATTGTATACGGTTCGGTCACTCGTTATGGTCCGCAATCAGTTTGCCAGCGCAAAGGGTTAAAACTGAGAAAATGTTGCAATTTTGGAACAAAAAATTGTAATATTTTCTCAGTTTTAAGTATATTCAAATCTAACCCAGGCAAAGCAAGTTTATTATTTCTATGTTAAGTAGTTTATTATTATTATATATGATGTATTATTATATTATTGCTTATTATTATTATTGTAATAGTAAGTTTATTGTTTCTATGATAAATCTACTTCTTAATAATTTCTATCCAGTGATATCAGACCGACATGAGTTCAAAGGAAAAGTAAAGCGACGAATTATTGTATACGGTTCGGTCACTCGTTATGGTCCGCGACACTAGTTGCCAGCGTTAAAACTGAGAAAATGTTGCAATTTTGGAACAAGAAATTCTCGACGTGCGTGACACGTCATTTTAGCGCAAGAGGTTAAAGTCGAGACTAAAAAAATTCCAACAAATTCGTTGGTTTATGTGTTTACTTTCTATCGGAGCCGAAGAGCAACTCGCGGTCCATTAGTCACGATTGGCAAGCACACAGGCGGACATCCGCTTGAGCGTCGAAATAAAACTCGTAACGGAATCTGACGTTATGCGTCGTCGAGACGCCTCGGGAAATCAGCTGTCACCACCTGGTAAATTCCGAGAATAGCCGATTTATGAAGTCATCCGCGTATTACTATTATGCCGCGAAGACATCGTAAATATAGAATTCCAATAAATTAGTAGAGCCACGCGGCGAACAATGGCGCGTTATTGTCTCCGGCAGCCATTCCACAATTATATCGTAAATTGTCACCGGCAACAGTCGAGTGTAAAACGTATTATAGCAAATTCCACGCGCGAGTTACGTATACGTGACCGCGGCGAACGAGCGCGAATCTCCGAGCATCTACAAGTCCCGATTGGAAATATTTAACGGATCTATTAACTTATTAGCTTGCAATTAGTTGCGATGCCAAAGAATGCTGCGCGATTGGCTGCGACCGTGCTGCCCGTACGGTCGAGTTTTGAGCTTGATGGATATTCCGAAGTGAGATTTATTTTTATCGCAATGAACTATAGACTATTGTCGATAATTACTTGTCTGAAATCTATCGCGATCTATCACCTGACGCAATTTCTACAGTGTAGTGGTTATTAAGCCCCTTGCGCTGGCCAACTGGGTTCGCGGACCATAACGAGCGACCGAACCGTATATACAGTAATTCGTTGCTTTCTTTTCCTTTCGAACTTATGTCGGTATGATACCACTGGATAGAAATTATTAAGAAGTAATAAACTTATCGTTTGTTTTTCCTTTATATATATTTATATATATTTCAAACTAAAATAAAAACTGAGTATTTATATATATATATACTTAAAACTAAACTGAGAAAATGTTGCAATTTGGCACGTCATTCCAGCACAAGAGGTTAACGCTACAACTAAAAAAACCTAAGCTGAGAATTACCATCAGAGGAACCAAAGTGAAAAAAAAAAAAAAAAAAGAAATAGAATACACGAGCTTTTGTTTGTACACTTTATGAAGAATCATTGAAATCTTTAAACATGCACTTTTCAGTTTCACATCTACGATATAACAAAAATTATGAATTGGTCATTGATTTGGCCACTTTTGGCGTTAATTTTGTTTCTCATATTTCTCAAAGGTTGACTTTTTCGCAAACAGAAGAGAACACTAGTGGCGAACCAATAACACGCAAACGCTCTCTGTGGTACGCGCATCGACGTTCGTCGCGCGTTCGTGTTACATAGTTGTACTCACACGTCTCGTAGGAAATGCCACCTTCAAACCGCGTGTCTCGTCGCCGGGACGTGTGAAACCTCCGGCGTCGTTTCGGCGACGTGCGAATAATGTAACCACGCGAAAGCAACCACACCGATAGCGTTTACAACGGCACACAGGCGTTGCTCCGCCGCGAACCAAATGCTAATCGCGGTTGCTGGTCGCGCGCTAACGAACCCCTCGGTTCGCCACGGGTCAAACGAGTGAAACGGGTAATTTATTACCGATACCAAGGAGGATTAGTCGATGTCCAGCTGTGCTCGGGTTCCTAGGTAAATGGGAGTACAAGCGGTTCGTGCGCGGAATAAAAACGGGTATTCGGAGCTGTTTGAGCTCGCGTTTCAATGCGACGAGGTGATGGCCACAACACAAAAGGACAACAAGAGCGGAATAGCGAATGGTGTCGATACGTGTGAACGTTTGTCGATTGTCCACGGTCGCGCATCGGTAGCGGCCGCGAACTGTAATAAATTTTGATGAAAGCGGACGTTTTGCTCCGCCGTAGGAATCGGCAATGAACCCACCGCTTTTCTCTACCCCTGTCATCGAGGCTCATTGTCAACCGCGGGTTCAACGTGAAAAATCGTTTCGGGCATTCACGTCGTCCCGATGTTAAGTTGGATGCGCGTGATTTCGAACGAATCGGCAGGGTCTGACGATGGATGTCGAGGCGTTTTATCGGGGGTGACCCAGGGTTGGCCGTGCGTGTATATGTATGTATGTATGACAGATGATCGTTCATCTTCTGGAGCTATTCAAGAGTTCGAAAGGTAATAATAATGTAATATAATCTGCATAATAATATATTCTGTGTAGCAATATAATATACTATAATATAATAATATAATAGTATATTCTACATAATAATATAATATAATAACATTCTATGTACCTATAGTAGTATAATATATTATAATATAATAATATATTCCAAGAATTTTAAGATAATGACAATATAATATAATATGATAATATATTCCAAAAATTCTAAGGATAATGATAATATGATGCAATAATATTCTATATAATAATATAATATAATAACATATTCTACATACTTAGTAATAGAATATATTATAATATAATAATACATTCCAAGAATTTTAAGATAATGACAATATAATACAATATGATAATATATTCTAAAAATTCTAAGGATAATGATAATATAATATGATGCAATAATATTCTATATAATAATATAATATAATAACATATTCTACATACTTAGTAATAGAATATATTATAATATAATAATACATTCCAAGAATTTTAAGATAATGACAATATAATATAATATGATAATATATTCCAAAAATTCTAAGGATAATTATAATATAATGTGATGCAATAATATTCTATATAATAATATAATATAATAACATATTCTACATACTTAGTAATGGAATATATTATAATATAATAATACATTCCAAGAATTTTAAGATAATGACAATATAATACAATATGATAATATATTCCAAAAATTCTAAGGATAATGATAATATAATATGATGCAATAATATTTTATATAATAATATAATATAATAACATATTCTACGTGCCTAGTAATATAATATATTAATATATTCCAAACCTAGTATTATAATATAATAATATATTCCAAAAATTCTAAAGATGATGATAATATAATATAATATATTCCAAGAATTCTAAGAACAATAATAGTATAATAACATTAACGAAAACTTGTTTCGTGAATTACAATTTGAATTCATTTCGTTCGGCTTCAATTATTTTTTGCAAAGTCGAAGACCGTCACGCGTGGAAGAACGTTCTAATAACCATTATGGTAGATTTGCGGCGGATTATCCAGACGGTATTATCCCTTAGGGATAGGTAATTGCACAGTGCGGGATTACGATGATAGCAATGTCAAAGTAGGTGAACAAGTCGGTAGTTTCATTCTTTCAAATTAAAATGATACTAAAGAATCCAATTAATCAATGAATCTCAAATCCACGTCATATCTATGTCTTAGATTTCACTTCAAGTTTAACTTCGAGAAAGTTCCGCGTGTTCGAACGATTGAATTGTTACACGAGGGCTGGAAAATCCACCAGTCGAATTTTCCGCTTGAAACGGGATGATCATCCAGCAGGTAGGATGGACAATAGTATATACCTGTTGTCTCATCAGTCGGACGTTACCTTTTGCAGGTATTAATGGTGTCCCGTAGCGGGTACGGTTATCTCTTTTCAATCAATGGTTGTCCCACCAATTCTCTTTCATCCAACTTTCCTTTCAAGATTTCAATTTCAGTTCTCTCTTTCTCAAGAAAGCATTTAGGATTGAAAGTCGTAGAAATCCTCTTATCTCCTTTTTCTTCTTCTCCCCTAACGAAGACAAATTGGAAAGGAGGAAAAAAGAAAACGTACAGATATTTCGATATCGATAACTAAAATGTGTTTTGTCAGATAGAATCGTGGCGAAACGTGTGTTCGCAGGTTGATTGTACTTTCTACGTTGTACACGCCCATTGTCTCACGAAATATTGTTGCGAAATAATCGAGCGTATGAAATTAAATATGCACGATTATCTAGTTTACACGTACGTTGTCAACAGGCTCCTCGCGTAATCGTAAAATTTGTTAACACGATCGTCTATCGTGGCACCGTCTGTTTGTCTGTCTGTCTGTCTGTCTGCCTCCTCTCGTTGGCGACACAAATTCAACCACAAAAAGTCTGTCGCGTCCTATCGAAACACAAAGACGAGTGTGCATCAGGAGGAAAGAGAGGGAAACTCGAGAAGGCGCCAGCAAAACGCGACTTTACGTAACTCCGTTGATCATTCGACTCGTCGCCGCTCAACTTTTGTTAGTTGGAAACTAGTTAGAACTGGGATGATCGATCGATCCTGATTTCGAATTCTCGAAACGATGGGAAAGAAAAGGACTGGGGCGCGAGAGAGGGCAAGAAAATCCTGCATGCCTATAGCTGTTAATGCGTTGATATAGCGGTTGCCGCGGAGTAAAAATACAATAAAATTGCAATATTTCCCGTTGAAACTGTTCCATTATTGCTAAATGCTTTCAGAAGTCTGGCATGGAGGAGTGAAGGGGGGAGGGGGAGGGGAAATGAATGCTCGTTATAAAATACACCTACTTCTATGAGAATTTATTGCCGCACTTCTGAAGCGTCGCTCGGTATACTTAGCATCGAATATCGGTCGGCATATTTTCTCGCCAAACCAATTCGAGATAAAATCTATTTATATTAAAATCGTATACTCGCGATTTTATTTATAATGCGGCGCCTGGTATATTTAATGCGCCCTGAATATCGTTACCCGACGCGTAAAATATCGTTCGAGCATGTAACGTAGATATGTATGTACATCGGGGGAAAAAAAAAAAAAGAAAAAAAAAAAGAAAAAAATATCTCTAAACGATTACGAACCTCGTAACACCGTCGAGCTCGAGAGTTTATTAAACGAGAGATCTATCCGTCGGTTTTATCTGAATGAAATCGACGTAGGCTGATATTCCGAGCGAGGATAGGAGGGAAGGAAAAAAATGCTCTGTCAAAAAACGATCGCCGTGACATTTAGGCGTGAAGCAATTGAAAAGATACGAACGTAGCGGCCGATAAATCGTGTCAGCGATATTGGACAAATGATCATGGGCGCATTACTCTCATAATTTTTCTACGGGGCCGCCTTCTACCAGTCGAGAAAACTCGTAAACCAATGTGTAGTGTGTTTCTTGGCGTGTTAAAGCCGCGTTTACATTAGGCAATCCACCTTTTAATCCACCGATTCGGTCGATCGACCTGAAATCGTTCGATGTTTTTAATTAAGGCTAATGTTCAATTAAGGTTGATATTCTACGATCTTGATTATCTAATGATTTTTGAAAATTGCTCGATACAACGAACGCGACGTGTAATTTCGGTAATTGTAATTAATTTGATCGAGTTGGTGAACATAACCTCATTTGGGAGATGAAAAACTCGAGTCAGTGGATATTATCTCTATAAAGTAGTGTAACTTGGAGAAATCAGAATTAAATCGAGCATTTGGTTCGCTGATGATTTACCTGATTATTATTTAAAACTTGTTTTTTCTTCTACTTAAAACTGATGAATAATTGATTGAGAATTTAGTATGAAACTTGAACTTAACTTGAGGGTTGATCGATCTGAAATCGTTTGATATTTAATTCTACGATCTTGTTACTTTTATGATTATCCCAATAATATAGTAATAATAATAGTAAATTATTTTTACGGTTTTTACAATTTAATTAATTAATTTTATAAATAAATAATAATAAATTATTTTTATCGTTCAATACAACCGGTGCGACGTGTAATTAACAATGTTTAGAAGCGAGAAGAAGAAATTCGAGTCGGGCGGATATTTCTCGTCGCTAGACACAATTTCGAAGAATCGAAATCGAGTCGAACGTTTTACTCGTCTAGGCACGTTCGTGAGAGAACCTCATCTGAAACAATTGACAGCGATTGAACAATTGAATTTGAAATTAAAATTATCAAGATTGGTTCGTTAAAATCGATTAAGATTCGTTTATTAAAATTTATCAAAGTTAATCCAAGAGATCGTTTTACACGATTTTTGCTCGATTTTAGCTTGATCGAGACTCGGGCAGAACACAAAGTTGCCCAATGCGAACGAATTGCCACTTGAGCAATAATAATATCGGGTACGAGGAACGAGAAGTTGGCGTGGCGCACGATCTCGCGACGTCGACGTCGAGATTCGTCACAGTTCGCCGCGTCGCGCGGCGATCTATCGATAATCGGGAGCGCCGGAAAATCGGCGCGCGAGGTAAACACCGCTGTTACACGGCGCGCCGGTTCACTTTCCTATTAATATCCTCCCGTCGCCGGAGGAGGGAGAGGGGGTGGGGAGGGGAGGGGAGGGGAGGGGAGGGGAGGGAGAGATTCGACGAGACACGAGCGCGCGGACGCGTTCGCTGCTGCACTACGCCCCGGCGCGAATCGCCACGGAGATTCGCAGAACGAAAATCTCCATATAGGAAAATAACGAAATCCTTCGGATTCCACGCTGAGGTTTCCACGTCTAATAATAGCGGCGGGTCGCTCGCGCCAGCGCGCTTCTCGCGTACGTGTACACCCCCGTTCAAAAGTATCGGGACACGGTCGCCAGATCGCGAACAACCGCTGGAAAATTCTGAATTCTCCTGTGTACGTACGATAAATACGACGCGTTTCTCGATGGCGTTGTTACGCGGGTTATTCTTGAAAGCGTGTTGGAGAAAGGCACGCGCAAAACGAGAAGAAAGAGAAACGTTCGAAAGAACGAATTGGTGTTGATCTTCGTCGGGCTACTCTTCTAGCCTCCGTGTAGAAAACTTCGAATCGAATCGAATCCACGTTCGAAAAAGAACGTACTACCAATCGGCATTTACCGATAGCCGGCCACGAAGTTATAGTCGGAGGGAAATGAATCTAAAAATAAAGCATATATTGGGCGAGTCGCGGCCTGCCAAGAAAGAAGGAAAGAGAGCAAGCAAAGAGATCGAGGGGCGGGGGAGGGGGAAGTGGCGGTTGTAGCGGCGACGACGACGACGGCGGCGGCGGCTCGAGGAGAAATAGAAGAAAGAGGAGAGAAAGATGGGGAAAGGGGGGCGAGAGAGTAAGGAAAGATCAAGTCGGACGATACTCGAAGAGAATGGGGAGGAAAAGTGGTCGGTGAACGGGGCGCCCGGTGAAACGTATGCACGCGCTCGCGTTTGTGTGCGGCGTGTGTCTGTGTGGTTTTGTCGGGGAAGTGGGGAGCGAGAGTGGGGGGAGTCGGCGAGGGGAAGATGAAGTGGCAGGGGGGTGGGGGAAGCGGTCGAGGTGGAGGGAGCTTTCGAACGTCGTTGGCGGGAGTGGATGCCAACGGGCGGGGGGGCGAGGGGTTGGCGAGCGGCATGCGGACGGGGCGAGGAGGGGGGCAACCCGGCGCCGCTGCGTGTCATTGCTGGCGCCAGCTAATTGTCGAGGCCAGTCGGCATTAGCCAACGAGCTGACCGAACCAACCGAACCGAACCGAACCCGAGCACTGCGAACGCAACTCGCTGCGCTGCACTACACCGGCTACGTTTCTCTCTCTCTCTCTCTCTCTCTCTCTCTCTCTTGGCTACTCTACTCGGGTAGTAGATTCTACACTACATGATCTTCTCCTCCTCGAAAATTTCCTTTCAACTTTCAGCTACATGCGGCCTCGAAGGAATGCTTCCGAGAAGGTCGTCCTGCAGGTAACTTTCAGGAAGCTTCCACGGAGATTTTGTCGAGATACGGCTCGGTTTTTTCAGCGGAGAGATAACAGGTTTCTCTGTGGTATTTTCGTTCATTCGGACGGGGGGAGACTGGGGCTTAGGACAGCGTGTTAGGCTGGTTGGTGTTATTTAGGCGAACGGGGTTGCAAGATTGCAAGGGAAGTACGGTATATCTTGTTTGTTCGAAAGATCGTGCCCCCGTGAGAATTTGTTATTGTTCACGTTGAGGCTTCGTGGTATTCGATTACCAAACGCGTAGAAAGTGTGTGGCAAATAGTAAATAGCATGAACGGGAGGGGGTAATGACGATTGTGTGACGGTGCCGTGTCGATCGATGCAAGCAGAATAATAATATTGATAACAGTTCCCAGAGTCATCGATCATTATCTATTTCACCGTTTTAAATGAAAGATACGCAGTGTGTTCAGTTTTTTACACGAATATGTAATGTTATCTCTTTAATCTTAGAACAAACACGACACTTCAATTTCTACTTGTGTTATTTTGTCGAAAGTCGGACGTAAAATACATTTGATATTTAACCGTATGAACTAATCAATCAACTGAACTGATCATCTACTTAAACTCTCGCGGATTGATTTCGAAAGCAGCGTGAACTGTACGACGTATTTTAAAACAAAAACACGATACTTCAATTTCTATCTACGTTAGTCGAAATAGATGTATATTATATACACGGTATGCTTGACGGTATAAACAAATATCGTGGGTTGATTTTGAAAATCAGTCGGGTGCGTTTTAAGGTGCGCGCGGAACAGGTCTGCGAAACAGGCGAATTAAATTATTTATTAATGCCACGTGGAGTCGTGTTCAAGTGTCTGCGACGTGTCGCGCCGCGTATTATATCCCGCGGACCTGCGTACGATTTTCTATCGTAAGCATTATCGTCGAAGAATTTTATGGCCGTCGAAACACGGTTATAAACGTTCGTCGACATTTATCGAAGGTGAATCGCATTCACGGTGGCGCCTTGTTTTCGCAAACGCGCGACAACCACAGACGCACGCACGCACGCACGCACGCACGCCGCTGTTGTCTTTATCTGTTGTTTTGCGCCCGACCGCTGATATTACGAATATCGTTGTTAATAATTCACTTGGACGAAATCGATTATCGTCTAGGCTGTAGACGGTGTCATCGACGCAAATTGTCGCACTTGCTCCGCATTTCTCTTTTATCGAAAGTTGCGATTTAGAATGCGATCTTCCGTCCTTTGTTTTTCTTTTCTTCTTTTTTTTTCTTCCTTTCGCCTTATATTATCGCTGCGCAAGGGGGCGCCATTTGCATGCTGCTTTGTTCCCAACTGCGAAACACGATTTCCAATCTTTTCGTCGCAGCGTCGCTTATTTCACACAATTTCGTTTTACTCTCCGTGAGCGCTCGTAATTTTTTCTTACATGTAAAAATTTATACAACGCTCGTGCGAGTAGAGCTGGCAACAGCGTAGAATAAAGCTGTTATTTACCATCTCTTAAGCCAGTGTTTACGAAAAATACCAACGAGAAATTTCGAAATGCGTTTAAATACCGAAAATTGAGATATCGGGGTGGGAATGTTCATTGACTGTATCACGCCGTTTTCTATTAATAGCGGGAAATGTGACTGCAATTTCAACACTTTGGCACTGTACTAATTCTTCATACAGACAGGAGAATTAACGGTGAAAAGAGAATTTATAAGGCGGTGGGAGTGTTACCTATAGCGGCAATAATTTCTGGTAAACCGATCCGTAGTAATTTTACGTAAAGTGGCTCGCGGTGGTAGTGTCTCGCTGTCGAACACGTCGGGAAACGTTTCCTCGTCCTAAAGCGAAACGCACGCACGAAAACGTGTAATCAAAATGATGTTTTAAATATCGAGGCACTCGCGCGTATTGTGTAACCGATAAAGAGAAAAAAGAAAAAAAGAAAAGTGAGATAAAAACGTCTCGATGCGAGATTAACGATGACGGAGAAATAAATTTCGTTCCCTTATACGCTTTGATGTATTAGCTCTCGTTGGTGAGGTTTAAAAACGGTGATGCTAGAGCGTCGGACAAATCTCTGCGTATCAAATGCAACATTGAAAGAAGAGTTGCTATTCTAGGTCGTCTCAACCTTACGCTATCCAAGTGTGGGTCGTTTTAATCCCATCCTGCTGGTTAGGTAGTAGCCACATTGTATCACGTTACCTCGTAACTTCTTAATCGTGCACGAATACTCCTGTAGCCGACCAATTTCATAATTTCGTCCTTTTAAACGCGAAACGTTGATTAAAAACGTTGATTTGCTCGCGTTTGCTCGCGTTTCGCTGCGTTTGTCCATCTTTCTTCACGCACTTGCCACTTGATATTTCCAAAGTTGTTCACGCCGTTCGATTTGCCGTTTCCTATCCCAAGAGACTCAAGTCACTCGAACATTTAAATTTAAATCTAAATTTGAATTTCATTGTTTTAAATGTAGAACAGTTTCTTCCCACCTATTTTTATTTTTAACGAAACATCAAAACACAAGAAAGAATTGTTATTGATGTTATTGATTTTAATCACTTGCGCTGGCCGACCGATTGCGGACCATAACGAGTGACCAAACAACAATATATAGTGATTCGTCGCTTTCGTTTTGAACTCGTCGGTATGATATCACTGGATAGAAATGATCGAGAAGTAATAAATATTTATTATTTGTTTTGCCTATTTTTTTTTACTTAAATGTACTTAAAGCTGAGAGAGTATTACAATTTTGGGACAAACAATTCTGGACGTGTGTTGCACGTCATTCCAGCGCAAGAGGTTAAATGATGGCCTCTGTTAAATTTGTTGGTCGCAGAAATTTTAGCAAAGTTAGAAGATATAAAAACGAATATTTAGGCTTTTGCCTTTAATACACGGTAAAATTATATTCGTATGCTTAGCAGAGAATTGTATTCGAATAAATTTTCTTTGTGATTTATTATCCGATTCGTATTCCTAGTTTATCACATCTCTGTACCCAGGGCCATGAAAATATTTGCTTGAAACTCACTGCAGTGAAACTCTGAAATTTATATCATCGATTGAAAGATTCACAATGCATAACAATTAGTCTCGACGATATACGAAAATTCAAGTTAAATCTTGACGTTTCTTGACGATATTTCAGAATATTTGAAAATACTTTGACTATTTTACCAGTAGAACGACGAATTGAAATTGAAATAAACTGCTTGAACGATTGAATCTGTTCTCCGTGATTCTACGCTATTTACGTTACATCTACATTTTTTTTTTTCTTCTTTTTCTACATTTCCTATCTTCGATTAGGCCCAATTTTTCATCGTGTCACTGCCTCCGTCTGCGTGGAATTTCCACAAACGATCGTACACACGTGTGTGCAAGTATACTGTACTCGTCGATCGGGGGTCAACTTTTCCTTTCATCGTCTGAAATTCCAAAGTCAGAGTCTTTGTTGAGTCTCGCGAGAAGTGGCACGGGACACGCGGTCAACTCGCGGGTTTCAACCGATCGCCATTCATACTTCGCGCGGCTTCGCGCAACGCGAGGCAAATGGCAGGCAAGGTCGCCGCGTTTTGGCAAAGCGGCGGAGCGCCGGCGCGAGAACCGGGAGGCTGAATTTCAAATGGGCGCAGAGTGAGTCAGAAATTTAATTTTAATTGATACGTCGCCTCGGTCTGGTGCCGCGTGAGATGTGCATATCGGTGCCTCTTTGTTTCGCCCAGTGTTGCGTGATATTAGGGAGTCGGTGAGGAGAAACGGGTTCCCCGGCAGAGAAATCACGAAAAGAAAAGAAAAGAAAAAAAAAAAGAAAATAGAAAGACAGAAAGACCCGCCCGAACTTTCTCGCGTGAGTATATAAATACAAATGTTTAAAAGGACGTTGTTGCTATTATCTCGAGGATATCCTTGTTCTGTGCCACGCCGTTTCCTTCCCTTTCGACGAATATTCTTCTCTCCCGTTTTTATTTTTATTCCTTCGTCCCGAGCAAGGTTGCAGAACGAATTTTTCCTACGTGTTAAATTGACGCACACCGAACGCCGCGCCAATTTTATTAATCTGGCAACGGTCGATGCGCTCTCGACGTTCTTCAACGAAACGTACGCGGAAACGTTCCCTCGATCGCAGTTTACACCGCCTTCTTACTTTCACCCTCGTTTCCGATAGGAATCGAAATATTTCTCGATCGCTCGAAAGATTTCTCAACCCCTTGCGCTGGCAACTGGTGTCGCGGACCATAACGAGTGACCGAACGAAATATACAACAAATTCGTCGCTTTCTTTTTCTTTTAAACTCGTCGATGTGAAATCACTGGATAGAAATTATTAAGAAGCAGTAAACTTATCATATAAATAATAAACTTACTATTATTACATAAGAATAATAAACAATAATATAATAATATATATAATAATAAACTACTTAACATAGAAATAATAAACTTGTCATTTGTTTTGCCCGGGTTACATTTGAATATACTTAAAACTGAGAAAATTTTACAATTTCTTGTTCCAAAATTGCAACATTTTCTCAGTTTCAACCCCTCGCGCTGGCAACTGGTTCGCGGACCATAACGAGTGACCGAACCGTACACAATAATTCGTCGCTTTCTTTTCCTTTTGAACCTATATCGGTATGATATCACTGGATAGAAATTATTAAGAAGTAGTAAACTTACCATAGAAATAATAAACTTACTATTACATAATAATAATAAACAATAATATAATAATATATATAATAATAAACTACTTGTCATAGAAATAATAAACTTGTCATTTGTTTTGCCCGGGTTACATTTGAATATACATAAAACTGAGAAAATGTTGCAGTTTGGGACAGAAAATTGTAATATTTTCTCAGTTTTAAGTGTATTTAAGTGAAATGTATAAATAATAAATCTATTACTTGTCAATCATTTCTATCCAGTGGTATCGTACCGACGAGCCCAAAAAGAGAGCGACGAATCATTGTGTACGGTTCGGTCGCTCGTTATGGTCCGCAATCGGTTGGCCAGCGCGCCTAGTGGGCGGTGTGGAGTCGTTGCGAGAATTTTAGAATATTTTTAAATTCCGTTACCTCCCGCAATATTACAGTTGCAATTACGCGAGTTACGGATTTCTTAAAATCACGATGACAAATTGAAACGAGCTCTCGAGCTCTCGGAGAAATATTCTATGAACTTGCATGACTCGCTCGGGAATTATAAATAGAATCGCAGACGGTTGAATCTCCGTGATTGTTCGTTTGGGATTGAGACAATCGTGACAGAGAGAGAGAGAGAGAGAGAGAAGGTGTTCGTGTGTAGGCACCCGCTATTAGGCGCATTACGCGTCTTTCGCGCGAATATTACTCGTTCCTGTTGGAATTTTGCCGTAAAATACGTCCCGCCGTTTGTTACAACCACGGATCGTGTTGCGGCCGCGGTGCGCTATAAATTTTCAAATTTAGTTTTCGTGAAATATATTTGGACGGTGGAGCGCGAAACAAAACGTATAGTCAGCTTTTGGCAAGTTGTGCGGCCGCCTCGATACCACCATGTCGCGGCGTTTTATAATTTCAAACAGTTGCAAGAATAATGGGGATAATGTGATCTGACGTCTTCCAAATTTAGACGTGCTTGCACCCCAAACTGTGATTCGAGTTTGTTCCTTCTTTTTACCTGCCAGGGAATAATAATAATTTTAATTCATCAATTTTAAGGACTCGTTCTTAGAAACGACAGTTGACGATAATTTGAACTGTTGTAATTTTAAAATTATATACGAGTTTGTAAGAAAATCACCTGGGCTCGTTTTAAAGCGTGAGGCTACTATTTCGACAGCTGTAAAATGATTTTTATTTCGTATCATGTAGTGGGTAAAAATTGTGAAGATTCAAACGTATGTAGAAATTCAAATAATTTTTGTCGCAATTAAATTCAATATTGTCTTAGAGGATTGAAATCTTCTTTACAAAACCACCTTAAAATTTTCACCATCTCATTGAACTTGAATTAAAAGTTAAAATTAAATGACGAAATGTTGATTCATCATGTTCAATGAAATAATAATAAAAAAAAATCATACAAGTTTTAAAAAGATTTCAATTCACAAGACTATATTGAATCTGGTTATAAAAAAGATTTTTTTTATGTATTTTTTATGTTTGAATTTTCTTTTTTTATATGCCCCCGTGTATGTTTAAATTTTTACAATTCTCGAGAATTCTGTTACAAATTGAAATCTTCGAGATCACGAAACAAATTTTTCAATTTTTCTTTCTTTACGCGCATTTGAATTTGTACAATTTTCAAAAACACAAAAAATCGGCTCCCTTTCCAAATAGTGTAAAATAACATATCAAGGTTGATAGTACAGTAGCATATTCTGTGCATTAAAATGAAACCAAGTAAATTGTATGAAATTATAATACCGTTTAAATTATCGACCATTTTTCACGATTATTGGCTGAGTTACAGCTCTCCTCGCTGTGTGTTGTCCCCTTTAAATTTACGTTTCATTCGACCGCGACGCTCATGCTTGATGCATTCGCATCGCTCCTTTTATATTCTGTCCATTATCTTCCTCGCGTTCGTTTCGTTTCACGTCAAGAACGTTCAGATTAACCCCTTCGCATCTCGCGGACGAGATATCTCGCGACACGATGTTGTTTGCGCCACGCTTGGAACGAGAGATATCTCATCGCTCGATGTCGTTCATGCGTCGTTTTAGACGAGAAATCTCGCGTGTCTATCTCTCTTCTTTTACTTATTTATTTATTTATTTTTTTTTTTTTTGATACTTGCAATTGCACGTCGCTTCGCGCATAGAAAAAAAAGAACAAAGTAACTTTACGACGTTATTGAGCCCCTTTATATTTTTAAAATATCAGCACTTTTATCGCGGTGTTCGCCAGCGCGCGATTAAACGTAAATTGTTCAAAGACCCAATATTTCCATCCGACAATGTCCTCCACCGTATAATTAATTCTCCAGGCGCGGGTAATTTTTTATGTTTTTTTCTTCCTTTTTTCTTTTCTTTTTTTTTTCTTTTTTTTTTTTGCGTACAGAGAATGGCGAATGAAATTTATATCTCGCGCGAGTTTATCGCGAAAGGAGAGCCTAATACCGTATTTGGTATCGCCCGCGGCTAAAGGGTTAAAATACGAGCTCCCTTCGAAATAACAGTTTTCCCACCGCGGCCACATACGCCTGCAAGAGCATGCAATTACACACTCTTCGTGGTATTAATAGTTTCGTTTAATTTCAAACACGTCGTTCGCCGTATAATTATGCACAACCTCCTCGAAAAACCAGAGCCGCCGGGCTCTTTTAAATATCAATTTCACTTTCGATCGGCAATATCTTTCACTCTTCGTTACTGTGCAATTAAATGCACAATGTCAGTTCATTTCTACCGTAAGGTGTGTTTTCAACGTGATGGAGTACAACAGCGTGTCGCGAGGAAAGATCGAGAGAATAAACAAATATCATTGTCGTGATCGAGACATTGTACGTCACCCTAATACATGTCGCACGTCTTGATCGAGAATCCTTTGCGAGGAAGAAGAGGAAAACCTCGTTAACCTAGTTGTCGCTTAATTGTGTCTGTTGCATCAGATTTTAGTAGACTCAAGTATGTCGCGTGTGTTACAATATTCTCTTGGTTTCGATTGCAGAGGCGGCGATCGTTCGATCGTCTAATTTTGTGCCAACGAGAGCGACAAATTTATAAAAAACTGTTTGCTAAAAAAAAAATTCATTACATTTATCGTAGGTATACAGGTATACAGGTGGTTTCGCATAATTTGCACGCCTGAAATAACTTCTAAACGAAAAATTGCTTAATACAAAAATTGTGTGGTCTTGACCTTTATTGCGCCAGTAACTGGTTGCGCGGACCATAACGAGTGACCGAATCGTATGCAATAAATTCGTCGCTATCTTCTTCTTTCGAACTCGTCGGTATGATATCACTGGATAGAAATTATTAAGAAGTAGTAAACTTATTATAGAAGTACTAAACTTACTATTACATAATAATAATAAACAATTATATAATAATATGTTATATATAATAATAAATTACGTATTATAGAAATAATAAACTTATCATTTGTTTTGTCTGGGTTACATTTAAATATACTTAAGACTCAGAAAATATTGCAATTTTGCATTTTCGAGACTCTAGAATTTTGAAGAATCTTTATTTCATAAAAACAAAAATTTCATCGAAATGTATCAAACTTGAAAAATTGACCATGAAAATTTTGGTCAAAAAATCGCGTGAGTTTCAGACTACTGTGCATCGTTGAAAGACACGGTTCTTCAAGTATTGTCTGTCTGTGGACGCATTTTCGATTCCAGAGTTTTAAATAGACCTTATTTCCTAAAAACAATGATCAAAATATCAAACTTGAAAAATTGACCGTGAAAATTTTGGCCAAAAAATCGTGTGAATTTGAGACTACTGTGCATCGTTGAAAGACACGGTTCTTCAAGTATTGTCTGTCTGTGGACGCATTTTCGATTCCAGAGTTTTAAATAGACCTTATTTCCTAGAAACAATGATCAAAATATCAAACTTGAGAAATTGACCGTGAAAATTTTGGCCGGTTCTTCAAGAATTGCTTGTCGGTGGACGCATCTTCTTCGATTCCAGAGTTTTAAAGAGATTATTTCCTAAAAACAACGATCAGAATAGCAAACTTGAAAAATTGACCGTGAAAATTTTGGCCAAAAAATCGTGTGAATTTGAGACTACTGTGCATCGTTGAAAGACACGGTTCTTCAAATATTGTCCTTCTGCGGACGTATTTTCGATTCCAGAGTTTTAAATAGACCTTATTTCCTAGAAACAATGATCAAAATATCAAACTTGAGAAATTGACCGTGAAAATTTTGGCCAAAAAATCGCGTGAATTTGAGACTACTGTGCATCGTTGAAAGACACGGTTCTTCAAGTATTGTCTGTCTGTGGACGCATTTTCGATTCCAGAGTTTTAAATAGACCTTATTTCCTAAAAACAACGATCAAAATATCAAACTTGAGAAATTGACCGTGAAAATTTTGGCCAAAAAATCGCGTGAGTATCAGATTGTCGTTGGAAGACGGACAGACGATCCCTCGAGAATCGGTGGACGCGTCGAGCGGCTAGGCGCCGCTCGGTTACCTTGACGTTCGCGATTTTATTCGCGGTAGCCACCGTTTTGTCCTCCGCGGCTCTCAGGCCGCTACGTAAAAGGACGAAAAGCGTCGTGTACCGGTTTCGCCGTTGCGCCAATAATAGAATCGTCCGGTTTTGGTGCGCGACTTCTAACGGGGCGCCAGGCCTGTTTCGTTCCCCCGTTGTTGCTGCTCGCTCATTAATTTCCCCTCTCGATCGAAATCCCTCGCGAGCGTCGGTTGCCTTGGATCGGTTTTTCCAATCGCTCGCCAAACGATCAGTCGATCCGCATTCGGATGCATTCTCAAGTGGAAACGCGGACGCCTCCGTCTACGTCTCGCGCGGTGACATTCCCACGAAAATAGGTTTGTCGCGCGTTGGCGCCTCCAATCAATGCAGCTCGTTTCCTTTTTAACGAACCTCGCTGTTCACCGTCCACGCGCCACTCGATGCTTAAGGGAGTGAACGTAATTGGCAATGGTTGGACGTTGTCCCTCCACCTTGCAGAAACCTCGGTATTTTTCTTAACGAGACGAGCGTTAAAATGGGTGGAATAGAGTAATTCACGAAAAGAAACGAATTTATCGCTATTACTTCGGTTTTTGTTTCGAAAGTCGTGAAGAAAATGGGAATAATTTGTTGTTCGAGAAAATCGAGCTCCAATTTACTAGACCAAAAATCGGTTAAATTTAACTAAATTCTTGGAAGTGATGGAAAAGAATAATTGACAGACGAGTATCGTACGTTCTAAAATAAGAAAAATTTCGTACAGAAAAATTTCTTCATTTAAGAATTACGGATTTTCTCGAAAGCGAAGCATCTTGCAAGAAAATTTTATTCTACGTTTCTCACTCATTTTCGCGCGTTAATTGTTTTCTTTTCTTGTCGTGTTTAAAATTAGGTAAATTCAAGTGTGTACTCGATAAATTCTCAAACTCGGTCTCTTCGAAATTGAGAAGCGTCACATTTCACGGGAAAATTTTATACTTTGCGAAGATTTATTCTTAATTGTTTAAATTCTTATTCTTAATTTATCCTTAAATGTAGAATCATGCCTTAGCCTTTTCGGGAAACACGCTGAAATATTGGAATTAAAAATGTCTTACGTCGATCGAGAACGTTGTAAATTATTCTTTTTGCCGTCTCTCGGTATAACAGACAACAAGCTTGATAGATAAAGATAACTTAATCAACCAGGTAAATTATTCCCCGAGTATAATTGAGATAATGCTTACTTGAATAACCGCATTTTTCCTAGATAATACGCTAGATACGTTAATTAGCCGTCAGACACATTTTAATTACCTTTTTCTCTGATATTTAACATCCTGAATGAAACTAATGGGATATAATGAGCGGGATTTGTCAACGTGTCTGTTTCGTTAGGACAAAGCAAAGCGACATCAGACCAAATTCAAAGATCTTTACTCTTACGAGGTAATATTCGAATATCTGTAAGATAATATTCGTGGATCAGATAGTCAAGTAAAATTATAATACTAACGAGTGATTTTACAATTAAACGATCAGGTGCGAGTTTGATGATATCTCGGGTAATATTTGCTGATTGCTTTCTTTCTTTTCTGATTTCAGAGTCGCCGCCACCCCCCTACTGCCTTGTTGCCGACAGACTGAGGCCCGAGGGTAAGCGCCTTCATCTCTTACGTTTTTAATCGCGGATTGTAAACTCGCCAGCACGCTTGTTGCAACAGATGCAGCGACGTCGTAAATTAAATTAGGAATTAATTTATTGATACAGTCGCGCCCAGAGTCTCTGCACAATTTACGAAAGCTCCTTGAATCTTAAATTGTCAAAGTCATTTGTGACGACTGATGTAACGAAAATGTAGATTGTTAGGATGTCGAGCAACACTGTGGCGAATGATCGCGATTAGTGGAAAATTTTGGAATTAATTCTCATGAGAAGTATTTGATGAGAATCGTCCTTCTTACGTTACAATAGTTATGAGAAACAAATATATTCACGAGTCACCGTGTGTGTCTCGAGTTAGGTACTTCAGTCTACACAATTCAGCAAACTTTTAATCATTTCAATCGATTTTCATCGTATCTGTTGCACCAACGTGGAATGCAGCCCCGCGCAATCGTTGGAGCGATAACTCATGTTTATTGCCCCGCGAACGATTAGCATGCGAGTCTTTTTCAACGAGCGTCACATCTCGTGGCTTGGCTCGGTGCAAAAATTCTCTGTGACGAAACGTGTACCAGGAGGAACGTGTCTCACGACGTTCGAATCGATTTTGAAATAATGCTTGAAATAACCAAAGCGGTGCCAAACGTTTACCATATGAATGAGATTTTTCTCTTCGTTTGTTTGTTAATGTCAACATGGAACGCGGGCGTTTGAAAGAAAAATTGATTTACTGTTCGAGATCGTAGTGATCTGTCGAGGTTCGAACCAGCCCCGTGAAATATTTCGATTAGCATTGGAATGTAACAGTGTGCACATTGCAAATGCATAGACAAGTGTGATCGGACAAGTGTATCGCTCGGAGCGTTTGAAAGTCAGTGTGAACAGTGCATTGTGGGCAAATCCTAACCTCAAAGAAGCCGAACTTGGGGACAGCTTGTGGAAAATGATCCTGATTTGGCAATTGAATTTCCGTTTAATCCGTTGAATTCAATTTCAACAGAGTTTGATGGTATATAAACCTTGGTATTTAATGCCATAACATAACTTAACATAACCTCGTAGCTTGTGGGAAATTCTGATTACGGATTTGGCAATTAAATTCTTTTTTAATCGGTTGAATTCAATTTAACAGGGTTTAATGGTACATAAACTCGGGTATTTAATGGTACATATAACATAACCTAACCTAACCTCGTAGAACTGAACAGAGGGAGCTTGTGGGAAATTCTAATTACGGATTTGGCAATTAAATTCTTTTTTAATCGGTTGAATTCAATTTAACAGGGTTTAATGGTACATAAACTCGGGTATTTAATGGTACATATAACATAACCTAACCTAACCTCGTAGAACTGAACAGAGGGAGCTTGTGGGAAATTCTAATTACGGATTTGGCAATTAAATTCTTTTTTAATCGGTTGAATTCAATTTAACAGGGTTTAATGGTACATAAACTCGGGTATTTAATGATACATATAACGTAACCTAACCTAACCTCGTAGAACTGAACAGAGGGAGCTTGTGGAAAATTATGATTACGGATTTGGCAATTAAATTCTTTTTTAATCGGTTGAATTCAATTTAACAGGGTTTAATGGTACATAAACTCGGGTATTTAATGGTACATATAACGTAACCTAACCTAACCTCGTAGAACTGAACAGAGGGAGCTTGTGGGAAATTCTAATTACGGATTTGGCAATTAAATTCTTTTTTAATCGGTTGAATTCAATTTAACAGGGTTTAATGGTACATAAACTCTGGTATTTAATGGTACATATAACATAACCTAACCTAACCTCGTAGAACTGAACAGAGGGAGCTTGTGGGAAATTCTAATTACGGATTTGGCAATTAAATTCTTTTTTAATCGGTTGAATTCAATTTAACAGGGTTTAATGGTACATAAACTCGGGTATTTAATGGTACATATAACGTAACCTAACCTAACCTCGTAGAACTGAACAGAGGGAGCTTGTGGAAAATTATGATTACGGATTTGGCAATTAAATTTTTTTTTAATCGGTTGAATTCAATTTGACAGGGTTTAATGGTACATAAACTCTGGTATTTAATGGTACATATAACGTAACCTAACCTAACCTCGTAGAACTGAACAGAGGGAGCTTGTGGAAAATTATGATTACGGATTTGGCAATTAAATTCTTTTTTAATCGGTTGAATTCAATTTAACAGGGTTTAATGGTACATAAACTCGGGTATTTAATGGTACATATAACGTAACCTAACCTAACCTCGTAGAACTGAACAGAGGGAGCTTGTGGAAAATTATGATTACGGATTTGGCAATTAAATTCTTTTTTAATCGGTTGAATTCAATTTGACAGAGTTTAATGGTATATAAACCCTGTTATTTAATGATACGTATGATGTAACCTAATCTAAATCTAACCTAACTTCGTAGAGTCGAACAGAGGGAGCTTGTGGGAAATTCTGATTACGGATTTGGCAATTAAATTCTTTTTTAATCGGTTGAATTCAATTTAACAGGGTTTAATGGCACATAAACTCTGGTATTTAATGGTACGTACATATAAATACTGAGGGGAACAAAATATGTAGGTGTACCCGGCAATTTCAAATATAATGGCGGCGCTATCATCGTTGCAACTGTCTCAGCGATAATTAGTTATTTGCTGGTGACTAACTTTCACCCGTATTTCCATCGTATTTTAACATTTTTTTAATCTATCTTTGCTACAATATAATTTTTTTTTTTTTTTTTTGTATTACAGACATGTAATTTAGAAAAGAAATGTCAGGAATTAGTTAGAATTGGAACTCTAAACTGATAATTAGTCGATTTTTACAGTGAATCATCGTTAATAGCTTTTCACTAAATTAACCTCAATTACAGATCTATTTCGTGTCCTGTTAAAGTCGAAACGATCAAACTACAAGAAAATCTTATTGAAATATGTCGATTCTTTCCTTGATATTAATATTAAACAGATGTTACGAAATCTTCACATTGCATTATTATTAATTTGACTAATACAATTAATTATTATTAGTTATCGTTACATAATTATGATTTTCGATTAATATAATCGAATAATGTAATTTCGATCTTTGATCAACGTTCGCAATTACAATCGTTGAAACGGATCACCACGGAGTTCTCGAGATGCGATCGTAAGCGAGCATGTGCAGTTTCTCCCCATTTTCATTCACGATCCAGTCCGCGTTTTATGCGCGAAAGAGGATCATCTTATAACTCGAACGGA
The DNA here is from genome assembly GCA_036937485.2 of Tetragonisca angustula. Classification (NCBI taxonomy): domain Eukaryota; kingdom Metazoa; phylum Arthropoda; class Insecta; order Hymenoptera; family Apidae; genus Tetragonisca; species Tetragonisca angustula. Next base: position 560,956 of record JAWNGG020000167.1, read on the forward strand.
CGTGTTGTAAGCCGATCTTACTGATTACGACGAACCATATGGCTATACGTTTCAGAGTATCGCCGTTTCCGTGGTTGACGCAGAACTTGCCAGCAAACAGCGATCTAGCAGTCGATGGAAGCCGATCTTATCGCGCTCGTATCGAGAAAATTATAAGGCCCCGGTCTTCAATTCGCGCGTGTAAATCTCGCACGAGCTAACGGGAGTCTGTTCACAGACTCGCACGTTCCTTCACACCGAGAAATTCGGTCGTGAAACGATGTACGCGAGATTTCGTTTATTCTATCGATCGTTTCTTATTATTGTTTCGTACGTTTCGAGAATTCACGTGGATTATGTCCCAGGTGGATCGAAAAATCAGGAATCAGAAATTAATAGGTTCTTTTCGTTTTCAGAAAACAATTAAATTTTGGTAAAAAAGAAAGTATGTATCTGTTTACGTGGAATTATGTAATAATAATATTATTGTAATTTTATAAAAAATTAAATATATATAAAATTTATAAAATTTATTAAATATATATAATAATATTGTAATTTTATTTTTTATAGCTCCGTGAAAGTGAATTACTTTAATATGTTTAACTAAAAATTTTTTATGTTCGAACATGTGAATTCTTTCTTCGAAATTGGTATTAACATAGGTTACAAAATACGATTACTTCACATTGATAGATTTAATTATTATCTTCGGAGAATCTGCCTTCGTAAAAGTTCCATGAAAATAAATTACGTCAGAGCATTTAACCAAATATTCATTTTCACACGCGAGTACTACTCACTTTACAGCGATAGTTGCTACAAATGTTGAAAACATTTTTGAAATATTGTCGAACGAATCTGTCACTCCGCCAGAAAAATTTCTACCTTTACATTTTTCTTTCACAATTTCCATTCTGTCTGAGACTTTTATTTCTAACAACATTCACCCGTCTGTTCTCGTCGGAACTTACAAGAACTGTTATTACTCACAAAGTTTCAAAACAATAACCTATTTAAGAGTTGTTCAACTTTCTTTGCAAAAAAAAAAAAAAAAAAAAAAAAATCTAAATCTTTCTGGCACGATGCTCGAAAAGGGAGGGGGGAGGGGTCAAATTTCTCGAATTTTTTTAAACAAACGTGGCGGCAAGCCAGTTTGAGACCGAACCCCGAAATTATGTGGCTATTTTTGCTGGTATTTTTACAATGCTCGGCTCTGCGGTTGGTTTTTGGCCGGTTGTTCCCCCTTTTTCTTCGTTTTCTCTTCTCGTGGCTGATCCTAAACTGGTTCTTGGGATCGATACAAGCACGCAGATCCCCTTGACCATCGATAGATTCATTCGTTCTCTCTCTTTCTCGAGTTCTCGTTCGATTTCTCGTTGTCTGTGATTGCGTAATATGCTTGGTTACAGCGAAATGGTCTTCGATGCCTCGCCGATGTCGTCGCCGCAACTTTCAATTCAGTTAAACATCGGACTAGAAATTATTTCCGACGATGAGTCGCGGATGAATCAATCGAAAGAATCGTAGTTGGGAATGGTCGACGTATTAAGAAACGTCAACGCGTGAACGTTGAACACGATCGTGTGCGTTCCTGGCAGCATTTTCTCTTTTCCTTCTTTCAATTATCGCGCGACAATCGCAGACGATGAAACGATTCGTAGTAATTCGTAGGCAATCACGTTTTATTGAAAGTCTGGTGTATCACGGAATATATGAAATTGCGAAGGTTTAAAGGTTTCTTTGAAATTGGTTTGAGATGGTAGTTTGTATCAATGAAATATGAGATAACGAAATAATTCGTCGACAGTTACGTTCAATTAAAAGTCAGTTTCACGGAATATATCAAATTGTGCAAAGATTTCATTGAATCCTCCTGAAATTCATTCGACGGTTATTTGATCAATATAAGGCAGTGCTGATGATAAATCAGTAATTGCTATTGCCCCTCAAAATGATATTTGACCTCATGGTACAGTACATGTCCTAAAAATGCAGTTGCTATTGATAAAAATAAAATTGTTCTTCCAATTAATCAAACATGAATAAGTTTGAAAGAAAATAATAGAATAAATTTCGTCTAGTATGAAAATTAAAAAGAAAAAAAATAGAATGATGCTCCATTTATATGAATTGATATTTATACAGTAAGAAACGAAATTTCGATTCTATTACGCCTCGATCACGCTTCACGCTGCTCTCCACCGATTACACCGATCACTCCGACTAATCTGCCTTTTTAATTAATTAACTATTTTATTTTCGGATGTGTCTACGCGATATCTCGCTCGCCACGCGATAATCTCGTTTCGCGGAATCCGTGGAGTTCCGACTAATTTTCGTAATTCAGAGATAGCTTGTAAATTTTCTAAACTCTTTCTACTTTATCGGTGTGCCGTGTTGCGCAAATGCTTTCGCAAATTTCATCAAACACCACTTTTGCCAATTCTGTCAGTCTGCAAAAATTTAGCTTGAAAATTGTCAGAGTTTGTAACACGTAGGTAAAATATCGGTGTTGCATTTTCTTTTTTTTTTTTTTTTTTTTTTTCTTCACTACTCGCGATCATTTCAATTTTCGCCATCAAAGTTAATCGAGGGTGGTTTAATTTAATCAGGTAATTTCCAATTACCTCGCGAGATTGGAATTTAGAAAAAGCTTTCAGCCTTGTTCAGCCTGTCCTAAAGTAAAGCACTGTAATTTTCTGCCTTTTTCATTATCATCATCTTTTCTCTCTCTCTCTCTCTCTCTCTCTCTCTCTTTCTCTCTCTCTACCAAACCACTCAATTCCCTATAAAACGCTAATTCGGTGCCTGGCTCTGCTTTCAACAGTGTAATTTCGTTTCGCGTCCAACGATAAACCCATAGAAACCGGGAGAAGGATTGCGTTCTCTGAGCGTAGCTCTCGGGCTTAATTATACGTTCGAGAACATCGGATTCTCTGACAGGATCACTTTATATAAACACAGGGCTCTGGTGTGGCCACGTACTGTCGACGTAACATATTCATGCCTCGAACTGGCATAACTCGCGTAACTGTAACCTGTATGCACTACTATCGGCAGTTACACGCACGTCGTGTTCCCTTAAATTCGAGTAATTCGATCGAAAATTAGGAACCGATCACTATCATCGAAGCAACGTTTCATTTGCCGAATTACTTTCTTACTATACCCTCGCGACCGTGTATCCAGAGTTTCCGACATATCCAGCGACTTTCATCTTTCCAATGACTTCCAGTGCTCAAACTATAGGCATTGAAACGCAACGGCGTCAACTTTTGCGAATGTGACAGAATATCGCTTCTTTTGTCGTTGATATGACGCAATATTGTTCATTATCGTTGCATTTGTCTTGTTTCAGCTTTATTTTATCTTTCTGTTGTTTCATTTTGATATTTGCTTAATTTTTTTATGTACCTTTGCTTTCTCCTTAAGTAAGTAAATAAGTAGGTAAATAAATAGATATTTCAAGTAAATGAGTAAATGAATAAATAAATAAAAATATAAATGAATAAATAAGTAAATAAATAAATAAATAAATAAAAATATAAATAAGTGAATAAGTAAATAGAAACATAAATGAGTAAATGAGTAAATAAGTAAATAAATAAATAGGAATATAAATAAGTAAATGAGTAAAAAATAAGTACCATGAAATATCGGTGAATAATATGAAAATATGAGTAAAAAATAAAGAAATAAAATAAAGTAAATAAATAAATAGATATTTTAAGTAAAAAAATAAAATAGACAGAGTTTCATTTAGTAGGTTCGATTAATCTGAACGAGGCTTAACGTCAGCGGATGTACAGTTCTCGTGGCCAGAGGCTACGTTATTATTTCGTCATACGAAGCTCGGCATACCATCTTGTATACGCTATCGCTTGTGTGCTGGAGGGATTTCAATGGTCTCACAGTGTGTCCGTTAATTAATCGCAATCTGAAGTGGTATCACGTGCTAAATGTCCGGCAGGAAATTGAACGAGCCGAACCGCCCAAGAATAGAATTTTCACAGACAATGGTGTAATTTCATTTCGAATCCTTGGAAACGAATCTCGAACCTGTTCGCCAAAAGCTTGCTGTCACTTTGTAGAATTCTTGTAGGATTCGTGGATCGGGAAGTGTACGATTTGCAGTGGGAAAACTGCCATCTCCAACGATTATATAAAGTATCCTTGGCGATCGATCTTTAATAATTCAACTTTAAATCGAT